>OU618559.1:10535795-11135795 GCA_914829495.1 Eilema sororculum
TGCATGGAGGACGAGGAAACCAGCCTCCACCTACTTGCCAAATGTCCCATGTACTCACGAATAAGATGGGAAAATATGGGGACGGACGCACTACAAACACCAGCCCTTGAGGATCTGAAGGTGGAACTGATCGTACGATTCTGCAAAGATACGGGTATGTTCGATGGAACGCCGTGATTGCCGGACACCCCTTTGCCTCGCCAGGGGAGGAATAGGAGCTTTGGGTGAAAAAAATAAAAGGGCAGATCACCTGTCCGGTCAACGGTGTCCCCCGCTGGAAGTAAGTAAGTAATAGCGCCGGCATTACTGATGAGGAGTGGTGGACGCACTTGTTCGACTTTCTATTCAAAGCATAATGCGTTACGTCCGTTGCGTGCGGTTAGGTGGGCGCTAGGTTTAAATATTGCTTGTATTAGGTATTACTATATCTATTGGACACATTTACAGATGCACAAAACGGCAGCGGCAGTTCTTCCGACTCAGAAGAACCGGAAATAGAGAACCTTATAAAAACGGATCCAGATGTAAACACTACATTGCCAAGTAAGTATACAATATTTGAATTTGGTATGCTCTAGACGTGGCTTGGTAGCTCTGTGGTCAGAGCATTCATCCTGTAAGGGACTGGTTGTGGTTTCAAATCCCGTCTGAGCATTCACTTTTTCTAAATCTATTTCAATGTTTGAATGAAAATTTTATAGCATTTATGCTAAAATTTTTTTTAAGTTCGAAATACATCGGGAAAAAGAAGCGCTCAAGTGAGACTTGAACCCACGACCTTTCTCTTACAGGGGGAAAGCTCTTCCAACTGAGCTATTTGAATGGTTAGTGAACTAATTGCATACAATTGAAAAAATAACTAATTCTAATAATTTATGTTTACACACTTAGGTCTCCCCAAAATTGCGAGAGGCCTATGTCCAGTGGTGGATTGCGGTAGGTGAATTGATTGATCGATGTTTACAAAAATACATACACATGCCTATATTTCCCTCCGGGGTGTCATGGTATAAGACTATCTGGGTTTTACTACTACTATTGCCAGTGGGAACGCCGTTTGACCGGATCCGACCGGACCGCTGATCAGCCCTTCTATGTGGAGCCATTTCACACAATTCCCCTGTAACGACTGTCATACATGTTCGTATGGCAACCGGGACCGACAGCTTAACGTGCTCTCCGAGGCACGACCAGACCAATGCAAATACTCTTACATTGAGTGGAGATCGAACCTGCGCCTCCTGCCACTACCGCCACGCCACGGAGGCTGTCTTACCTGGGGTTTACTACTGGTGACCGAAATTAATTTGATTATTTGACGTGTGACCGATAAAACATTAGGCCATTCTAACACTAATCGAATAAACAGTTGACCAGAAGAGATTTTATCGAACAAACATTTGGTATTTTTACTACTGATCGAATGAATGCTTGGTCGAAAAACAGTGTGGCACCAGGGAATTGAGAAAGGTGCACAACCCCACTTGGACTTGGACTTAACCATGTAGAAATAAAGAAAGAAAGAAAAAGAGGCACTATAGCTCAGTTGGAAGAGCATTCCCCCTGTAAGGGAAAGGTCGTGAGTTCAAGTCCCACTTGAGCGCTTCATTACCTTCAAACCTTTTGCACTTGCAACCGCCCGCGTGGATGTCGGTTCCCGGCAATTATTCAAATTTTTCTCGCCGTAAAATCCATCCTTGAACTTCAACGAACATTTAAAAAAAAGAATTGACCAGATTGGTTCAGGCGTTGTTGAGTTATGCGCTTAGCGATTCATTTTTATATTATAGATGGATAGGCAGCCTGAAACCCATACAGTAGTGGTTGCTCCCACCACATACAAACAGACAAGAATTAAAAAATAATTGTTTTTAAAATCCTTAATATACAGAATCTAATAATTACAATCTGCGGTAGCCTAGTGGTATGGGTAATGGACTGCTGAGACGAGGTCTCGGGTTCGATCCCAGGTTTACGATGGCACACACCAATGACTTTTCGATGCTTTTCGAAGTTATGTGTGTATTTATCGCAGGTTTATAAGTGCCCGGTTAATGGCAATAGGCTCGCCACCTATTACATTGGGACCTAAACATAAACTGGCGACATGTGGGTGCTAGCACCTCTGCCTACCCCTTCGGGGAATACAGGCGTGAGTTTATGTTATGTTATATGTAATGTATGCATATAGATAAGATGAATGAATGAAGTATAATTATTATACTTATTTGCAGATGTCGCAGTGGAGCAAGATGACGCAGATCTATATCACAGCGCACTGGGCTTACACACGGAGTGTGACATTCCTCTGGATATAGTGAAGGAGGAACCGGATGATGTCGACACTGGTGAGTTGGTACACTGTGGTTCTACATCCGTCAGTGATCTGATCACTTACTGCCATATATAACTGCTTACTGCCATGTTATATTCAGTACAAAACATATCGCACTCCCAGGGAAATAAAGGTGTGAGTACAATGTAAATTTTTTTGTTGCGATTTTGAATAGTACAAGTTACAAAAAAAAATCCGTATGTTATCTTAAACGATAATTTTTTGAACCAATTTCCTTATCGCGCGATGCTGAAAACGGAAAAAATTAGGAGCAAAAGTTGTAACGACACTTTTTACCTGACTGCCGAAGAGTATATTAATGTAAAAGTACTATGGACAGTTGTAGAGCCAGTTTTATTAGCCTGCAAATTTTAACTTTACCGTCTATCTATATTATGGAAACTATGTTATTTGTGAGAAAAAACATGCAACTTTTTAGAAATCTCAACAGTAAAAGATATCACTTAAAGATATCTTGTCCCACAAATACGACGTCATATCTTAACAAAAGTGTATTCTGCATGGCTCCTAGATTGTACAACCACCTACCTAGTTCTATTCTACAAACATTTTAATGAGTTCAAGAGTAAAATTAAACGATTATTGCTGGAAAAATGTTATTATTCAGTGGAAGAATACATCAATGACAAATTATTGACATAGTACCTAGTATTTTTTTATTTTTATTATTAATATTTTTTTTTACTGCTAAAATGACATTTCAAATAAGTACATAATTCAAACAAATATTTTTTTCAATGAAAATCAATTGATCATTTTAGGTATATTATATTCATTTTGGTATGTATTGTTTATATGACATTTTTTATATTTACTTTTAATTTATGAACTTATTGTGGTTAAGGAGAGGTGGTTAAACAGGAATTTTATATTGACATTATTTATTAACTAACTAATATTGATGACTTGTGACGTAAATTCATTTATAATTTTGTATCAGTATACACTACTGCATTTGTACGCCCATATGGCATAGCATAGCGGACATTTATTTAACTCTGCCAACTGTCAACTGTAACCTATGTTAACAAATGAAATAAATGATTATGATTATGATTATGATTACGATAAAATGTTATTACAATTCCTTCACTAATTAATCGAAAAGAACTTCGTTCCATCCGGGTGTCCCTTGACACCTTTCAAGTTTTTTTTTTCTTAATATTTGTAGCGTATAAAAAAAGATCTGCGGTAGACTAGTGGTATGGGTAATGGACTGTTGAGACGAGGTCTCGGGTTCGGTCCCAGGTTTGACCACCAATGACTTTTCGATGCTTTTAGAAGTTATGTGTGTATTTATCGCAGGTTTATAATTGCCCGGTTGGTGGCAATAGGCTCGCCACCTATTACATTGGGACCTAAACATAAACTGGCGAAATGTGGGTGCTAGCACCTCTGCCTACCCCTTCGGGGAATATAGGCGTGAGTTTATGTTATGTTATGTATAAAAAAAATATTTTGAAGGTGGGACTGTCGCTGCAACGACCGCTGCTGAAATATATTGCGGTATATAAGCTTAAGTTATCGTACCCTCGGTGCCCGCGTCCGACTCGCTCTTTACCGCCTTTTTTTTGTTATTCAGGTGTTCCTAGACTTGCCTCGGGGAAATACCGTGAAGATACGTTACTAAACAACCTTAAGAGAACTGACCAAACGTCGGACAAGGTTGAAGAACAGGGAAGAGAAACTAAAAGAGCTGTTGATGACAAACCGGTTGAGAAGACCAAGATAGTGGAAACCTGTAACAAAATAGACATCAAATTACATCACAATAAACGAATTTGTAGCAATTTCGATCATAATGACGCTCACAAAGATATATCTAAAAATAAAATCAGTGCGGGCCAAAGTGTTAATAGTAGCTCAAGCAAAAAACCTAAACAGTTCAAATGTGACACTTGTCAGAAATGTTTTACGCTTAAAAGACATTTAATTGAACATATTCGTTCACATACATGCAAGAAGCCTTATAAATGTAATGTATGTAAGCAACGTTTCAGTAGAAAGGCACATTTAGTTGTTCATATTCGTTTCCATACAGGTGAGAAACCTTATGAGTGTAATGAATGTAAAAAATCTTTTATTCGTAAAGACTATTTAACTAGACATAAACGTACACATAAGAGAACTGACCAAGCATCGGACAATGGTAATGAACAGCAAAGAACAACTAAAAGAGCTGTTGAAAATAATCCAGTTGAGAAGAACAATATAGTAGAAACCAGCAAGACAATAGATATCAAATTACACAACAATAAACAAAATTATAGCACATCCGATTGTAATGACGCTCACAAGGATATATCTAAATATAAAATAAGTGCCGACCAAAACCGTAGCTCAAGCAAAACACTTAAGCAGTTGTTATGTGACACTTGTCAGAAATGTTTTACGCTAAAAGGTAATTTAATAAGACATATTCGTACACATACAGGTGAGAAGCCTTATGAATGTAATGTATGTAAGAAACGTTTCGGTGTAAAGGCAACTTTACATGTTCATATTCGTTCACATACAGGTGAGAAGCCTTATGAATGTAATATATGTAAGGAACGTTTCAGTGTAAAGTCAAATTTAAATGCTCATAGTCTTAGACATACTGGTAAGAAACCATATGAGTGTAATGTATGTAAAAAATGTTTTTCTCGTAAAGACACGGTAAGAAGACATAAACGCACACACAGTGATGACGATGAAAAACTATACAAGTGTAATGTATGTCAAAAAGGTTAATATAGATACTCATACTCGTATACATACTAGTTTGAAACCATATAAGTGCACTAAATGTAACAAATGTTTGATTCGAAAAGCTAGCTTAAATAAGCATATTCGTACACATACAAATGAGGCAAATTATGAGTGTAATGAATGTAAGTGAATGAATGAATGTTTTCGTCGCAAATGCGACCTAAGGAGTCATATTCTTGTTCATGCACATACAGGTGAGAAACTTTATAAATGTAGTGTATGTAAGAGATGTTTTATTCATAAATATAGTTTAGATATTTATGTACGTACACGCTCAGATGAGAAACTATTTCAGTGAAAATGTAAGAAACATTTCAGTCGAAAGAGATTAATTGTTATTCATATTCGTACACATATGGATGAGAAACCCTATGACTGTGATGTATGTAAGAAATGTTTCAAGGATAAGCCTAGTTTAAATAATCATATCCGTATACACACAGGCGAGAAACTATATAAGATAATAAGATAATATTTATTTGTTCAAGCATAATTATTACAATTTCATATCATTAATTTAATACAAGCAATATATTTGATTATTGTATATGTTACCGGAAATGTGTATAATCCGGAATTCTATACAATGCCTAGGCATTCTATACAATGCCGAGTGCGCAGCAGGTAATGTATGAAATGGTATCAAAGAATATTGATGGTGGTTATAAAAAATGCAACCACTTAGGCTAATGCTGGAGGTTCGCTTTCGCTTCAGTCTTCTAACCTATAATATATCCAAATCGGGGCGCAGTGTCCACACCACGCAATTTAACTTGGATAGATTAGGTTAGAAGATTAATGCGGGAGCGGAGCGGAGCGGAGCGGAGCGAAGCTCCCGCATTAATCTTCGTGGTTATTTTTTTTTATTCATTCAAAAATATAAAATTGCCACAAAATCATCCGCAAATATAGACAATAACCCATTTATTTCACACATTTC
This sequence comes from Eilema sororculum, assembly GCA_914829495.1. Lineage (NCBI taxonomy): Eukaryota > Metazoa > Arthropoda > Insecta > Lepidoptera > Erebidae > Eilema > Eilema sororculum. The sequence goes on from OU618559.1 coordinate 10,541,843, forward strand.
CGGTGGAACGGCAGGAATTCTATGTATTAACACACATTTCCTAGGATTTGTATACAATTCCTTGATTTCATACATTTCCGGTAACATATACAAAAACTAGATTTGATATGTTGAACGTTGACAGCCGTACTAGTTAAAACCCCGCAGTGCCAGTAGTACTACTAAGAAGTACCTACAACTAGTAGTACAAATGACACACCTTTGTATCTCTAGTACTACCAGTAGTACTAGAGATATAAAGATAGAAAAGGCGGTAGGTGTTAAAAACCTAACAAGTGTCTAAAATTTGCTCCATAAATTAAAAATAGTTAAAACTTGAATATATAATTCTATTATATACATTTAACTTTAACAACTAATAATAAAGTGTTACTTACGTTTGTGACACTATATGTGACATAGAATCTTAATTTGAACACCACCTGCCAGCATCACACAATTTGCAACAACATTAATCACTGTTATTTTGAAAACACCGGACATGTCACAGCTTGAGGAAATTAAATCAGTGCAGAAGAGTCTTGAAGAGAGCTTTTTCAAGAAGATGGACGAACTGCAAGCGCAACTGCAAGTTGGAGGTACAGCCAAAGACACCGTGGCAAAGGTTGCTGATGAATTCCGTACGTTCAGGGAACTCATTTTCAACATTCTTGGGCTGCTGCGGAAACAAATATCTGAATGTATCACGGCCACTGACTCAATTGATACTTGGCAGCGGCGTAAAGCCATCATATTTGCAGGAATTCCAGACGCTGATAAAGAAAGCTGCACCACTACTATCTTGGGGATTCTACATAGCAAGATGGGCCTAAAGGAGATCACAAAATCCTCCATAAAAAACTGCCATCGTCTTGGAGCCTTTAGAACAGGCCACAACCGTCCCATCTTGGTGAGATTTAGCACTCTAGATACGAAAGCGGCAGTCTGGAAGGCGAAGACAAGATTAAGAGGGTCCTCAATATCCGTTAAGGAGTTCTTAACCAAGATCCGGCAGTCAGTTTTCATCAGGGCCCGCTTGCACTTTGGGATGCGTAGCTGCTGGACACAGGATGGCGTTATAGTGGTGAAAACGCAGGGTGGGCATCGCTGCAAGCTCACTTCTGCGGAGGAACTCCAACGCCTCATGGAGAAGCATCCCAAACCAGCGTCAAGTTCCGGGGACTAATATCATTAAGACTAGAACAATGACAACATAATCTTGATTTTCAAATCTTGCACCGTTCGTGATTGCATACTTAGACATTAATGACTCCTTGTGCCTAGTGCATTAGCTTGTATTCTCACTGAGTCATGGCGTTAGGTTAAAATATAAACATTATTTTCAATTCTACAGATTTTGTCAGGATTTTGCTGTTTACCTACATGTATGTTTTTAACCATTATTATAACCATACCGTCACTTTGACAGTATGACAGCTTTCTTTGACATTTGTATTCACGCAACTTAACTGCTTTATCTGGCGCAAGGGCCTTTTGCTCTTTTTAATTATTTTATTTTTTACTCCTTTGTCTTGTATCACATAAAAAACAGTGTTATAATTAAATTTTATTTTGCAGCAATTGTGACTGTTTGCTGGCGGGTGGTGCAGAGTCTGGGACCACAGTAACTCAGTGTATTCATCAAACTGGTACATTTTTATATTCTTATTATAATATTAGATATTTAAGTATTTTATATATTATTGTTACTTTTATATTGTTTTTATCATTATGACTGATATTGACTCGTCTGATAATGATTCCTTCTACTCTGCTTATGGTACAGATACACTGTCTGATAGTACATCCTCCTCCACCTCAATTAAGGCGGTCACACTTGGTGATGAACTGCGTAAGCGTTTTGAACAAAATATTGAACAGTCATTTAATGTGTGTCATATAAATGCACAGAGTGTGCCCGGACATTACAGTGACCTTGTGGCAACGTTTGCGGACGCACACGTACATGCAATCCTGATATCCGAGAGCCTTTTGAAACCCAATCTCCCCTCTACTTACTACCCACTCCCAGGATTTATTTTAATAAGAAACGATAGGTTGGGTAAGGACGGAGGTGGGGTTGCCATATATATCCGTAGCGATTTACCTTATAAAATTGTTGCCTCATCTCCGTCACAATACTCAGCCAGCGCAGAGTTCCTCTTCCTGGAGGTGTGGGTCAGGGGTGTCAAAATGCTTCTCGGCGTTGTCTACAGTCCCCCCACCGTCGATTATTTCACTGATTTCGAATTGGTATTAGAATCCTTGGGGTCTGATTACGAGCATCACATCATCATGGGTGACTTTAACACTAATCTTCTCGCAGTGGACTCTTCACGGGCTCACAAACTCCTTCACATAGTCGAGTCAGCCAGTCTTCATAATTTGCCACTTAAGGCCACACACCATAATAAGGACGTAGAAGATACCTGGCTCGACTTGATTCTTACTTCTTCTCCCTGTCTTATTCACTCTCACGGTCAGGTGTTAGCGCCGGCCTTTTCACATCATGACCTAATTTATTTATCCTATACTCTCAAACCTCCTAAACTCAAACCGAAAGTACTGCATTGGCGTTGTTTTGGTCGCATGGACGAAAGTAAATTGTGCGCTGATGCTGTCAAGATCAACTGGGCACCTTTGGTAGATGCTACCACGGTTGATGATAAAGTTCTGTTTTTCAACAAAACCATAAATAACCTCTACGATATACATGCCCCTGTTAGAAGGGTGAGGTTAAAGCATCCCCCTGCACCATGGCTTACAGATGAGGTCCGAATTGCAATGAAACGAAGAGATCGGGCATTTCTAAAATTTAAAAAACATCGTTCGGACATCAATTGGGACTATTACAAGACTGTCAGGAATCGGTGTAACCAGGTGATACGGAACTCTAAACGCCGACACATCTTCGATAATATAACTTGCTCATCACCAGCGAATGTCTGGAAATTTCTTGGGACACTGGGAATTGGTAGGCCAAGGCTGTTGGAGCTACCTAAGACAATCGAGTTAGATGCTATTAATCGACATTTCTCCACCACACCTGCAATTGATGGTCTAACCGAGCGTCAAACAGTAGACTTCATAGCCGGACTGACTAGTCCCAGTTATGCTCCCTTTCAGTTTTCTCCGGTTACATCGGATGAGATTAAAAAAATAATCCTGTCCATCAAATCTAGGGCTGTGGGCTGCGACAATATTAGCCGTCGGATGATTACTGCTATCCTGGATCATCTACTCCCAGCTATCACACACATCATCAACTTTTCCCTAGATTCTGGAAATTTCCCTATGTTATGGCGTAAGGCCTTTGTTCGTCCCCTTCCCAAAATTTCTAATCCTTCCCTTCCTAATCACTTTCGTCCTATCTCGATCCTTCCCTTTCTATCCAAAGTGCTGGAGGCATGTGTGCATAGACAGTTGTCTATTTTTATACATCACAATGACATACTGAGTCCTCTGCAATCAGGATTCAGGCCAGGGCACAGTACTACCTCTGCACTCCTAAAGGTTACGGGTGATATCAGGGATGGCATGGAAAAGACTAAGGCTACTGTGATGGTCCTAGTAGACTTTTCCAATGCGTTCAACTGTGTGAACCATAACATTCTTTTATCAGTTCTTGCCCATATTAAAATCTCATCTGATGACCTGGATTGGTTCTCTTCATATCTTCAGGGTCGCCAGCAGTCTGTTTGTGCCGACGAGAAGTCATCGAGTTGGTGTAATCTGGACTCTGGGGTCCCTCAAGGCGGTATACTTTCTCCTCTTCTTTTCTCCATATTTATTAACTTCATAACCTCCGATCTACAATGTTCGTATCACTTGTATGCCGATGACCTGCAGTTGTATAGCCAAGCCTCTGTGGATAACATCTCAGAGGCTATTGATAGAGTAAACGCTGACTTGAGCTTTATAGGTAACTGGTGTAGCAGGTTTGGACTGGCAGTGAACCCTGACAAATGTCAGAGCATCATAATAGGTAGTAGCTATATGATGAGAAGGTTAAAAGACGAGATCATGTCAGCGATTATTTTTAATGGGAAAATAATTCCTGTTACACTCGGTGTTAAGAACCTGGGATTACACCTTGACTCAACTCTGAGTTGGCGGGATCAAGTCACTAGCGTCAGCCAGAGGGTAACCGGTACACTGAGGGCTCTTTACCGTCTTAAAAACTTTCTTCCACCTAAAACCAAAGCAATGCTTATGCAAACTTTAATCTTTCCTATTTTCGACTATGGTGATGTATGCTATTTCGACCTGAATGCTGATCTGCTCAATAAACTAGACCGACTTCTCAACAATTGCATTCGATTCGTCTACAATCTTAGGAAGTACGACCACGTTTCAGAGTATCGTACAGAGCTGGGTTGGTTGCCTATACGACGGCGACGCAGTCTAAGAGCGGTCACCTTGATATATACTCTGCTAAACTCTCCCAACGCCCCAGCTTATTTAAAGTCTCAGCTCCACCTACTTGGCTCTACCCATAATAAAAACTTACGCTCTTCTAACAACCTTCTCCTACACTGTCCCACTCACACGTCAAGTCTTGTTCACTCTTCTTTTTTAGTACAAGCTATTCTTTTATGGAATGCGCTTCCTCTGGAAGTCAGAATGTCCGCAAACCGTTTCATATTCAAGGCCAGAGTCCGTCAGCTCTACAACAACGATCGTTAGAGGAAATCAAGTTCGGATTGTACCCGTTACATTTTTTTTTTTCTTAGGTTGTATATATTTGATATGTAATATATGTATACGTATGTGTAAGTATGTATGTATGTGATAGTATGTGTATGTATGTATATGTATGGATATGTGTGTATATGTATATATCGATCTGTATGTGTATGTAGTATATAATAAGTTTATGGTATGTAGTCTATGATGTTTGTATATATTACCATAGATGAACATATTCTTATGTTTATGTTTATTAAGTTTAAAATCATATTTATTATGTAAACATGTGTACCAAATTAGGTAAAATTCTCACCAGAATACTTCGCGCACCTACCTTTGACCAAAATATCTCTGCATCACCCTAAGGTTGACTGGCAGAAAATGCCCATGGCATTAAGTCCGCCTTTGTACATTTGTATTTGTGCAAAAAGTTTAAATAAATAAATAAATAAATAGTACAAATGACATACCTTTGTATCTCTAGTACTACTAGTAGTACAAATGACACACTCTTGTATCTCTTGTACTACCAATAATACTAGAAACCTTACACGGCATGCATTGGTAGTACAACTGCACATTTATTTGGGTGATTCTTGCGATTTGGGTCCTTGAGTTGGCAATTTTGATTTATGGTTCTTTTTTGCAAAAAAAAAAAAATCAAATAGGCATAATTTTCGTACCTAATTCGTATTTCGTAAAACTTATAGCAATTTGAATTTTTGTGGACCACGGGAAAATAATGCGGCAGAGGAATAAATTTTCAGTGAAACCAAACCAAGGGAATCAGGTGTTTACCTTCGTAATTTCAACTACAAGCAAAGTGATGCACGTGCTTCCACCGCAGTCTTTGAATCGTAACTGGCGCTCGCTAAATAAAGTAGTTTCGGAGTGTCCCAATAATAATTTGCAAAATTTCACATGTGGAAAATTAAGAATTAGGAAATAATCGCTGACACCAACTTTTTAACTAGAGATGATAAGTGTGTATAATGATGATAAGTGAGATATAAGTTTGTACCATGTGTACTACTAGTTGCACTTAAGAATTAAAAAGTCGGATTAATTTACATGTACCGGTCATTTTGGAACTCTAGACGAGTTGCTAGTAATAGAGATACAAAGGTGTGTCATTTGTACTACTAGTTGTACATCTTAGTAGTACTACTGGCACTGCGGGCATAAGAGATATAAGTTTGTACCATAAGTACTACTAGTTGCACTTAAGAATTAAAAAGTCGGGTGAATTTACATGTATTTTTTATAGTAGTACTAGAGATACAAAGGTGTGTCATTTGTACTACTAGTTGTACTTCTTAGTAGTACTACTAGCACTGCGGGGTTAAAACTGTGTGACAGCTGTCAGCGCCTTCAAAAGTAGAGTACAATAACTTAAAGTCAGAATTTTGTCAGTATGTGTATGTCTAAAATATTTCTCACATACATTTATGTCAGAAATATTTTAGACATAAGATTACTTTACATATATCATACTGGTGAGAAACCTTATGCATGTGATGTTTGTAAAAGATGTTTTAGTCTAAACCTAGCTTAGATGCTCATATTCGTTCGCACACGGGTGTGAAACCTCATCAGGGTGAGGTATGTGGAAGATATTTCACGGATAAGAGCTCCTTAGAAACACATTTGTGTCAACACTCATTAAAAACTACAGTTAACTACTTTGTTAAAGAATCATCATCATCCACATTGAGACGTTAGTCCTGATTGCATCTGAGGCCACGGTGCCCTCGGAGCTCAGGCTCCTCCACTTCGCACGATGTTGGAAGTCCAAGGTAGTGAGACCATTTTCACGCATGTCACCCTCCACGACGCCAAGCCAGCGCTTCTTGGGCCTACCCCTTCTACCTGGACCCGATGGGGGCGCCATTGCCAGGCATTTGTTAAGAATCCTAAAAGTATTTAGGTGTATTAGATTAAAATGTCACGAATGTGTCCCATTTGCTTATCTAATATTTAGTAACTAGACTTGACCGTTACCGCTATACCGCGCCCTAGGTATGTGCGCGGCGAGACAGGGGAGGGGAGGGGGGGGGGGGGTTGGTCAGTCCGACGCCAACGCTCACGGCGGTATCTCGTGTCATTTGTACCGGACTGTCTAGGTAGACGTACTTGAAATTACAACTCAAAAATGGATCGTGCGATCTCTCGTGATGTGATGAACATCTCATAAAAAAAAAATTACAGAACGACTCTGATTCAAGTTCCGATGGTGAAGCGCAATATGAAGTTGTAGAAGAATTTATGCCAGAATAAATTTAATTTAAAAGTTCTGATTAAAATTATCAGTTTACTTAATTTTTACTCATCATCTGCTTATCTTTATGAAATACTAGCTGTTTTCCACTGTTTCGCTCGTGCGAGATTTAAGATTCCGTTCCTGCAACACTATTTATAATATATATATAATTAACGAACATCCCAAAATACATACAAACATCGAATATATAGGGAAAAAGAATCTTCTCGGGCGGGACTCGAACCAGCAGTCTTTCCCTTACAGGGGGAATGCCTTGAACAATTCGGCTACCGAGACACGCTCGATGTGATTCAAATTCCCCATCTTATACGTCTTTAAGGCGACGGTGGACGGTGGTGTCTCGGTAGCCGAATTGGTCAAGGCATTCCCCCTGTAAGGGAAAAACTGCGGGTTCGAGTCCCGCCCGAGAAGATTATTTTTCCCTATGTATTCGATTTGTATAGTTAGCATACTTAATGCTGTAAAAAATCATTCAATACATACAAACATCTTTACAACCTTCCAGATTTTAATATCAGTAGGAAGTAGGATAGTGGGGGAAGTACAGGAAAGTATTTTTCAGTTAATTAATTATGTATCTTATTATTTAACATGTGTATACAACTGGCATGCAGAGCCAAAAATGATTAAATAGGGGATTTTTTAAGCCTTCAAACTGTCAAATTGATATCGTAAGATCTGTCGGATATTGTAGATCTCATCAATTCATACTCTTTCTTTTCTTTTGTTTACCTCGACCCCCGCTACCCCGCGCGCACCATGGGGACGGTATAGCTCTCACGATCAGACCATAAGGTCCTATATATGCCAGCAAATCCGACTAGCTGAGATAGTCGGATTTGCTGGCATATATGCTATTCCGTCAGCCGGGGTGCGAGGAATATGTCGAAAACAACCTCACCTCCGGCCTAGCACCGCGACCCCCGTCAGCGTGCGGTTTTAGTCGGTTCGAGTCCGACATAACCTCCCCTTCCGGCTCCGGCAGTGGAGGCATCCGAGGGGATTTTCGCACGAAAAAAAAGGCATATATGCTTGTCTAAGGTGTGGATTCATAACATAAAAATGGTAGTATGATGGCCAGGATTCGAACTCGGGACCTCCCGATATATTATACGCATTATTGAGCACTATCTTATTTTCAATAAAAATTTAAATGACTAATGTTTTTTATTCATTTTGTGAAACTGCTTATTACAGATTAGGATGACATAATACGGCTCCGCTCGCGAACCGAACGCCCTCTATTACACACAATCACGCCTTCAACCCCAGAGGGTTAGGCAAATACACATAAAACTCATATTTCACTAATCAATGTATTCGGTCTCACGTAATAGGGGGTGAGCCTATAACCGTATACTTGCCACTATTGTTGACTCGAGCCACGCATATGGGACTGAGTCTGGGCTGTATAATTATCTGTCTGATGTTAAACAGCCCTATCCCTTAGTCGCCTTATACGACACCGCATGGGAAGATATGGGGTGGCCCAAATTCTATTCAGCCAAGAACCACGCGACCAACCAACCGACCGCTTTCAGCGACAGCAGAGCACGCTCACTAACCATGACCCTCCACCCATTGGCAGTAGAAGCCAGGGCTACCATCAAGGGATTGGCCCAGGGCCTTGTTCTGTCTTCTGGTCCTACGTAATAGGGGGAGAGCCTATTGCCATCGAGCAGAACATAGTCATGGGCTGTATGTTTACCGTCGAAAGGAGAACGGCCCTATCCCACAATTGCCTTTGCGACATAAACAGAAAGACCTTGGCTCTATTCTACTCCACCTTTTTTTTCCGTGCGGAAATCCCCTCGGACTCGAACTGACTAAAACCGCACGCTGTCTGTGGGACGTGGTGCTAGGCCGGAGGTGAGGTTGTCATCGACATATCCCTCGCACCCCGGCTGACCAAGGGCCATCCCTTACGGTCTGGCCCTCCTCGGGAGGGGGGACAACGGTGTCCCCGACTCGCCCCCGGAATGGGGAGGCGCCGCCGTGGCCTGCTTCTGCTGGGGTGACAGGCGGCTCCACCCGTCACCCCCAGGCCCGCGCTCATGGGGGACGGAGGTCAGGCAGTGCCCTCCGACGCCCGAATTGCCTGCGCGCGCGGGCTGCGCCTATTCTACTCCACCGGGTAAAAAACTTCCACTGTAGGTATATACGATTGGATACTTACAAGTTTGATGATCGAAAATCGTGCGGTATACTGCTTTAAAAAGAAACTCCTCCAAAAATTTGTGCCTTTTGTCTTTTAACATACCTAGTAATATTTTGATTGTCAGGGGGACTCTAACTGGTTAAGCACCCTGTTATATTTATCGGACTGATTCAAGTCCCCCCGACATGGCTGGTGGAGCGCTTATGTACTTTCTTAATTGTTTCCCACATAATTTAATTGTATTTCAATTTTTGTAATTTAAAGAAACCGCTTCTGTGACAGAATAATGTTTGAGTATTGGCGCTCATTTGTTGTTCTCAAGTCTATAAGTTCCTTTGGCCACATTCTCAAGTCAGTATAAGTGAAGTGTATCGGAAGAAAACGACAAACTCAAGAAAATCACCGGCCGGTCGAAACCTACCTACCCACCAGCACGTGCCAGGAACCACGCCTGTCTGCAGCTGAATCCTCACGAGGTGGAACTCAGGTCAGTGCCGGTTCTCTTGCGTTTTCATTCATAGAAGCGGTCACATGTGTATTTTCTTTCTATTACAACCAAACTTCAGGTCACAGGTTCTTATACGCTCTGTGTGCAAACACACCAGTGGTCGGACTATTTACACGTCCTACCATAATTTATGGTCCTTACGAGTCGGATAGGCCAGTAAATAACATATTCACGTAATTATTGGTGAATAATATTTCTTTCCTATTCATTTAATTAAAAGATTCACGTAATTTTGGTGAATTCTTTCCGCCATCTTAGTTTCATTACTTTCATTCGCTAACAGATTTACGTAAATTATTTGGTAAATTCTGCATTTAAAACGCTAAATCTACGTAATAATTGGTAGATATTTATAATAGTTGGTGATTTACGTATTAATTGGTAAATACTCATCATTCTATTCACATACGCGTAACTTTGTAGGTACCTATCTAGGTACGTAGGTAGTTACATTCCCGCTCCGCCGTGCTACTTGCGCTATTATATAATAAGCCGTAGTACAATTTTCAATAAAAAGTATATCTAAACTGTTTGTGTTAGATAATCTTCTTGTTATATTTCAATAGGTAGGTCCTACCTATCGTTAATTTGCAAACATGTCGTCAGATCTCGAAACGAAGCTTATTATGTTGAATCAAAAAAAGGAATCATTGTTTGCACGCATTACTCATTGGTATAAATCGTCGAAATCCATTGTTTGTTTTGATATAACGACGCCATCTAATGAGGATTTTTTGGCTGAGACCGAGACCATCGATGATGTTCGCGATAAGTTCGAGTCGATTGTAGATCAAATAAATAGCTCAAATTTATCATTAGAATCCCCTGTGGAATCCGACTATTCTTGCCTTGACTCATTTGATGAATTGTATTCGAGAATAAAACGCATTAGAAATAAATTATCTACTCCCAAGGTCAAGGAGGTCGCCTCACACGGGTCGAGTAATTCGAACGCGTCTGTAGTGAAATTGGAAATGCTTGTTATTCCGAGTTTTGACGGACGCCCTGAAAACTGGAATACATTTTATCAGTCCTTTAAGGCCAATATTCATTCAAACAAACAATTGTCTGATTCGCAACGTGTGCAATACCTATTCTCAAAACTAACCAATGACGCATTAAAGTTCACTGCCGGTATTGTTCCGTCAAGTGAGACCTACAGTATAGTTTGGGACGCCTTGGTCAAGAAATACCAAGATAAACGTTCATTAGGTTCATATTATCTTAATAATATATTAGACTTAAAGAATTGTTCACCTAGTGTGAACTCACTTGATTCATTTATAGGTATATATTCCTCCTCTATCGCCGCGCTTAAAGAATTAGGTATAAATGATTTAACGGACTTCATGTTTCTACAATGTGCCTTGAGGAAAATGGACACTCTAACCATCCAAGCCTTCGAACTTTCTGTTCGAGGTGTCGATATACCTACGACGCAACAGCTGATCGACTTTGTACAAGATTATGCTAAGATGATTGAACGGTCAAACCTGCGGTCTTCGTCATATGCGAAGTCGTCCACTGCTGGGACGCCACAGTCTAGTGATAGGCGTGTACAGCGTAATTCTAAGTCGTTTGTTGTCAGTGAGCCGATTAATAATAAGTCGAATGCGCTCGCCGCAGTTGGCGCGTCCTGTTGTTTGTGTGGCGGCAGCGACCACCGACACCTGTATGACTGCGCTCAGTTTAAAAATATGCAAAATGCAAAGGCTAGATATGAGTTTATTAAATCTAAGCGTGGTTGCGTCAATTGTCTAAGCACATTACATAATCTCCCGCAATGTAAAAGTACGTCAGTTTGTTTCTGTCAGAAAAAACATCATAAATTATTGCATTTTGATAATAATGTTAATAATTCGCACTCGCATGCGACGACTGCGGTCGCTTCCCTGCCGCCCCAGTGCGACCATGTTAGTCTCACTCCTGAGTCACCGCTCGCTTCAAGCACTGTGCATTCGTATGCCTCTAGCCATAAGTGTGATATTCTCTTGGCAACCGCTCAGGTGTATGCTCGCCCTAAAGGTAGCACTGGAAATAAATCTGTAGTCAGATGTCTAATTGATAATGGCTCACAGAATAACTTAATAACATTGTCCTGTTGTCGTTTATTAAACAACTGGCCAAAGCCGTGCAAGCCAACTTCTGCCAGCCCTCGCTGCCCCCGCTGAGCAATCCCGATGGATCTCTGGCCCATGAGCCGCAAGAGAAAGCAAATTTGCTGGTCAATCTCTTCGCGGCCAACTCCCGAGTCGATGATTGTGGTATGCAACCACGGACAATGCCCACTGGTGACCACGCAATGCCTGATATACGTATCAGGCAACGCGATGTCCGTGCAGTACTGCAATCACTCGATGTCCGGAAAGCCAGTGGTCCTGATGGTATTCCAGCGGTCGTACTTAAAAAATGTGCAGCGGAGTTATCTCCTATGCTAACGCGACTGTACCGACTGTCCTACAGTTCGGGTACAGTGCCTTCGGCTTGGAAGGAGGCGAATGTCCAGCCGATCCCCAAGAAGGGGGATCGCTCGGACCCAGCCAACTATCGACCCATAGCCGTCACCTCAGTGCTGTGCAAGGTGTTCGAGCACATAATTAACACACAGCTCATGCGCCACCTAGAGGATCACTCCTTGCTTAGTGACCGGCAATACGGTTTCAGACCGAAACGGTCAACGGGTGATCTTCTGGCGTACATGACCCACCTTTGGGGTGAGGCTATGGAGAAGCACGGTGAGTCATTGGCAATTAGTCTTGACATCGCCAAAGCTTTCGATAGGGTATGGCACAAATCGCTTCTTTCCAAGCTACCAGCCTTCGGCCTGCCTCCTAGACTGTAACTGGGTTGCAAGCTTCCTGCAGGGGCGCCGTATTCGCGTCCTTTGTGATGGACGAGCTTCGGAGTTCTTGCAGGTAAATGCTGGCGTGCCGCAGGGTTCCGTCTTATCTCCCACTCTCTTTCTTCTGCATATCAATGACATGCTCTGTAACGGAAACATTCACTGCTATGCAGACGACAGCACCTTACACGGGAGTTATTACGCACATCCTGCGGCCAAGCAGTCTGATATCGCGGAAAAAAGGCAGCTTCTTGTCACTGACCTGGACCGGATCCTGGACCACATTTCTCAATGGGGCGCTAGGAACCTGGTCGAGTTCAATGCCAAGAAGACCCAGGCATGTGCGTTTACAGCAAAGGTATCTCCTTTCCTTCCCCTTCCCACTCTTCAGAGCACACCACTGCCACTGCAGGATCACCTCACTATCCTCGGTATGGATGTTCGCTGCAAACTGAATAACAAAAACTATATCGAGAGTATCATCAAATCAGCCTCGCGTAAACTCGGAGTCCTGAACAGAGTGAGACGTTTTTTCACGCCGGAGCAGCGGTGTCTTCTATATAAGACCCAAATTCGTTCCTGCGTGGAATACTGCTCACATCTCTGGGACGGCTCCGCAAAGTACTTATTAGATGCTCTCGACAGGTTGCAGCGACGTGCGGTCCGCATTATTGGGGATCCTGAGGTCACGAACACCCTCGAGCCTTTGCAGATGCGTAGAGATGTTGCGTCTTTGGCAGTTTTCTACCGTCTCTACCATGGTGAATGTTCTGACGAGCTCTTCCAATTAGTCCCACCCTCCCCTTTCCTTCACAGGACGACACGTGCAGGGCTAAGATGTCATCCATTTACGGTGCAGAGTATACCTGCTAGAACCAAGCGTTTCAGTGATTCATTCCTATGCCGCACCACTAAGGCCTGGAATTCCCTGCCAGTTCACGTGTTTCCCTCTTCCTACAGTCCTGGGTCCTTTAAGCGGGGCGTGAAAAGGCATCTAATGAGGCCGTCAAGCTGAGTGCCACCACTGTTAACATGGTAAATGTTTACGATGGTGACCCTCTTTCCGAGACTTTGCCTTTAGCTTAACATCAGGCGAGGTGAAGTCAAATTGACGTGTCCTGTATAAAAAAAAAAAAAAAAAATAATAATACCAATGAGTAATTCTGTTGTCAAAGGTGTTGGTTCCACTTCGCACCCGATAGTAGGCTATGTGTATTTGGACATTGAATCTCGAATTTATGCAGATCATAAGTATACTATACATGCGTTAGTTATGAATAGCCTTACGGATCAATTGCCCTCGCAATTAATTAAGTGTGATCGCGAGTTAAATCTTCGCGATTTACCGCTTGCTGACTTAAGCTGGAACATTCCAGGAAACATTGATATAGTATTAGGTGCACAGCTCTTCCCGTATATCTACTTAGGAAATAGAGTCGAGTGTGGTCCCAGTGCCCCTTGTGTACTATCTCCCCCCCGCTGGCCGCGCTTCCGATAAGACGTGTATGTGTACGCTCTGTTTATAAAAAATAATTTAAGTGGTTTATATACAACGATCCAGTAAACTTTCTCATCTAAACTCCATATAAGTTCATAATAATGGAAAAAAGTGGCATCCTCACCTAAAATATTGGTACAGTGAAACAAAATACAAAACAAAATCTCGAACGTATTTAGTGAAGTGACTGTGGCTGTGATTAACGTACAGTGTTAAAATTTGTTATTCTACCTTCAACCTGCAACCTATAAACAAATATTTTACTTCAAATAATACTATAATAAGCGAACTACAATTTTGAAGATTATTTCAACAGTCGGCGTGGTGCAGCGGATAAGCACACGGCTCATTACAGCATTAATTGGTGTAGTGGTGCGTTCGAGCCCAAGCTCTCACGCCTTACACTTTTTGGGATTGTTTCTTGGTTTCTTTATTTCATACAATCATCAAAATCGAAATCAAATATATAAATTCATCAAAAATCAATACATTCTTACATACGTTCAAGCCTGTCCTCTCCGGGGTAGACAGATACATCACCCAATACAAATAAAACTTAAAAACAACAATAAATCATGGTGCACTCACCCAAATCTGGATCCGAGACGGATACTAAACGTTCTTCGACGGTTACGCCACTTGCGGCTTCACGATCAAAACGAAAAAACGAAGATGTTACCCAAGATGATTTTAACGCGTTTAAACAGGAGATTAAACAGATGCTTAGCTCTTGGAAGGCTGATCAGGACATCAAACTAAATAAGATTGAAGCGTCTCTGTCGGACTTACATAAAATATCCTCGGACATTGAAAAATCTCTTGAGTTTCTATCAAATCAGTACGACACTATGTCTAAACGAATTGACACTTTGGAGAAGCAATGCACTGACAATAATACTTACATAAGATCGCTAGAAGAACAGTTGGAAGAAATACAGCGCAACTTACGCAAAACCAGTATAGAAATACACAATATGCCCTCTAAAGAAAAAGAAAATACGTCTGACTTGTCTCAAATGGTGCTTAAATTATCAACAACTTTGGGTGTTGGTCTTCAGACTATCGACATCCGTAACATATACCGTAGCCCTGGGAAAAAAGACTCAAACAGAGCTATCGTCGTGGAACTTAGTAGCCTTGCTACCAAACAAAATGTATTGAACTGCGTTAGAACATATAATAAGGCAAATCCGTCATCGAAACTCACTGCATCACATCTTGGTCTGAATGGAAGCAA
Organism: Eilema sororculum; assembly: GCA_914829495.1. NCBI lineage: Eukaryota > Metazoa > Arthropoda > Insecta > Lepidoptera > Erebidae > Eilema > Eilema sororculum. The sequence goes on from OU618559.1 coordinate 10,557,035, forward strand.
TAACCCAATCTATATACGCGAACACCTCACAACTAACACGAAGAGACTCTTTTACTTAGCACGCGAAATATCCGTGCAGAAAGACTACAAGTTCTGTTGGATCTCGAATGGAAGAATTTTGTTAAGGAAAGATGAGGGACTGTCTGCCATATTAATTAAGAATGAAACCCAACTACGAGAACTTAAGCCATGACTATATCCTTTTGAGTTTATGTATTTTGAGCGAATTTTCTTTATTACCTTATGCATGTCTCTTATCTCTAGTTCTTTGTTCCATTTGCCTTGTTCACATTGTTATGAGCGTCTGTTAATGTGTAAAGTAAATATAATAATACTTTGGTTCACTTGGGACCGCAGGTCCGCATCCGCATACTCATTCGTTTATTTGCATTTCTTAATGTCTACAAGTAATTATTGCATGCTGTGTTGTAAACAAAAATTGTTACTATATATATTTTATTGTAATTGTACATTGATATTGTCATATATATACACAAACTTAATCAAAATTGAATTACACACCACATATAATCAAAACTCTTGGTATTCGGTACAGCATATTCCGACAGCAATCCTCACGTATCAAATATTAAAACTACACACATTCTGGAAACATATCTCACTACACTCATACTCCGTAGCTCATACTGAACGTCAATTAAGAAGGCAGTAGCCGAAGGATTGAAAAAAATGCAATTTTAAATAGAAAAAATGAGTTTATTACTTAAAAAGAGTACAGATAATTATAATTATAAAGTACGTGGACAATCGGTCGATGCTGTACCAAAAGTGCCGTAAGACATCGGGGCCGCGCTATGTCCGGTGTCGTCGCATGGCACGTTCCGCTGAATCGGCGCCTCGTGCCCGTCGCTGTTGATATGCGCGGTTATGAGGTAAATGCATGTCAGCGTTCTAGTCGCTATGTGACTGCGTAACACCTCCACCCGTAGATCAGCAACTATTTCGCAAACTTATGTAGGGATGACGAAATATTGCTGGGAACAATCCTTATCTTGCTTGGTTCTTGAATTTCAGCATATGTCCCCGAAGATGACGCTGCAGCATTCGATTCCTTAGCTTTTTCTCTGTGGTTTCGCATGTGACGTCGGTATATTAGCATTACGGTGATAAAACTAGCTGCCCCGAACATCAGGAGATAGACGGGAATTGTGGTGTGGTATAAGCTGGCATCGCTGGGCTCGTTAATATTTGCTGGGACTTGCAGTGCTATTTCGGTGTTGATGGAATGTAGTTTTTCTAAGTCCAGGGAGTCCAATATGAAAGGCGATTCTGTAGATTCTGAATCCGCAAATGTTGGTAGCTGCATGATTTCTAGTGCGAATCCTTTAATGTGGTTGTTCGAATTAGCTATGGTAAATTCGGGTGTCCTTATGTGACAGTTATGTGGAACGGTAGCCAGATAACTTCCTTCGAGTGTTTTGTATGTTTCGTGTCCACAGGATATCTTGACTTTGGTGGGGCAGGGGAAGCTTATAGTATAATGCTTCTCGTCGAGTTGTTCTACTGCTTGTTTCTTCAGAGCGACTGGTATCATCTTGCAAGGTGTTTGAAGCTCTTGACTGGTGATGAGATGCTGGATACAATCGGATTCATCTTGAATTTGGTGGTTCATTTGTGATTCGCAGAGATACAAGGTGTTAATCTTCGGGCATTCAGCCTCTATGTACATAGAATCATATCCAGAAATCGCAATAAAAGGTAAGACAGGTAGGAGGACATTATGATTTTTGTTAGGGACCATGGATAGTTTGTAAAGGGTGTAAATCGGAGGGAAAGAGATCGGCATTTTAAAAACTATAACTATCTGATTATCTGTATAAAAGTAACCTAGCTTGATTACGTCGTAGTAATCTCTTAACTCTAAGTCTAGGATCTCCTTAGTTGAATAAAGAGTCCGTAGTTTATCTAACATAATTGCTATTTCAGCTAAACTTGTAACTGAATGGGGTGTGCTCGATGCACGTATAAAAGCTAGCGTATATTCTAGTCTATGAAGCTCTTCAGATAGACTGTCTATATAGTCATTGAGCATCATGAGGTATTGGGCCATATGGGCATAGTGAACTAAGTCTGGCTCTTTACTATTAAGTATACGGTTTAAAACGTGAGAGATGCGTATCTGATTTTCGGTTATGTTCGTTAATAATTTTTCATTATGTAAAACCCAGGATTTAGATAAACTAACATGCTGGTTTAACTGAAACTCTAATTTATGGTCATTTTCCTCTAGAATTTTTATGGCATTATTATATTTAATTGCATCGGTTTGGTCCAGATTACCAGATATACTCTTAATAATGGAACCAAGACCATCTATAAGACCTCTCTTGGGTCGGTCATGTTCAAATGATTCTAATTGTACTGATAATTTACTTAATTTCAATGAAAGATAATTAAAATGGGGCTCGAATAAGAAAGACGTTTTATTATTTAATTTGGGTCGAAATTCAGACATTTTAGAACTAACTAACTCAATTTGATTCTGTATACTTTCGAGGTTGACGTAGTTGAGAAATGAGTGATAATGGGAAATGATTCGTGTCGGACCTAAGTTGAATGGGAGTAAACCGGGACCGTTACCTAAGCTGTCAAGTGTTACCTCCTGCCCTCGGGTCATTTGGAGTAGTAGTAAGACCAGCATCCTGTAACAACACAATGTCTTTAGGGCTTCTCTTAAGGCGAGACTTTGCTACGGGACCACGCTTTTTCTTGGTATAGATGTGAATAGGGAGGTCCGCTAGGACAGTATCGTGTGTGAATCGCGGTGCTAGTTTCTGCCTATTAGCTAGTGGATTTTTAACGAAGACTTGTTGATCAGGGCTGTATTCCTTTTCAGGTTCACGGTCTTTGTTACGATTTTCAGTTAACTCTGTACGGTGATGTAAGGATGTCTCATTAATAATGTCATAAACCTGAGTCAAACGTTTTTTGTGGTCTTGTAGGTACTGTTGAAACAAGTGTTCGCTTAAGTCAACGTCTAGAGAGTCTCGAGGGTCAAAGTGTCCAGTAATTAAGTCTATAGGTCTGCACTTGGTGAAACTATGTATGGAACTGTTATAACCTAACACAGCGTAAGGCATTAGATTTATGACAGGTTCATTACGTTTTTCCAGTTTCAAGATTCTAAGGTGCTCTAGAATAGTTGAATGAAAACGTTCAACTATACCGTTATCATTAGGGGTATGTGCAAGTATCTTATGATGCTGTATTTTGTGGAGACGTACGAATTCGGAAAATAAAGCATTTGTGAATTCGGGTCCTTGGTCCGTTACGATAGTATATGGAACGCCGTGATGGGTGCAATACGTTAGAAGAGCTTGAACTACACTCAGAGCTGTACCATCTCTCAAGTGGTATGCTTGAGCATATTTCGAGAAAGCATCAACCAAGGTAAGGAACTTCTCATTTTGAGCTGTGAAGAGGTCCAAATGTACTGTTTCGAATGGTTTGGTAGGTGGAGGAACTATAGCGAGCTTTTGTCTAATAGGGTGTCGATCGTATTTCGCTTGGCCGCAGATACTACATTCGCTTATATATTTCGCTATGCACTCTTTCATTTTAGGCCAGTAGTAGCGATACGATAAGGCAAGGAAACACTCGGTTATACCACGATGGTTTGTTTTACCTTCGTGATAATTTCGAATGATCTCCTGTTGTCTTAAGTAGTCCTTGACATTCTCTACCTCTCTTTTAGCTAACACTATATTCATTGCGGAGCTTTTAAATTTATCTTGGATAATTGGAATGATACTGTACATTGCTAGAGGTGGATGTATGATAATTCCGGTTTTGACTTTGGGATTAACATACTCCTTAATCGCATTAGTAACGTCATCTTCAAGATTAGATTCTGATACCTGTATAGTAGTTTTAGTATGAGATTCAAATGGTTTAGATACGGTTGGACGGTTTTTAATATCTCCTACGACTACTAAGGATATTTGGCGATGGAATTTGTTCAGGGGGTCATCGGATATTGGGACTTCTAATATAGGGTTTTCCGCGTTAGTATGGGCGGTTATAGTGGTTGATCCAGAATTTGAAGGGGGCTTTTCAGATGTATTTACTGCGACAGAGATTGCGTCCTCGTGATTAATTTCAATACGAGACAAAGCATCAGCATTGGTGTTCAACTTACCTGGCTTATACACCGTAGTGAAATCGTATTCGCTTAACTTCAATCTCCACCGAGTTAAACGTGAATTGGGTTCTTTGAGGTTCATAACCCATTGTAATGGCTTATGATCGGTAATGATTTTGAATTTCCGACCAAATAAATAGGGACGAAAATACTTGGTGGCCCACACAATAGCCAACAATTCTTTTTCAATTGTGCTATAATTAATCTCGCTAGAGTTCAATGTGCGGGATGCATATGCTATGGGCTTATCACTACCTATCGGGCCTTGGGAAAGAACGGCACCAATGGCGAGGTTAGATGCGTCAGTCGTCAATATGAAGTCTTTGTTAAAATCAGGGTATTGTAAAATAGGGTCGTTAGTTAAAAGGACTTTGCACTTCTCGAAACAACTTATATAATTTGGGTCAGATGAGGTTATTTTTGAACCTTTCTTAAGGCACTGTGTCATTGGTTTTGTGATACGGGCAAAATCTGGGATAAATTTCCTATAATAACCCAACAGACCTAAGAATCGTTTGATTTCAGTGGTCGTTTTGGGCAGTGGAAATTTTTGGATAGCTACTATCTTGTCTGGGTTCGGTTTGATTCCGTCTTTGCTTATAATGTGTCCTAAATAGGCTGTCTCCAACTTCAAAAATTCAGATTTATTCATTTGAATTTTGAAGTTCGATTCCCTGAGTCTCTTGAACACTTTCTCTAAATTTACCATGTGTTCCTGGAGCGAGACAGAGAAGACAATGATATCATCCAAATATACTAGACATATACTATTCTGTAGATCCCGTAGGACGTTGTCCATGACACGTTGGAATGTTGAGGGTGACCCTTTAAGACCCATTGGCATCCTAAGATACTCGAAATGCCCATGGTCTACAGTAAATGCTGTTTTGTGAATATCATCAGGGTTCATCTCGACTTGGTAAAACCCACTTGCCAGATCTAGAGTAGTAAAATAGTGGCAGTTGCCCAGTTTGTCTAAAACATCAGAGATATTAGGTATAGGGTAGCGATCGTCTATCGTTTTCTCATTCAATTTTCGAAAGTCGATTACCAAGCGCCACTTCTGTGTACCGCTGGCATCGTTCTTTTTAGGAACAACCCAGATGGGGGAGCTCCAAGCTGACTGTGACGGACGTATAATATTCTGTTCTAACATTTTAGAGATTTGGTCCTGAACTTCCTGCTTGTGAATGAAAGGGTATCTATAACTTTTGGTGTAAACGGGAATTTCGTCTGTGGTTCGAATACAATGTTTGATTTGGTTAGTAAAAGACAGGGGTTCGCCTTCAATATAAAATACGTCGGCGTACTGGGCGCAAAGCGTCTCAAGATTTGCCTTTTCCTCGGGGTTCAAGTGGTCCGTCCGTAATCGTGATAACACTTCGTTCACACGATCGGTTGGTTGTTTGATAGGTGTACATTGGACATTGTGTAATTCTGCACTAATTGGTCTGTCCATTGAAAATACGACATCGTGACGAGATGTGTTAGTTATCTCTACTATACCTCTATTATTTTCCACAGTGGTAAGACAGTCACCGATGACACAATTAGCTATAAACTGTTGCGGGATTAAAACTTCTCCATTTTGAGAATTTACTGGGACTTTTGCTAGTTTAGATGAGTTGGCTGGTATTATGTCTTCATACAGATTACTATTGCGTGAATCGTGCATTAATAACGGAATACTGGCGTTACGTGTGACCAACAATCTATTTTTTAAGTCGATATTTGATTCTAATTTTTCTAATAGATCATATCCGATCAAGCCATCGAAAAAGTCATGGAATGTGTACACATAAAGATTAAACTCTCCGGGTTCATTAAATTCGCGAAAATATGGTATTGTAATGGAGTAATCGTTTCTAGTAGATGCATGAATATTTGTGACGGTAAAGGGGTCGTAATTAAGAGGAAAGTGCGATAAGAATTTTTGTACAACTGCGGGACTAACAAAAGACATGTTCGCACCCGTGTCAACTAGTAATTTAAGAGGTGGATCTGCGATTTGAATGTATGGTAGCTGCCTCTGGATTTGTAAATTAATCTCTATCCTAACTTGCCGGGTTTGGTGGTTGTCTGAAAATCCTCTTTCTTTTCAGTTGGGTTAGTCTCGGTTATCTCCTCTACAGTGCAGGGGTCAGTTGTCTGGGGTTGCATATACATATAGTCATTCGTGTTGTAAGTGTAGTCGGGATACTCTACGAATTCGTGGGGGAGATAGTCATCGTTAGTCAAGTACTCATAGTAATAGTCATAGGGGTTACAGAAGTCATTAAAATTTGTCTGGAAGTAATTTGACGGCGGTGGGTTTCCAACCCTAGTCCAATCATGTGGTGTACGTGGTCCGGCTGGTCTGGCTACATAATGGCTGACACCACTCATAGGTTGCGGTGCGTTACTAGTGGACGGTCTGGGGCCTGGCATCCTAAAAACCTGGCTTTGAGGCCTGTAATTTGGTGGGGGTGCGCTAAACACTTGTTGAGTCCGCGTGGGCCCACGATATTGTGGGGGTTGACTTCTCCAACCCGGAGCGGGTTGTTGCGTCGGGTACATGAAAGGTCGCGGCGGTACTGGCATATGGAAAGGTCTAACGGGTGGCAAGTTAAACGGTCGCGGTGGTGCTGGAGGTGCTGCATAAAAAGATGGCTTAGAGTCCTGAGATAATTTATGACTGACCTGAGGTTGAACTTGGGGCCTCCTGCTCGGAGTATGCTCGTTGCGCTGCTGCAAATACAACGTATTCATCTCTTCATGCACGAACTCTAAAGCTTTTTCGAGTGTATCAGGCCGCATGCACCGAATGCGAGAACCCAGCGGGTCACTTAAACCGCGTAGATATGACTGCAGTGTGAGTTTTTTATATAAGGTGCGTTTTGATTCAATCGTACTCGCGATCGTCTCATGCAGGCTGATATACGTCATTATAGTGCTGAATAAATTTTGACATTGCTCATAAAACTCCTGTGGCGTAGCCGAACCTTGCGTTAAGAGAGCCAAATCATTGTATAGGGATGTCTCGTCCCGTTGGTCTGCAAAATTGTTTATTAGGGCACTCCTGATGCCCTGCCAGCTGTCTGGAATGCCGTTCGAATTAATAGTTCGAGCGGCCGGGCCTACAACTTTGTTTAGTATCCCATTCAAGAGCGCTAAATTAGTTAAAAGATAAGCGGGATAGTCTCTCACGTATTGCTCGACTATCTGGTCGCATAATTTTATAAAGCGAGTTAATACGTTCGAGTTACCATCGAATTCTGGGACCAATCGTAGGGCCTTGTAAATTATATCTAGGGAGTCAGGCATCTCCGTGGAAGCTACGCTATCACTATCGTTAAGTTCTAAATTAGGTTCGTCTAAATTCCTATCAGCATCAACCATGTGGTATCTGCTGGTATTTAACCTAGGGGTCCGAGATTGCCGTGGGTGGAAAATCTTGGATAATAAAGGAAACACTTAAAAGTAGGGAAAGCGACTCCAGAACAATTCTAAAGTACTCACATATATATCTTGCACCTTTTGCTGTATCGATGTCTGGATACTCCTCCGGTCAACAGCCCTCGTAGATTCGGATACTCGACACGTGGCTGGATGCACGCCCGGGCGACTCGCGAACGCGAATATCGATATGAGATGATTCTAATATCGCGAACCGGCCCGCGAATATCCTACCGACTGCGCCAATTAAGAAGGCAGTAGCCGAAGGATTGAAAAAAATGCAATTTTAAATAGAAAAAATGAGTTTATTACTTAAAAAGAGTACAGATAATTATAATTATAAAGTACGTGGACAATCGGTCGATGCTGTACCAAAAGTGCCGTAAGACATCGGGGCCGCGCTATGTCCGGTGTCGTCGCATGGCACGTTCCGCTGAATCGGCGCCTCGTGCCCGTCGCTGTTGATATGCGCGGTTATGAGGTAAATGCATGTCAGCGTTCTAGTCGCTATGTGACTGCGTAACACGTCTATATACACATATATACACAAAAACAAACACACAAATTCATCTTCACGAACTCACTCATCTCCAGTCATCCTATACGTCACACTATTCCAATACCTCCCGTCGCACCTTGAACTCATATTTTATTGATATGAGTTCCTTGTCTGATGGCATAACATATTTTAAAACTGTAATAATACCTGAAATCTGCCGCACCCGTTTATTTCATCTAAACAATGACAGATAAAATAACAGATGTTATGGAAAATATCGACCGAGTTTCTGTGTCTGACTCTCAAATCTGTATTCCTGAAGCTGCAAAGACCATAATTAAACAACCTGAAAACAATGTTAACATTCTATCCCAAAACATTAAATCAATTAGTCGTAACTTTAACGAATTACAATCCCTCTTACACCGTATCTCATTTGATACAGAAATGATTATACTTACTGAGTGCTGGTTGGAATGTGAAACAAATCGTCACATACCCATCATACAAAACTATACAACGTATAATACAACAAAACACCTCAATAAATGTGACGGTGTTGTGGCTTATGTCAAATCAAACACGGTGTCCACGTGTAAAGAAATCGACTTCAAAAACACTGCTTCTGGCCTACTGCTTGAAATTGGCACGGACACGGCCATACTATGCATCTACCGATCCCCTTCTAATAACAATGCTGATCCATTTATTGCTAAATTAAATGACATACTTCCATCAGTCTCCAAATTCAATACAGTAGCCATAATAGGCGATATAAATATCGATATAAAATCTGGTTCAGAAAATAGACACTATAACTACTACCTAAATACACTTGCGTTTCATGGCTTCTTACCCTGTCACAACTATCCAACTAGGGACAAAAACTGTCTTGATCACATCTTTCTACGGACCAAATTACCTTCGAAAACTCTACTCTTTGAGACTACACTTACTGATCATTTTTCTCTACTATTAACTCTAGAGAGGAACAAAACTCAAAAGGTTACAACTACTTTCAAGACAGTTGATCTTGAATCTCTGGACCGAAACATAGAAGAAATGGATCTAACGCATATTATAAATATTCAAGATCCAGAGTCAGCCACTAACGCACTAATTAGCATGTTATCAGGTGCTATTGCTAGTTCGACCATCATAAAGAAAAAACCTTCAAGAAAAATCACACTCAAACCTTGGATAACGCCTGGCCTACTCCGGTGCATTAGACATAGGGATTTATTACACAAAAAGCTTCAACTATCACCAGAAAACGCGACCTTAAAAATAGTGTATACACGTTATAGAAACTTTTGTTCTAGAATCCTAAAGAAAACAAAAAGACTTCATGACACTCAGGAAATAGATAAAGCGGCTAATAATCCAAAGAAATTGTGGAACGCGATTAAAAAAGTTACTAATACTCTAAAACCTACCCAAGCTAACACACAGTTACTCCACAACTCTGACAATCCACAGAAAATAACAAATGACCTCAATACTTTCTTTACGAATATTGGTAAGGACTTAGCGGAAAAGATTCTAGGAAGCAGCCCACCTACTCGGCCACTAAAAGCTCATAGACACTTCTTAAAGTCTTTTGTATTGGACGATACTGACCGTGATGAGATTACATCTATGATACGTTCTCTTCGGCCCAGCGCTGCTACTGGATGGGACAACATACCTGCAACTATACTCCAGAGATATTGTAAGACTCTAACACCAATCTTGTGCCACATCTTTAACCTCTGCTTTAGGACTTCTGTCTTTCCAGCTCCTCTAAAGAAGGCTATTATACATCCTATCTTCAAGGGTGGAAATGGGAGCTCGTTTAATGATTATCGCCCGATTGCAATACTTCCTGCTCTTTCAAAATTACTCGAGCGATTAATAAACAAGAGGCTGGTACAGTATATGCAACATAACAATGTGATATCTTCTCAGCAATACGGTTTTCAAAAAAACAAATCCACCAATGATGCCATCCTTGATCTGACTAATCACATAGTAGATAAGTTAAACTGTCGTCAAAAAGTAGCAACAGTATTCTTGGATCTCGCCAAGGCATTCGATACCGTCCCCATTCCCCTACTCTTACTCAAACTTGAACAGATTGGTGTTCGAGGCTCTCAATTGGAACTGTTTCGTAGCTACCTCTCCGATAGGTCTCAATCTGTACAAATAGGCGACTACCTTAGCGATGAGCTTCCAATGAGGTATGGTGTACCCCAGGGCAGTATCCTTGGGCCAACACTCTTCCTTATATTCATAAATGACCTTTTTAATACCTCCCTTGTAAATGGTAAAATTGTGTCCTTTGCAGATGATACCGCCCTAACGTTCTCAGCTAACTCATGGTCAAACCTGCAGAAGGTGGCCCAAAATGGACTTAACTTGACTTTTAAATGGCTTAAAACTCACTCCCTTACGCTGAACACAACTAAAACCAAATTTATCACCTATTCTATATCCATCATTACACAACCTAAAACTTCGCTTACACTAAAAGTACACAACTGTTCAGCAAATAAGTCTACGGATTGCAACTGTCCACAGTTGGAATCTGTCGATACTATAAAGTACCTGGGTATCACCCTGGACAAACACCTTACCTTTGGGAGACATATAGAAATCCTAACGGGAAGAGTAAGGAAATTGATGTTTGTGTTCAAAACATTACGTCATGTCACCAGTTCAACAATTATGCGAAAGGTCTATTACGCCTTGTGCCACTCGATAATTGGTTATTGTATAGTCTGTTGGGGTGGCGCAGGTAAAACCCTCCTAAAACCATTGGAAATAGCGCACCGAGCTATCTTAAAATTGGCTACGTTCCGACCTTTGAGGTTCCCAACGACTAAGCTTTATGAGGAGTGCGACGTTTTAAATATTAGGCAGCTATTTGTCCTCCGTACGATCCTAAGTCAACACAGTAGGACTCCTCACACCACGATCAACAAGAGACGTAAGGACAGAGTCTGCCCTGTTCCGGCACCACACTACTCCTTCACCAGAATGTTCCCTTACTTCTTGGGACCATTTCTTTATAACAGGATCAACGCCTCCTTACCAATCTATGGTCAACCCTACAATAAATGTAAACTGTCAGTAAGGAAATTTCTTGTGGGTAGATCATATGAAGAAACTGAAAAATTCCTAGAGGTTCTGGAGTAATTTCACTTATCTCTCTCTCTGACACGCACACGCATACACACGCACGCACACACACACACACACACACACTCACACACACACACACACACACACACACACACACACACACATACACACACTAACACACATATAATTAGAATATAAATATTAAATTAATTACATTAAGGAACATTAAGATATCGACCCGGGGCGCAGGCACTGTTCATCCTTATCACAGGTTGCTCTGCAACCTAGCTAGGAGAACACTATCTCACCCAACTTATGTTTTACTCTCTTGAATAAGCCTTAAAATGTAATACTAAGTCTAATGAAATGTAAAACTGTTTTTGAACAATAAATATTACTTACTTACTTACTATCAACCGCGTTTGGGTATGTACTTATGGGTGATTACACACGTAAAGATGTTGTGCCTACAACCGCATCCTTTTCTGCGCTAGCACTAAATGATTTAGTGCAAAAATTTTGGGAACTTGAGGAAGTTCCTGTGAAGCGCCTATTGTCTCCAGAAGAAACCGAGTGCGAGAATATTTTCACATCTACTGTGACTCGCGATGACGTAGGTCGTTATACTGTTGCGCTGCCGTTCTGCAAGGATCCCTCTGAACTAGGGAACTCGCGCGGCGTCGCTCACCGCCGGTTTTTGTCGCTCGAGCGTAAACTTCGTCAATCAACAACCGTACGTGAAAATTACAATAAGGTTATTCAGGATTATTTAGATAACGGTTATCTTAGTCTCGTTGATGACTCTAATCTGTCTATGGATGGTTATTACATACCACATCACGCAGTAGTTCGACATGACAAACCGATGCCGCGTATTGTGTTAGACGCGAGCGCTAAAACCCACACTGGTCTTTCGCTCAATGATATGTTACATATTGGTCCCAATTTACAGGCAGACCTGTTTTTATTATTATTAAATTTTAGGCTATTTCCTATCGCAATGAACGCTGACATAAAACAACATTATTTAATAATAATAATAATAATTGTCTTTATTGTACACCAAGGATATAACATTACAATAGGTACATAATAGCAATTCGGTAGGTACATACAATTGGCGGCCTTATCGCTCTGCGGCAATCTCTTCCAGGCAACCATAGGATGGAGAGAAAAAATAGGACAAAAATATTTCGGGCAGTTTGGTGTACATAGAATGTAATAATAAATAATCAAGAGATAACAGATATATATAGAACAGATAGACACAATAGCTACCTAAGTATAGGTAGATATACATAAATACATCAAACATACATACTATCAATATCATAGATATCATAACATTAATATACACATAAATACTAACATTTTACCATAATATTATCAAGGAAAGTTATTTATTCCACTTCTGTCAGAGAGACTAGGTAGTGTTCTTTGACTTGTCTTTTGAATAAAGGCAAGGACTGAGCACGCCTAATAGTTACGGGCAGAGCATTCCACAACCGAGCCGCTTGAACCGAAAAGGATTTGTCGGCAAAGTTGGTGGAATGACTCGGCATTTTTAATCTCAGATTCTCCGATGATCTCAAAACCCTCGAGTGCGTGTTGTGCAGGAACTCAAAACGTTGTTTGAGGTATGAGGGAGTTACGGGATTAAATAAAATATTGTACAACACGGAAAGAATATGAGCATTCCGGCGAAGGCGTATAGGTAACCACTTGAGTTTTTTTCGAAATTCAGAAACATGATCATATTTGCGTAGTCCAAATATTAATCTTATACAAAGATTTTGGAGTCTCTCAAGCTTGTTAAGTTGGTCTTCAGTGAGATCAAGATAGCTGGCATCAGCATAGTCAAGGATAGGGAAAAGAAGGGTTTGTGCAAGAGCAGTCTTAGTGGCAGTGGGTAGGAAATTTTGGAGCCTGCGCAGGGACCCCGCCGCAGCAAAAGTCTTACGCCTCAATTCCTGAACCTGTGGACCCCACGATAAGTGTTTGTCCATAACTATCCCCAGGTTTCTAACCTGGTCACTATAAGGAACATTTACTCCATTACAAGTCACGTGTGGAAGGAGTGACCAATCTACTTTCTCTATCATCCTAGAACTACCAACAACGATGACCTGTGTCTTACGTGGATTAACTTCAAGTCCGTACGAAGCACTCCAGTTGCATATTGATGCAAGGTCAGCGTTAATAGTATTGACAGCCTCCTTTAATTGATTCGCTGGAGCCCGAGAATATATCTGAAGATCATCTGCATAGAGGTGGTAGGAAGAAGATAGGTCGTTAGTGATTGAGTTTATAAAAACTGAGAAGAGTAATGGAGACAGAACGCCGCCCTGTGGTACACCAACAGTCGCTGTACACCAAGAAGAAGAAGTATCCCTGATGCAAACACGCTGTCGGCGACCAAACAGGTAACTACGAAACCAGTCAACCACAGTTGGAGATAAGTTAAGAGAGCTCAATATGCCAAGTAGAACGTCGAAATCAACGGTATTAAAGGCTTTTTTTTTTTTTTTTTTTTTTTGAATGAATGAATTTTTTAAAGCATTTATTATGCTAACTGTTAAGTTCGAAAAACATTGGAAAAAATGAAATGCTCAAGTGAGACTCGAACTCACGACCTTTCGCTTACAGGGCGACTGCTCTGCCAACTGAGCCATTGAGCACCACTTGAATCATTCCAAATTTTTCCTTCTCTTTATATCCGTCTATAAGGGCGACGGTGCAGCCATCTACCAACATTCTTACGAACTGTTGGAAACAATGAATGATTTTTCAACCATTTTTAAACATTGAATTTTGATGACTGCGCCCAAATATTTGAATGAATTTTTTAAAGCATTTATTATGCTAACTGTTAAGTTCGAAAAACATTGGAAAAAATGAAATGCTCAAGTGAGACTCGAACTCACGACCTTTCGCTTACAGGGCGACTGCTCTGCCAACTGAGCCATTGAGCACCACTTGAATCATTCCAAATTTTTCCTTCTCTTTATATCCGTCTATAAGGGCGACGGTGCAGCCATCTACCAACATTCTTACGAACTGTTGGAAACAATGAATGATTTTTCAACCATTTTTAAACATTGAATTTTGATGACTGCGCCCAAATATTTGAATGAATTTTTTAAAGCATTTATTATGCTAACTGTTAAGTTCGAAAAACATTGGAAAAAATGAAATGCTCAAGTGAGACTCGAACTCACGACCTTTCGCTTACAGGGCGACTGCTCTGCCAACTGAGCCATTGAGCACCACTTGAATCATTCCAAATTTTTCCTTCTCTTTATATCCGTCTATAAGGGCGACGGTGCAGCCATCTACCAACATTCTTACGAACTGTTGGAAACAATGAATGATTTTTCAACCATTTTTAAACATTGAATTTTGATGACTGCGCCCAAATATTTGAATGAATTTTTTAAAGCATTTATTATGCTAACTGTTAAGTTCGAAAAACATTGGAAAAAATGAAATGCTCAAGTGAGACTCGAACTCACGACCTTTCGCTTACAGGGCGACTGCTCTGCCAACTGAGCCATTGAGCACCACTGGAATCATTCCAAATTTTTCCTTCTCTTTATATCCGTCTATAAGGGCGACGGTGCGTCTATAAGGACGGACGGTATAAGGTGGACGGTTTTTCCAATGTTTTTCGAACTTAACAGTTAGCATAATAAATGCTTTAAAAAATTCATTCAAATATTTGGGCGCAGTCATCAAAATTCAATGTTTAAAAATGGTTGAAAAATCATTCATTGTTTCCAACAGTTCGTAAGAATGTTGGTAGATGGCTGCACCGTCGCCCTTATAGACGGATATAAAGAGAAGGAAAAATTTGGAATGATTCAAGTGGTGCTCAATGGCTCAGTTGGCAGAGCAGTCGCCCTGTAAGCGAAAGGTCGTGAGTTCGAGTCTCACTTGAGCATTTCATTTTTTCCAATGTTTTTCGAACTTAACAGTTAGCATAATAAATGCTTTAAAAAATTCATTCAAATATTTGGGCGCAGTCATCAAAATTCAATGTTTAAAAATGGTTGAAAAATCATTCATTGTTTCCAACAGTTCGTAAGAATGTTGGTAGATGGCTGCACCGTCGCCCTTATAGACGGATATAAAGAGAAGGAAAAATTTGGAATGATTCAAGTGGTGCTCAATGGCTCAGTTGGCAGAGCAGTCGCCCTGTAAGCGAAAGGTCGTGAGTTCGAGTCTCACTTGAGCATTTCATTTTTTCCAATGTTTTTCGGTATTAAAGGCATTACTGAAGTCTAGCAGTGTTAACACTGTCAGCTCACCTTCCTCCATAGCCGATCTGATGTCATCCGTAATATGAACCAGAGTTGTAGTAGTACTGTGACCGGAGCGAAATCCAGACTGTAGAGGATTCGATAGCGAATTTTTAGAGAGGAAAATAGTAAGTTGGGTGTGAACAAGTCGTTCGAGTACCTTAGAGAGGAAGGGCAAGATAGAAATGGGACGATACTCTGAGAAAGAGGAAGGATTTTTCTTTTTAGGAATAGGAATTATTTGAGCATTCTTCCAAGCCATAGGAAATACGTTAATGGTCACAGAGAAATTCAAGATATGGCAGATGACAGGAAGAACTTCGTCGATGATAGGGTGGATCATATTACGGCTGACACAGTCAGTTCCCACCGCGTTAGACGTAATTGACATTATGCTCTTCTTGACATCACAAGCAGTGAATTGACTAAAGAAGAATGGGGAGCAGTTGGGAGTCGATACAGATGAAAGATGCTGTAATGTATTTTGTTTTGTCATTCTATCAAATTTTGACGAAGATGAGAAATATTGATTTAAAGAATCTAAATTTACATTGTTAGGGACCGACTCTTCGCGAGATTTGCCAACTCCCAATGTCCTTAGAAATTTCCAGACTTTTGCTGGATCTCCGTCTTCCACAGAATTATGGATATATCGGCGTTGGGCATTCCTACACACTCTATTGCAGTGATTTCTAATGGCTATATATTTATCCCGATTTATATCTGTAGGACACCTCTTATATTTCGACTTGGCTGTCGCTTTTTTTGATATGAGGGATTTGATTTCAGTCGTAAGCCAAGGCGACGGAAGGTGTTTCACCCTTATCCTACGAACTGGAGCATGTCTGTCAAATAATTGTATTATATCAGACGTAAAAAGTCTCACTTTCTCATCAATACATACGGAATTGTAAAGTGGACCCCAATCGATGCCCTCGGCATCCCTGCGCAGGTTGTCAAGGTCCATATCTCTAAAATTACGCTGCAAAAGAATTTTAGGTTCGAGTTTAGGTGGACGAAGTTGATAAGATAGGAATAGTAGGTCATGGTAGGAAAACTGGTCAGCAGTATACTTACCATGCTTTGCTACACGATTAATAGATGAAACTATGATCAGATCGAGAAGAGAAGGAGTAAAGTGAGGAGCATGATGAGTTGCTCCGGAAGGAAGAATAGTAAGATTGCAGGATTGAACAATAGACTGAAGAGTGGAGGAACGAGAGTCGTTTTTAATTAGGCAGGTGTTGAAATCACCCATGACTATACTTTGACCGTACGCAGGCACAAAGGTATCTAGGAGGAGTTCAAATGAAGAAAAGTAGTTTATGTTAGAGGAAGGACAGTAAAAGACGCCAAGTAGAAGTTTAGAGTGTAGGAGTTCAACTTCCAGAAAGATATGTTCGCCAGCCTGCGGTGGTTGTGGTGACATGCTCAAAATAGTATATTTAATTTGCGTGCGTAGATAGATTGCAAAGCCACCCGCTCGACCCTCCACACGATCGTTTCTGATGAAGTTGAATCCTGGTAGAGTATATGGTGGGGTGGGTAAACATGGCTTAAGCCATGATTCCGAAATAAGAATAGCATGTATGTGCGCACAGTCAAAGCTTGCCAGCGTATCGGGGAAATGAGCCGGAATACTTTGTGCGTTAATATGTACAACATTGAAGTTATTGGGAACATCAGAGAATTGAGCCGTGAGTAAATCGGCCAGTGGAGGTTCTATCTGGCCACTAGCATTGCTGCCAGCAGAGAAATATTCATCGCTATCATTATCACTGCTGTAGTCTGAAGATGGCATTTACAGATACCACTCCTACAATATGCCTTAAGATATTAAATACTTAAAATACTATAGTAGCAAAGTTAATTGTTTGGAAGATAGAGTAAGTAATTAAATACAATTTAGATAGGTATACTATGGTATAAATGAGTAAATAGTAATAATATTAAATAAATATTGGATATTATATAAAAATAAATATAAGAGTATAAAAAAAAAAATGTGTAAAAAACTAAACGCTTCTACATCTGCCGGTTTCACAAAATGCATACAATGAAATAATTCGAACTCAAAGCTACACAGAAGTCTATGGGTCCAGGTATTCAGTTCTTGCCTATGCACAGATTTATTAATATATAAGAGAGAGATAAAAAGAGAAGTTACGATAAATAGGATACCTGTTGACCATCGTAAATACCTGCGCATCTTATTCAGGTTCAAGGAATCGGATGAAATTCAGACCTATGTGTTTAATCGACAGGCGTTTGGTCTGAAGTCAAGTCCGTATATAGCTATACGTACTGTGCATCAGCTGGCTACTGACATGAGTCCGCACTTCCCTGACGCCGCGAAAGTGGCAGAGACCTGTCTGTATACTGACGATTTAGTTCATTCCGCACCTGATGAGGACACTGCTGTACACTTAGCTCGCAACTTGATAAAACTGTTCAAAGCTGGCGACTTTGACATAGTGAAGTGGTCTAGCAATTCTTCTGTGCTGCTAGACTCACTTCCTGATACTCACCGCAAATCGCTTGAGTTTGATGTTGGCAGTCATGTCGCAAAGGTTTTAGGTCTCTCGTGGGAGCCGTGTGGAGATAATTTTTATTTCACATCCACCTTGGTAGATGAGAAGTGCACTAAGAGAAATATACTCTCTATAGTTGCGCGACTATTTGACGTGCTCGGGTTGGTGGCACCTGTGATACTCTACGCCAAGTTGTTAATTAAGCAACTTTGGCTTAGTAAGAGTGATTGGGATGACCCTGCTCCAGAGCATATACGCTCACGCTTTTCCGCTCTCGTTCAAGAATTAAAATTGCTTGACACATTAAAAATTCCGCGATATATAGGTGTCGAAGTTGATTGCGAATTACGTCTTGTCGCATTTTGTGATGCCAGCGTGAATGGCATGGGATGTGTTATTTATGCACATTGTACCTACCCAACTAGCATTCAAACTCGCATTTTGTGTGCAAAATCAAAGGTCACTCCGACAAAGATTACTACGCTTGCTCGATTAGAGTTATGTGCTATTTTGCTTATGTCAAAGTTAATAAGAACTGTACGTGATTCGTATGCATTACGCATTCCCGTTACTGACATTTACGCCTTTTCTGATTCCACGATTGCCTTATCATGGGTTCACTCGTCACCACATCGGTGGTCGATTTTTGTTAGCAACCGGGTCGCTCAGTGTCAAGAAAACTTGAACGCTAAACATTTTTACCACGTCGCCGGATCCATTAACCCGAGTGATTGTCTATCACGCGGCATGCTCCCCTCGCAACTTTTGACTCATGATTTGTGGTGGAACGGTCCAGCATGGATCCGAGTCCCCCCTGATGAATGGCCTATTAAGTCATTCTCTCCCGCACATTTCTTAATGACTACACCTTTGCAATACTTACCCTCGGCTGATCTATCAGGTCAACGAATTAGTTTGGTAGATCGAAAAAAATTACTCGACAACATGATCCACTCCTTTTGGAAAAAGTGGCACGTAGAGTATTTGCACACGTTGCAAGTCAGGCAAAAATGGGCTACTCCCGACAAACCAGTAGAAATCGGCACCGTTGTTCTTCTAGAGCAGGAAAATTCTGCTCCGTTGAATTGGCCGTTAGGAGTCATTACTGACGTGTTCAGAGGCTCTGATGACGTGGTTCGCGTAGCAATGGTTAAAACGCGTACTGGTACTTACAAACGCGCTGTAACCAAATTGTATCCTATCCCAACGCAATAACTTACAACGCTAAATAGAATCTTAAACTTTAATTTTTAACTCAAACTTTAAACATACTTTAGATGGAATATTGTTAGTCTAAGTTGTTATTTTTACCCGACTACGGCGAAGCCAAAAGGAGGGTTATGATTTTGACAGGCTATGTATGTATGTATGTATGTATGTATGTATGTATGTATGTATGTATGTATGTATGTATGTATGTTCATTTGTTCCCTCATAGCTCCTCAACTACTTATTAGAACGGGACAAATGAGGTATCGTTACAAGCGGCTTAATCGTCCGATGGTTATAGGCTATATGACATGTCACTCAATCATGTGTGGCGCCCTCTAGTGCTCATAAGGTACTGTGTTAAAAAATAAATTTGAGATAAATATGCCGTGTTTGGTATCAAATGAAAGTGCTTAATGAGCACATTTCAAATATGTATAAATTATAAGATTTACCTTGCCCCAAAATAATTTAAATAAAAAATAAAGTTAAAAACTAAAACCCGACTACCGAAAAATCACGCTCTTAAAAGTGACAAACAAGAAAATATCAAGGATAGCCGTGGTCGTATGCCACTTACTCAAACAAAACAATACATTCTAGGGAAAAGTGGCATACGACCACGGCTATCCTTGATATTTTCTTGTTTGTCACTTTTAAGAGCGTGATTTTTCGGTAGTCGGGTTTTAGTTTTTAACTTTATTTTTAGCTATGTGTATTATTATGTTATACAAATTCACTATGGGCTCTAATCAGCCAGTGTTCGCTTGTTTGTTTCGTAACATCTTGCGACGTTCCAAAGCCGGGTGCATGGTGGAGCGCTTATGTACTTTCTTAATTGTTTCCCACATAATTTAATTGTATTTCAATTTTTGTAATTTAAAGAAACCGCTTCTGTGACAGAATAATGTTTGAGTATTGGCGCTCATTTGTTGACCACTTAGTGTTGAATAAGGCCAATAGATGGCGCTGTGCACAGATTTTTCGAACTATATTTTGAGACTGAAGTTGCTACGAGCGACACTCTCAAGCGTCACGGCGGACGATCTGCCCGCACATTTTTTTACTTGTCTCTGACCCGCTGCCGCTCCGAACGGAAGTTGAGTACTTCAACTCCTTGTTTCTTTTTCTGTGTAATTCTATAAGTTCCTTTGGCCACATTCTCAAGTCAGTATAAGTGAAGTGTATCGGAAGAAAACGACAAACTCAAGAAAATCACCGGCCGGTCGAAACCTACCTACCCACCAGCACGTGCCAGGAACCACGCCTGTCTGCAGCTGAATCCTCACGAGGTGGAACTCAGGTCAGTGCCGGTTCTCTTGCGTTTTCATTCATAGAAGCGGTCACATGTGTATTTTCTTTCTATTACAACCAAACTTCAGGTCACAGGTTCTTATACGCTCTGTGTGCAAACACACCAGTGGTCGGACTATTTACACGTCCTACCAATGGCAATAGTTGAATCAAAATATTACTGGGTAGGTAAATCGAAAGTTAAATGGCAAATACAATTTATTTTCAACTTTTTGGATGTGATTTTTTGCAGGGCAGACTCGTGGTCACACCAGCTTGTAACACTGGTGTGACCAACAGGAATTTACTTTACTCGTGGTCACACCACCAATAATACAACACCTTTTATCATGACTTGTCATTATCAACTAGTGCTGTTTTATCGATATATTGACAGACTCTGTAGCGTAGCGGTAGTGAACGCAGCCGCTACGCAGGAGGCGCGAATTCCATTCCCGTGTTCCGTTTTGATTCAGTGTTAGTAACACTATTTTATTCTCAAGAACGGCTGTACCGATTTGGTTAAAAATTAGTGGGTATGTAGCGTCGAAATAAGAGACGGTTATAGGATACTTTTCATACTGGGAATAGGTTCCTGTGGGTCATGACCGCGGATCTTCACGGAATTAAATATTTCTTTGAGCCTGGTACTTTTAGCATCGATTACTAGGCTCGCAGAAACGTCGGTTGCGGAATTACCGCAACCGACGTTTCTGCGTCGTGTTTCTGTGAGCCTGGTACTTTATGCATGAAGTACTAGGCTCGCAGAAATACTAATCCCACGACCGACGTTTCTGTGAGCCCAGTAGTCCATGTTAACAGTACCAGGCTCACAGAAATATTAATCCCGCAACTAGCGTTTCTGTGTGCCTAGTACTTCATGTGAAAGTACTTATAACTACGTTTTTATCTGCCTACGCTACCACCCAAGTGAAATAAAAAAAGATGAACCTTGGATAAAACGCTATTTCGAACCTTAAAAATTTTCGGGGGAATCGGTAATAAGCCGAAATATCGATAGAGATACGAGGTTGTGTCAGTTGTGTGTCACCGCACTAATTTATTAAGTGATAAAAGGTGTTGTATTATTGGTGTTGTGACTAACAGGAAAAAAAAACCCTGTTAGTCACACTGGTGTGACAAACTGGTGTGACTACGAGTCTGCAAACCATTTTTTGCAAGGGGGGTTTTTTAATTTCAATTTAGTTGCCGTTGCAGTGTTTCCCATAATAAAAAAAACTATCATTAATTTTTATTTTGTCGTATTATTTAAGCTGTTATTTTGTAACATTTCTATGTACTGCAGCTATGTAAAATAAATGCATTTTCTTTCTTTCTTCTTACTTTGATCTTGCTTAAACAACATATAAATGGCAGACAAGTACCTACTTACTCCTGATGGAAAAATGTTACCGTGGTCTATGGACGTGACACCATGGGAGTCACACTCGTTCAGCCACTCAGATTAAACGGTATAGAACTAGCAAAAAATTTCAAAAACCCCCGTCACAAAAACACCTCCAAAAAATTGAAAATAAATTGTGTTTGCCTTCTAACTTTGATATACCTAATAATATTTTGATTCAACGGTTGCCATGTCGGGGGACCCTAATTGGTTAAGCACTCCTTTATATTATCGGAGCAATTTAAGGTCCCCCGACATGGAAACCGTTGAATCAAAATATTATTAGGTAGGTATATCAAAGTTAAAAGGCAAACTCTATTTATTTTAAATTATTTGGAGGTGTTTTTGTGACGGGGGTTTTTGTAATTTTTTAATTTAATTTTTATTTTATACTTTTTAAATTGATGTACGAGTCAAGCTCTTTCATATTCATTCCATATTGAGGGAGTTATGAAGAAATATGTATTCCGACATGTTGTGGCGGCGGCCATCTTGGACCGATTTTTTTCAAACATAGCTAAGAACACTCCCGACTAATATACCTTTCAAACAAAAAAACTACATCCAAATCGGTTCATCCGTTTGGGCGCTACGATGTCACAGACAGACACACACACACACACAGACACGTCAAACTTATAACACCCCGTCGTTTTTGCGTCGGGGGTTAAGAAGCCGCAAAAGGAATAATAAAGTAGTGCCATCTCGCTCGCACTCGTGCGTGCTCACAATGAGTGCGAACAAGAAAGTATTACTTTAGTATTTCTTTTTGCGGCTTCACTAGCTACTCTATACAATCCCTCTATATTATTCTTTTAGTTTGAGTGCTGCCAACACTGTATAAGATAAAGCAGGACAATCTTTTGGTTATCCCACTGACACCATAAAAACTCTGCAGTGAGCTCTGGCTACCCTACTCACCGCCGGGAACGCAACACGAGGTTTTCTGTAGGGTAAAGGTACTTCCCCAGTCGGACTGCTCGCGATGACTAGGTACTGCTACTGGCCGTCAGATCATCTAGCCCATAGAATAGAGAGGATAAGCTGGAGAACTGGATACAATACTGGTCACATTATAGGAGAAGCTTATGCCCAGCAGTGGACTTCTATAGGCTAATAGATATCGATTTATTAAAATAAAACCACTTTTTACGGATTCTATCGCGATATATTTGTTATTATTTCATTTTAAACCGACGTTTCGGCTCCTTTTCAGCAGCCACGATCGCGGAGTGACTCATGATGGTAGTTGCCATATAGTTTGAAGTATAAGTTAACTCAAAATACCCGAATCATGGTGAATTATTGGTGTTCCTATTTACGTAGAATGAGCTCACTGTGTCGTTAAGCCTTGCTGGATTTTGTTGCTTACTGGGTTTGATTAAGGGGATGACTGGGTCCCAAGCTGGTGGTACGTTCCATCCATCCTCTCTATGGCAGATAGGATGTAAGCTAAGAAATCACGTCCTCTGCCACAACACAAAATATGCAAGTCAGCGAGAAGATAGGACGTGACCACAAGCATCGCTCCCACTCCACCAATGGTGAATAAATCGGTATATAAGCCTGATATTTAGTTTGTAAGACATTGCTTCTTAATATAATATAACCAGACGGTGGTAGCCGTCTACACTCCCGCAAGTCTCTATTAAAATTTGGGTGACTTAAAAAAAATCTTGACTTATTATTTATTATCTGAACTTATTGATTTTACTTGACTTGAACCCGCGTCTTGAGCATTCAAAATTTTCCTAAACAACCACCTTGGGGCGTCACGGTGGATGGACGGTAATCATATGCACTATCAGAACAATAAAAAAAAACAAAATTGAATGATGTACAACAATAATGAACTGAAATTGACGCGATCATACTTTATCTCCATACCTTCTTGAACGATTTATACGCCCTATGACTCGAAAAAGATGTCGATATATTATTTTACATTTACCTTTTTTTTTTTCGTGCAGAAATCCCCACGGATCCCTCCCCCGCCGGAGCCGGGAGGGGAGGTTATGTCGGACTCAAACCGACTAAAACCGCACGCCAACTGAGTCGAATCGTAGTGCTAGGCCGGAGGTGAGGTTGTCTTCGACATATCCCTCGCGCCCCGGCTGACCCAGGGCTAACTCTGACGGTCTGGCCCTCCGCGGGAAGGAAGACGACGGTATCCCCGACTCACCTCCGGAATAGAGAGGCGCGTTTCTCAGCGCGCCGCCGCTGTTTCAATGCCTACCTGCTCCAGTTTCTCCGTGATCATGGTGCTTGCACAGTGCCGAAGCCGAAATATCGGAAACTTGAAACAATATACATGGTAAATATCCCGAAATCTCTAATAATACATACCTCCTATTTGCCTGATGTTTTCTGGACGACGTTCCCGAAGATGGCGGACATGCACCACTGAGCCAGTCAGCCTGTGACCACGGCCAGTGTTACCTGGTCGAAATATCAGGTAAATAAAAGGTAACCTGGCAGCCGGCATACTCCCGGAACTCCCTACCAGCTGCAGCCACGTGTTTCTTCCTACAGTCCCGGGTCCTTTAAGCGGGGCGTGAAAAGGCATCTGATGAGGCCGTCAAGCTGAGTGCCACCACTGTAAATATGGTAGGTACATGATTACGATGGTAACCCTCTCTCCGAGACTTTGCCTTTAGCATACCATCAGGCGAGGTGAAGTCAAATTGTCGTGTCCTTTATAAAAAAAAAAGTACCTATACCTACCAAGAAGTTCCGTTATCATAATTGTATAGGTACTTACTTGTTACGACTTCATTATTGATTGAATAGTTTACATATACCTAGTAATTACTTTAGAATTTCATGTTGCACCGAGGCCAAATATATGTGGGTACAAAACGATTTAAATCATATTGGGGATGGCAGAATTCGGTTCTAATAATTAAAAAAAAGAAGTGGCATGCCGGCTGCCAGGTTACCCATCCTCACGAGAGCCCCATAGGGAGAAGGGGAGGGCTCTATGGATCGTATGATTTAGGGTCATAGCAGGCATATAAACTCATCAACGGATAGTAACCGTATCGCCTAAAATAAAATAATGTAATAATGATGGCCGCTACTCGTGCCAGTGACAATTTGTTCCAGCCCATCTCTTCCCATGCGGTGTCGTACAAGCCGACTAAGGGATAGGGCTGTTTACCATTAGACATATATATTCAGCCCAGACTTAAATGTGTAGTTCGTGTCAATAATAGTGCCCAGAATATGGCAATAGGCGCACCCGAGTGGTGAAATGTGAGTGTTAATTAAGCTCTGCCTAGCCTTCCAGGGATAAAGGCGTGATTATATGTAATAGTAGATTGTACACCAAGGGGATAAAGCACTGTATTATGTCACGGGCGCGATATTGAATCCTGAGCGTAACGAAGGACTCCAGATTTAACTCCCGAGCGTAGCGAGGGGGTTTTGAGTTGATTCCCGAGCGAAGTGAGGGAATTAAAATGGAGTCCTGAGAGCAGTGAAGGATTTAAGCGCGCCCAAGGCAAAATCAGTATTATCCCTGAGGAGTATACTCTACTTTTCTCACCTTTTGCGAGACAATAAAAACCAGGGCTACTAGAAAAAGTATTTTAATTATTAAAATACTATTTCGTCACTCGACATTTTCTTAATGTTTTATTCTATCTTCTTTTGCAGTTCTGTCTGATACTGATTGCACCGTATTGATACACTCGCGGCTTTTGTTTTAAGTATTGTTTTTTTTTCGTTCGGCTTGCCGTGGCGTGGCCAGCTCGATTTTCGAATAAGTTCGATTTTCAAATAAATGAGGCGCGAAATTAGACTTTAAATGCATAACAATAAGAACTAAGAGAAGTGAGAATTACATTACTGCCCGGCGGGTTATAATGAAATTCAGTACAACATTACACCCCGGCAAAAGACAAGGAGGGCTATAATGATTTACTTTGAGTAAGGTTTGCATGATATATAATGAGGCATTGTCGAGCAGGTGGTGTGAAAACAAATGAACACGCGACTACGGCTCTTCGTCGCCGCAATTAAAGGACTGTTTGTCCGCCATCACCAGGAGAAGTGACATCCGTCAAACCATTGGCAAGCAAAATAGCGGGCAACAAAATCACATTTTATTTTACTCAATACTTATATTTGTTATCATTATTATATTAATTACTAACTACAGTACCTAAAGCCTTTATTAAATATCATTAACTACCACGAAACATATATATCAAATAATAATCTCAACAGTAGGTTTATAGGTAACATAAAACCATTCAAATTTGTAATATACAATATTATAATTATAACAATATTATATGCAATAATATACAATATTGTATATCCACAGCAAGACGAGCTTCTGACTTCATATTAGTTACTAGGACCATTTTTATTCCTAATTTACATAAATGACTTTCCCTACTATGTAAGGGACAACAATAGTATTATTTTATTTGCTGACGATACTTCGTTAATTTTTAAAATTAAAAGGCAACACGATAATTATGACGAAGTGGACTACCATTAATGGACTACTCTATTGATTGCACCATTCACTTCGTAATAATTATCGTGTTGCCTTTTAATTTTAAAAATTAACGATAAATAATCTTTGCCTTAATGTAAACAAAACTAAATATATTAAATGTATACGATTTGTGTATGTATGTATAACGTGTGGAATCAGACAGTGTTCTTAGGTAAGTATTGATGCTAAACTGCAGTGGGGCCAGTAGATTAAGCTCAGCTTGCTATGCTGTAAAAAAATTAGGACCTTAACCACAGAATAGATAAGGACAGAAGTTGCACTCCTTTGATGTAGAAGAAAGCCGCCGTTATAATAACCTACTAAATTTTGTAGGTATCGCCCTTTGTTCCGAACAAACAACGCCGCCAACTTGAGTGTTAGGGTTGTCACTTTGTCACTGTGTTAAAACGACTTTGAAAGCAGGCGGTAACCATTTAAAAATCATACATCGAATTAAAATCTATGGGTAGGTACCTACTTACCGCCTGCTATCAAAAGTATCTAAGTATGTTTATCCGCATTCTAGATACCATAACACAAGCTAGTTAAGCTATACTCACCATGGGTCTATAGCGTCGTGTGAGAAGGTTATAAAAAAATGTATAGTGTAAGTAGTGCAACCAAATAGGTAACAATAATACAAACTTAACAAAACGTTAAAATCTACATTATGATAAAGTGCACCCACTTTGGGAGCTAGCACCTCTGCCTACCCCTTCGAGGAATACAGGCGTGAGTTTATGTTTGTTATGTTATGCACCCACTTTTGTAACCTATTATAAGTAGGTACCTAGTGTAACCTAAAAAAACATGACAATGTACTTATTTACCGCATTTTCTAACAGTACCGTGTTCAGTTTTGATTATACGTAGTTCGCCGATATCAGAATACTATTTAAAGGAACTATCTTAGATAAGTAGGTAGGTAGACAAAGTGTAAGTATATGAATTGTGGAAGGTTTACGTTAATTGACTTTTGACGCTGACTGTACTTAGAAGTAACATTATAATTAAATAAACAAAGGTGCACGACCACGACATAAGTACATAGGTACTTGTTTCAAAATAAGTAGGTGCAGAACAATTTTAAGTTCTCTCTATCCCATTGTAGGTAAGTGGGGAACTATGTCACAGGTTACTACGATTAGGTATGTTATAACGCGAAGTTGTCAAGTGGCGACCAGTAATTAATGGCTTTGTTACTAAGTAAACATGATTATATTCTGCGTATAAAAATGTCAAATCTTAGCTTTCACACTCTTTTGGTAATGTAAAAAAAGACAACTTCGAGTTCTTTAGTGTATTTTGACATCCGTCCACGCAACAGTAATGATTACTGCGATTCATTATTTTATTTTTCTAGTAGGCAACTAGCTGCGCTAGCAGCCTGCGGGTGAGGCGCGCGGTAGGTACTTATCGCCGTAGTTTGGGCGAGTGACGGACGCCTGCCTTAACAGATGAGGATACGGCTAGAAGGATTACACGCTGTATGACACAAACGCGATTCGTCGTATACGCAGTTCGACATAATACGCGATTTGACACCATCACTATAGGTCACGAACGCAGTTCGCCACTAACGCCGTTTGTCTTACACGCAGTTCGTCACACACGCATTTTGTCATATACGCAGTTCGTCACCCAATTTCTTCAAACTTTTACATAATTAATTTTGTAGTGATAGAGCCAAGCTGTTTACAGCATATACAATCCAACCGGCTTAAATTTTAAAATTTATCGATAACTTATACTTATTTCGGTACACACTTGCATGGTGGGTGGAGGGGTAATCGTGAATTATCCCTCCACCCACCAGTGGGAAAATCCGGCTAGAATAGTTTATTTCAGCTATTTTCATAGTATTTTCAGCTACGGAATAGGGAAGTTGACATTAAAAAATCGTAGCTTTTTGTTTTTTATAATTTTATAAGGTCTAAAAATGCTAAAAAATATGGCTAATTAATTAAATAAATAAAGGTTAATTAATATTTTTGATAAATTAAATTACAAAATTACGGCCATAGTCACGTGACATTAAACGCCAATCGAGGCGCATGACGGATTACACGGACACGCTGTATGTCACAAACGCGATTCGTCGTATACGCAGTTCGACACCAACGTTTTGATTTCCTCAGTTTGTCACATACGCGATTTGTCATGAACGCGATTTGTCATCAACGCAGTAAGTCTTATACGGCTTTTGTCTTAATCGTAATTCGTCTTAAACGCGATTTGTCATTATGGAAAATTCGTCCCATTTCTTTTTGTTGTTTTGCAGCACGATGCTCTATCTGGGTTCACTACGTTAATTCGAAGTCCGTTATATCTTGTTACACTTTAATTATGACGACTCATTCATTATTATTTTCATCGGTACTTCAATTCTTACCGTGTTTATATGACCAAGTACGTTTCATATGCATGCTACGTTTCACCTAAACACTATTAATTTTAAGTACGTTTTCTCTTACAACAATTCATCGAACTGAGTTATACCGAGGGATCTTTTTATGTATTTAATTTATTAATAGAAAATTGATTGTTTGTAATTACGAAAAATAAAAAATGCATAATAATGATTGAAATCGTCATTGTTGTTTTTCATATTATTTTTAGATTTAGTTAAATTTATGGTAAGTATAATTAATTGTCTTTATCATATATATATAAAATAAAAAAATCAACCTATCCCAGGAATCCACTAGAGAGCTTCCTGGGATCGGTTGATTTTTTCTTTTTATATTTAATATTGAACATGAATATAGCCTTCGTAATGCAAAAAAGTAATAAATATTTTTTCTTTAATTTCATCTTTTAATCACACTTAAACCCTTCCCTCATTTATGTAGCCGCTGAAGTTAAATACACTTTGTTCCGTCAAAACATATTATAAAACTTCCCCGACGTAGTAATGTATCTTCCATAAAGGTAGATTGGAAATTGAAGACGGATGTCCATCTCCTATGCTTACTTAATCTACCTTTACGTGGTCGTAATCACGGGCAAACTCTAGTAGTAGGTATCATAAAATTTAGTTAGCGTCAACACTTTTTGTATTTCTTTTTACGTGTTTTGATAATACATGCTAAGCAGATTAGGTAAACTGTGTTATATGGATGAAATAGGAATGTAAATAGGTATAAATTTGATCAAGGGATCAAATATTACGTAGATAAAACAGTATTCCACCAAATAGTTTTACACAAAATAACTCTTGGATGTAATGACTTTAGTTGAAATGAACCACTGGTGTAATGTTCGTTTGTTTCATAGCAGACTCGTACAAATAAGTGGTCGAGCATCAGTCATAGTTAAAGTGTAACAAGATACAACGGACTTCGAATTGGCGTAATGAACCCGCTCTATCTAGACATATTAATTATCTAAGCTTTGACAATATCTTGATAATTATATTTTTATTTATTAGTCGGAGGTTTTATTTTATTCTTTCTACAGATTTGTATGTGTGCAATATTAACTGCCTTTTTGATAACGAATGTAAAACATAATATATTGTGCTCAATAATAGGTATTAAATACTTCCAAATATTTTTTCAATGTGGGTACGCTTGATACTACAATATTGTGCCCAATATTATTTCACAATAAAAGAAGACTAACCATTTTCTTTTTGCAGAGAGCCGACTCTGGTCCTCCTTTAAGTGCCTTTACCAAACCCTGATTACATACGGGGCCGAAGGGACAACAACACGTGTTATGAATCAAATGTTTATGTTATGTTATTTAGTGAGTAGGTAGTTACACAGTTCACAGTACGTCTGCCCGCATCGGAAGCCTCACTCCGACTGCCATGACGTCACTGTCAACTGTCACTACTTTTATTTATGTATGCCACAGCATCTGCCAAAAATCTTGACAGGTGCTCTTCGTGGACATGGCTAGGTGCTATTCGCACAGGTGCTATTCAGCTAAGTGGACTACACCGTAAATTCGATTGAAACATCATAAACAAACTCGATTGTTATTTGAAATCGAACATAACGTACCTGTTGGTACAAGTAAAAATGTCCGTAGTACTACCAGTAGCACTACTGGTAATGTTAAGTGCCCATGGTCCTACTGCTAGAACTAGGGGCAAAAAGAATGGCCCGTGGTCCTACTAGTAGAACTAGGGGCAAAAAGAATGGCCCGTGGTTCTACTAGCAGGTAGTAGGACCACGGACAATAAATCGTCTAAAATATTTTTTATTTATTTATTAACTTGACTAAGTTCCAAAATTACCATTATTATTTTGTCTAATTCTACAAATGGTCCACAGTATCAAATTGTCTAAGTGGCAAATTGTCTAAAAGTCCGGCCCCGACCCGTCCACCCACTGGAGTTTCCCACTGGTAGGTGGAGGGGTAATTCACGATTACCCCTCCACCCACCATGCAAGTGTGTACCGAAATAAGTATAAGTTATCGATAAATTTTAAAATTTAAGCCGGTTGGATTGTATATGCTGTAAACAGCTTGGCTCTATCACTACAAAATTAATTATGTAAAAGTTTGAAGAAATTGGGTGACGAACTGCGTATATGACAAAATGCGTGTGTGACGAACTGCGTGTAAGACAAACGGCGTTAGTGGCGAACTGCGTTCGTGACCTATAGTGATGGTGTCAAATCGCGTATTATGTCGAACTGCGTATACGACGAATCGCGTTTGTGTCATACAGCGTGTAATCCGCATGACGTCATAGTTTGTAAAACAACATAAACGTCATTTTGATTTGTTAGGAGACTATGACGTTATTCGAGAAGACATGACAGTTTAACACGTTTTAGTGGGGAAATGTCAAAAAGTTTCGAAAAATGTGAAACACAATAGGATAGTGTTTGTTTTTTATTGAAATATTAATATTTTGGGTAAAATAGACCATAAGACAAAATATAAACCAGTTTCTGAAAAATTGTCAACTACCCTATTCTCCTTTGGAGTAATTTCGCCGCAAATTTAAACACAATATTTGTCTCGCAAAACTTAAAATTTATTATAAACAGCATATACAATACTAGGTATGTTTTTTTTCAGCATGTATCTTCAGATGTCTAGTCAAATTAGTACTTGTAACGAAAAACTTTTCACAGATATTACATTGGTATGGTTTCTCACCCGTATGTTTACGGAGATGGACCTTTAAATTACCCTCTGTAAAGAAACGGTTTTCGCATATTTCACATTGATATGGTTTCACACCAGTGTGTATACGGTAGTGGTTACTTAAGTGGCCTTTGTCACTATAACATTTATTACATAGGTCACATTGATACGGTCTCTCACCAGTGTGTTGACGAAGATGGACATTTAAATTACTATTTGTATGGAAACGTTTCTGACATACGTTACATTGAAATGGTTTCACACCGGTATGTATACGAAAATGAACACCTAAATTACTATTAGTAAGGAAGCTTTTCTCACATACGCTACATTGATATGGTTTCACACCAGTGTGTGTACGAGCATGAGCTATTAAATGAGTTTTACCACCAAAACTTTTGTTACATATGCCACATTGATATGGTTTCTCTCCCGTATGTATACGGACATGCTTTTCTAAATTTCCTTTTTGAATAAAACTTTTCTTACATACATTACATTCATATGGTTTCTCGCCAGTATGTATTCTCATATGAATATTTAATACGGTCCGTCTACCGTAATCTTTTCCACATACATTACATTGATATTTTTTCTTGCCATCAACTATTAATTCAGTGCATTCATATTTTTTCTTATGGACTACTTTGTTTTTCGTAGAAGTTTCATCATTTATTTTTTCCCCTTCGGCGTCATTGCGGTCAATTGTTTTATTTCTACCTGTTTTACGGATTTTAATTTTTTTAACACTTTTATTCTTTTTTAGTTGTTTGATGACTTTACCTACAATTGTTTTGGTATTATCTGCTTTAGATTCTTCAATATTTACTGTTTCTTGAATGTCACTTGAAGTTAATTCACCTAATGTCTTCTTCGCGGCACGTCTAAGTTGCTTAGTAGCGGCTATACCTACGTAATAATAAATATTATAATAAATAATTAATTGCCAGAACATTCTACACAGCATTATCTAGACCCCAAGTAAATATTTATTTTTTATTTATACAACACTTATCCACCACCTTGACAGGGAAAACCCCAAAACAGTACTGGATCTATAAAAAGACTTATAATAGCTGAACTAGTCTATATTAAGGGTTCTAGAAACCGGGTTACTTCTTGTTAATATACATTTCAGGTGTTATATCATTAACGGTGTGACAAACAAGAAAGAAATTCCTGATTGTCATACTGGTGTGACAACTTGATGTGACCACGAGTCTAGCCTCATTTATTCACTAAGTGAGAATCAGAACCGCAACCTCTGCTTCAACAGTTAAATTTTAGTTTTTGTAATAACTTTATAAACTTAACATCACGCCAGTTTATCTTCATAGGGTCAGCGAACTACTCAATAAAAATAACCGATGCATTACATGATAGTTTATTACTGAGAATTACAATATCATATATACCAGTAGTGCAGACACGCACACACACATGCTCTGGGGCTCACCTTGCAAGGTTTGTACCACTGAGTAAATACAGAGACCAGCCGTTGTAATTAGATTAGCCTATGACAGGGGGCTTTATAAGATAACAATTAAATATAGACTTTAACTACCTTAATATACAGTCCAAAGTACAATCCCACGCATGCTCTTGTAGCCACTTCGGGCGCCTCGTGCAAATTTATTCTTGATATACAATTTTTGACCGTATATCGAGGTGGTGAAGGTTTATATTAAATTGTTTTCTTAAATTGCACACGTACTCTCACTTATTCTCAGCGTTTGCTCTATGTACAACATACGTACTTGCGATCAACAAATAAAATATCCTGTTCTTAAATACTTAACTTAGTATAATTCATAATAAGAATGCAATAGTTTTTTGTACAAAATATTTAAAAAAAACTAAGTAAAACTTGCAAATAAAATATACTTCGGTTATCCAACCAAAATTCACATAATATGTTGCTGATCAGTGAGTAGTCTTATTTTATGCCAATTTTTTTTTTTGTTCAGTCAGTCTCATTGTATTCATACAAATTAATAATGTCTGTGGGTGAATATTCAGTCACTACTTCTGCTATCGTAGCGACCGACTCGTTCATTTTGTCTTGTCAAAGAGAAATTGTGGAAAAACGGAACATTCTAGTCATGTCCTCAATCCCTTACAGGCTTTGGTGAACTGATTTACAGTCTAGAGCCCGCGTTTCAGAACGATACTCAATTTTCATTGACAGATTGTCAGAAGAAGCTCATTTGGTCAGAGCATCCCCTCTTTTCTTTTTTTAAAGTGCGGAAATCCCCTCAAATACCGGAGCCAGTGGGGGTGATTGTCGGACTCGGACCGACTAACACCGCACAGCCTGCTCAGGCCATCAGTTGCCAAGAGTAAGGCATATCCCTCACGCAACCCGACTGACCCAGGGCCATAAAAGAGAGCATTAACACTGTGAAAGACCGGTCGCGGGTCCCGTCTTGAATATTAACTTTTCCGATATTCTCTATAAAAAAAGTTGGCATACAAATTGATTTAAATTTCGTTAAAAACTTCACATAATATGTGCTGATATTGAATATTAAAATTTTGTGTAAAAATTTGCATGGTCGATTTAAAATTTCAGTCATTCCCGTGCCTGAGTTTTGTACACAAGTATTGAGAGTTATCTCCATGTACTGTATAAACAAATAGTAATACTATGTTCTCTCTAGATCTATATATACAAATATAATTATGTAATAAAAACGAGAACTGGTTTATTAATACTAGTAAATACACATTTGGGTACTATTGAAACCTTGTCTCCTCAAAATGAATTCCCAAAATTATCCCACAACAATTAAATTCAATGAGGCAAATCTGGCGACACACGAGAAACAACAAGCAATAACGTGTGCAAATGATTAAATACTTATTTAGTGGTGTTGCCACATTTTTATATTTTAAGGACATTGTGGGTAATTACGATACCAGAAAATGCATTTTATATACAAAGAATTGTTTATTTACTTAAGTAATAAATTATTTACTAATATCTAGTTACATTATTTAGGATATCAATATGATAATTTTCAATTGGATAAAACTTATAATACATATTTCATATACTAAAAAGCCATATTTTAGTATATGAAATATGTATTATAAGTTTAAGAATATTTGTAATCGGAATAACTAATATTGCCCCTCCTAACCCAAGTTAAATTGCTTGTTTAAGGACTGTATTCACATCGGTAATGTAACGGCTTAAATTCGAACCCGAGACGTCTCGATCATAAGGCCGACTCCTTAACCATTAAATTACCGACGCTTGAATTAAATAAATTAAAATCCAGCCACTATAATGGTGGTGAACAACCAAATCGATACAACCGAGAGACGTGCGCACATCCTCTAAATATTTGTCTAAGTATTGCTTATCATTATACAGGATGGAAGATTCTCATGCACTTTGGAGGGGATTTACTCGAAATACTGGACATAGAGAATTTCACTCAAAGAAAGCATTCCTTTATTTTTTTAAATAAACAAAACTGCATTCGAATATTTTCGAAAACTCGTTTGACACACTCAGTAATCCAGTGTTTTAGTCGGTTCGTTTACGAGGTGTATTGTGAATGCAGTTTTGTTTCTTTTTAAAAATAAAGGGTAGTTTTCTTTGAGTGAAATTCTCTATCTCCAGTATTTCGAGTACTCACCTCCAGGCGGAATGAAAATCTTCCACCCTGTATATAAAAACAATGTCACGTGTTTGGCAGTTTCTCCGCTAACACGTCAGTCGATTGCCATAGTCACCGCACACACGCGATAATATTGGCAATAAAATATATATTATGTATAGATATAGACCGCCCGCAACCGCTATACCACGCCCCAGGTAAGTGCGGCGTGGAGGGGACGAGGTAAAGAAAGAGCACAAGTCGATAGCGAGCGACCTACCGCCGTGAGCGTTGGCGGCAGATTGACCAAATCTGACGGTCGCTTGGTCGATACTCTCCCCGTCTCGCCGTGCATATATATATCTCCAAGGTGCGACACGGTCAAACTATACCAATAACATTGCTTGTCTGTAAAAAATATGTGTATGTATGTATGTATAGCTTTTTATTGTATTTCTATTAGTATTTCTTTAATTTTCTCTGTGGCATGGCGGTAGTGAACGCGACTGATACGCAGGAGGCGCGGGATCGATCCCCGCTCAGTGCAAATATTTGTATGCATATGGTATGGCATTGGCGTGCGGTTAACCATAAGTTTAAAATTAATTCTAAATAAACTTTTGAAGAACAGAAAATCTAATGGCACCAGTGCCAGATCGCGGCGGGTCGTACTTATTCATTAAAATCACATTTTGTTCAACAGCTTGACACTTCCACTTTAGTTTCAGCTTCAACTTTAGGTTCAGTCGTATGTGAACGAAGATGTCTAGTTAAATTACTATTCGAAATATAAAATCTGTCACACATATTGCATTGATATGGTTTCCCACCACTATGTATACGAACATGGTCCACAAAATGACGTTTATCAGCGAACCATTTCTTACACACATCGCATTGAAATGGTTTCTCTCCAGTGTGTATACGAAGATGATCATTCAAGTGACTCTTATTACTGAAACTTCTTTCACAAATAATACATTGAAATGGTTTCTCTCCCGTATGTGTACGATAGTGGATTTCTAAATTTCCCTTCTGAATGAAACCTTTCTTGCATACTACACATTGATATGGTTTCTCACCAGTGTGGATTCGAAGATGGGTATTCAATTTACTATTTGTAACGAAATACTTCTGACATATATTACATTGATGTAGTTTATTCGAATGAATACGTGCATGAGTGGTTAAATCACCCTTATTACTATAACTCTTATTACATAGATTACATTTATGTGGTCTTTCGCCAGTGTGAATACGAACATGTACATTGTAATGACTCTTATCTCTAAAAAGTTTTTTACATACACTACATTGATATGGTTTCTCATCTGTATGCAGAAGAAAATGCTTATCTAAATTCCCCTTCTGACTGAAACCTTTCTTACATATGCTACATACAAATGGTTTCTCACCAGTATGGAGAAGAATATGACTATTTAAATTACTTTTTTTACGGAAGCGTCTTTCACATACATGGCATTGATGTTTTTTTCCGTCATCTATAGTTTTTTGTTCGGGGCAAGATTTAATTTTTATCTTTACTGTGTCAATACGTTCAGCTATTTTTCGATGGATTTCCGCGGGATCACACGCAGTTAAGTTCTTCCGCGGAGCACGCTTAGGTTGCTTAACAACGGGGGCACCTATGTAATAAACAAACGACTATTATTAAT
Source organism: Eilema sororculum (assembly GCA_914829495.1). Taxonomy (NCBI): domain Eukaryota; kingdom Metazoa; phylum Arthropoda; class Insecta; order Lepidoptera; family Erebidae; genus Eilema; species Eilema sororculum. Next base: position 10,593,893 of record OU618559.1, read on the forward strand.
GATATTTCAGTCACTTAACATCACACCCGCTTTTCTTCGAGGAGTATTGGATTCAAAGAAATTACTGTATTTAGAGTAAGTAATAATAAAAAAGTAATATTTATTGAGCAGTAAACATTTTTTGAATACAACGCTTAAGTTACTTAAAAGAATCTATGAACAAAGGTACATCTATCTATCTATACTATTATATAATTGGGTATTATCCTATAGTTAAAATAAATTATCTAAACGAGCTTATTAAATTATGAATAGTAAAAGAGCGGTAAAAATTGCGTCGGTTCTTATTTTATAGTTTTTATTTATTTTTAATCATCCACCCAACCTATAATAGTAACTGATTTAGCTATTAAATTTTATGACGTCACTAAATCTTTTTTCATACAAGTTACCTTTTAACGATGACCGATGACGTTTAATAAAAAGGAACTAATTTGACTAGTCAGTAGAATACCCAATTGTCCCTGCCAGCTCACGTGTTTCCCTCTTCCTACAGTCCCGGGTCCTTTAAGCGGGGCGTGAAAAGGCATCTAATGAGGCCGTCAAGCTGAGTGCCACCACTGTTAACATGGTACATGTTTCCGATGGTGACCCTCTTTCCGAGACTTCGCCTTTAGCTTAACATCAGGCGAGGTGAAGTCTGACGTGTCCTATATAAAAAAAAAATCGGAAATGTTTGTTCGTGATAGACGCAAGAACTTCTGAACGGATTTTTATGCGGTTTTTTTTTATAAGAAAGGTCTTGATCAGACTTAAAATCTTACGTTTGTTTGATTGCAATCAAACATCATTGATTATTGTAGTATGTACCGGGCGCCAAAAATATATTTTTTATGCCAACACCGCCATCTATCGGTGAAGTCTGAAATTATATTTTTCTATACTGGTAGAAACATATATATCGCCGTGTTGGTTCCCGGTGGAGTACAATAGGACCACCTCATCTCTTCCTAGTAAAAGGCGACTAATGGATACGGCCGTTATCCATCCGACAGTAAACATACAGCCCAAGACAAAGTGCCCACTTGGCGGTAATAGGCTCGCCCCCTATTACGAGGGACCGAAAATCCTAATTGGCGAAATGTGGGTATCAATACACCTCTGCTTACGCCTTAGGGGATATACAGTCGTGAGTATATGTATGTATATTGTGAATGGGCAAAGCAGCCGGGGTACACACACTGACCAAATGAATATTTTTTAGGGGTTATAGTATCACTTTTTTTTTCGTGCGGAAATCCCCTCATATAGCCGGAAGGGGTATGTCGGACTCGAACCGACTAAAATCGCACGCCGTATGTAGGTCGTCGTGCTAGGCCGAAGGTGAGGTTGTCTTCGACATATCCCTCAAACCCCGGCTGACCAAGGTCCATTCCTATCAGTCTGACCCTCCTCGGGAGGGGGGACGACGGTGTCCCCAATTCGCCCCCGGTTGAGTACGGAACCGTCAGTGCGCGAGCTGGATTCGTACTTAGCCGGATATTTAGCCTCACATTTAAAAGGACAGTAGGCTTACTCTTGAAACCAATGTCAATATAAATACAAGTTCAATCCGATTCCAATCTCAATATTATGTGTCACTGTCAAAGTCCTATTCTCGAAATCAATTTCGTCAACATTGAATTGCAATTAGAATTGTACAAGAATAGGCTATTTGACTATATTTTTTATTTTCGAAGAATGACCACTTTCTTACAATAATGAACTGTAAAAGTAAAGATTCGCACGACAAATAGTTTTCAAGATATTTGATTTTGAAAAATTCAAATTGTCGCGTCGCGGTCGCCCGAAATCGCTCCATACAAAATCGCACGAACTTGTGACGTCACGCTTCCGTAGCGCGTAGTGCAAATGTATGGAGTGCAAGAGAATATCGCATTTATCTCGGTCTACGTTGCGTTTACACGTATGTAGTTCATATTAAAAAGTTATATAAAATTTAATGAGGAATCTAAGAAGTTATATATTTGAATTGAATTCGATTGTTTCTATTTTGACTTTTTTTGGGAATTTCAACTAATGAAAAATCATAGTTTCAGTTTAGATATGCAATATTTTATTTTGCAAGGCATATTTTTTCAGAACAAGCTATCATATTAAGCAGTATTGGAAAGAATCGACTACTCAGTCAAATAGCCTATTAGATTCCAGTGTAATGAAGTTATTATTTTGACATTGAGTCAATGCCAATAATCAAACAATACAAAACAAAAATATTGTGCTGTCAAAATGCATCAAGAGTACCGTTTACAACATTTGACGTTCCAATACAATATTATTTAATGCATATAAAATTCACACAATATTGAGCCAATATGGCGCTAGTGTGGTGTTCAAGAGTACGAAAACGCTCAATTCCGATGTCAATATGGTGCATGTCAAATGGATGATGATGCCCCCGGCTTCGCCCGTGTGGAACTTAATTCCATTCTCGCAACTCATAGGGACCTATTTCCGGGAAAGAAAATTTTCTGCATACGTTCCTTGAAATGTCTGTGAGCCTAGTATTCCATGCAAAAAGTACCAGCCTCACAGGATTACCTATTCCGTGACCAAGGGCTGTTGTTTTCCGGAAATCATTCGATTTTTTTCTCAACGTAAAAACCATCCTTGAACTTCAACGAACATTTAAAAAAAAGAATTGGCCAAATTGGTCCAGGCGTTGTTGAGTTATGCGCTTACCAACACATTTAGCGATTCATTTTTATATATCAAATAGCTTTTGCCCGCGGCTCCGCCCGCATGGATGTCGGTTCCCGGCAGATATTCGAATTTTTCTCTACGTACAAACCTTCCCTGGACTTCCACGAATAATTCAAGACCAAAATTACCCAAATCTGTAAAGGCGTTGTTGAGTTATAACATTACAACGAAAAGTGGCATTGATTTTTATATAGTTATATAGATAGATTATTATCATCCCTACACGGCGTAGTCCTATCAATGTTAAACTCTACCTAACCCCCTCGAGAGAAACAGGCGTGATGTTATAATTGGAACTACTTAAAGAGAGATCCGGTTCTCAGCATTCCATGGATTCACCGTGCGGTCGCCGGGTCCATGGCGTGGTACAGAGAGGAACACTGTGACGGCGCCTGGGACTTGCGACCCAGGTGTAGGTTTAGGGGCCACCTTGTGATGCATCAGCGCTCACCTCCACTGTCACAAGTGTTCCCCCCTCTACCTATCCAAATTTGGTAAGAGGGTGGAAGATTTTCATGCACCCTGGAGGGGAAGTACTCGAAATACTGGAGCTAGAAAATTTCACTGAAAGGAAACATTCCTTTATTTTTTTAAAGAAACAAAACTGCATTCAAAGATTTTCGGATACACGCTTGACATGTGAAATCACATTCAGTATTTTTAACACGCTTTTATTAGCTGCACTTGTACTATGTATGTAAGAAAATCTTGGAATATTAATTTGACCCACTTCCCGGCCATCGATTAGAATGATGACAATTATACATAACTAGCTAAGAAACGTCATTACAAATCCAATATGGCGGCCTCCCCAACATGGCGGACTGGCTGTTTGAAATCCACCCCCATGATATGGGTATCAAATGAAAGGGTTTGCCATCACGAATACGAAAAAATGTAATTTTTAGTGCGTGCTAAAAGCGTGTTTTTTAGTTTTTTAAACTATTATATTTTATTATGACTTCAATCGATAGTGGCGTGGCAAGTCTAACAAACATGGTAAATAAAATGAAAGGAAATGCTATAAGTATTGATTTCAGGGATTTCCTTTTTGATTGCCACAATCGATTGAAGCCATAAAAATACAGAATATTATTTTTTTGGGTTTTAATAGGTTCTCTTACCGGCTGTGTCAAGCGAGAGTCAAGAGAGCAAAAAAAAAATTTCAAAATCTTTGAATACAGTTTTGTTTCTTTTTAAAAATAAAGCAATGTTTCCTGTGAGTAAAATTCTCTAACTCCAGTATTTTGAGTACTTCGGTATCTTAATAATCTGCGGTAGCCTAGTGGTATGGGTAATGGACTGCTAAGACGAAGTCTCGGGTTCGATCCCAGGTTTACCATGGCACACACCAATTACTTTTCGAAGTTAAGTGTGTATTTATCGCAGGTTTATAAGTGCCCGATTAATGGCAATCGGCTCGCCACCTATTACATTGGGACCTAAACATAAACTGGCGAAATGTGGGTGCTAGCACCTCTGCCTACCCCTTCGGGGAATACAGGCGTGAGTTTATGTTATATGTTATGAAATTTACCAAGTTTGTTAGACAGATTTGATCATTATGATTGCCACTATCGACTGAATCCATAAAAATACAGGATGTGATGTTTTCAGGTTTTAGTTGGTTCGTTTACCGGCTGTATTTAGCGAGTTTTCAAAATCTTTGAATGCAGTTTTGTTTCTTTTTAAAAATAAAGCAATGTTTCCTTTGAGTAAAATTCTCTAACTCCAGTATTTTGAGTACCCCTCCAGGGGAAAAGAAAATCTTCCACTCTGTATATTGCCACATGTCTAGTTGGGCTGGTCGTTTAGGTACTTAACTGAACATATACAATTTCGATTCGAAATACATCGGTAAAAATGAAGCGCTCAAGTGGGACTTGAACCCACGACCTTTCCCTTACAGGACGGATATAAATAGAAGGGAAATTTGAAGTGATTCAGGCGTGGCTCAATAGCTCAGTTAGAAGAGCATTCCCCCTGTAAGGGAAAGATCGTGGGTTCAAGTCCCACTTGAGCATTTCATTTTTCTGGATGTATTCGAATATAGGTACTTACTTGTATTGGTGGCGCTGGTTTCAGCCACCGTCACCTCCACAGGTACTTGTTCCTTCACGAACACATACGAAGGTTTCACGGAGCTGCCCGGTTCTGTCCTCTTCGGGGAACTACTGCGTTTCCCTGTAATAAAGAAGCGGTCCAACCAAATAGTTATTTTTTTTTAATAAAATTGCTCGCATGCTAACTATACAATTTGATTACATCAGGAAAAATGAAATGCTCAAGTGGGACTTGAACCCAAGAGCTTTGCCTTACAGGGGGAATGCACTTCCAACTGAGGGCTTTTCCTGATTTAATCGAAGTTAATTTTTGAAGTTTCTTTGTAGTTTTATACCAATGAGTGCTCTGTATCCATACTTCCATTCTAATATTATAAATGCAAAAGTAACTCTGTCTGTCAGTTTGTCTGTCTGTCTGTCTGTATGTTACGCTTTCACGCCTAAACCACTGAACCGATTTTGATGAAATTTGGTATAGGAGTAGATTAGACCATGAGAAAGGACATAGACTATGTTTGGTCGCGATAACCGACATCCACGTGGGCGGAGCCGCGGGCAAAAGTTAGTGCTTATACATGAGTATTTGCATTGATCTGGTCATGCCTCAAAGAGCACGTTAAGCTGTCGGGGTCCCGGTTGCCATACGAACTTGTATGGCAGTCCTTACAGGGGACTTGGGTGAAATGGCCCCACATAGAAGGGCTGATCACCCGTCCGGTCAAACGGCGTCCTCACTCGCAGTAGTGGTAGTAGTAACAGACTCTGCGAGGCGCAGAAGTAAAATCTATACAGTACAACAATGCATTCAGGATGTTGGTTGGGCTGCCGCGCTTTTGTAGCGCGTCTGGGATGTTTGCGGAAGCCATCAGCTTTCATGCGATCATTTGCAAACGAAGTGCATCCCTCTTACGGAGAGTACGCGGGAGCTCACACAGCACCAATAGCGTATTGTAAGATAGGTGGAACTGTTCGATGCTGGGGCACTGGGTACGCTTGCACGTGATGTAGCCTAGTAGTCTGGTGGTCTCAACTTTACCTATTTTATTTTATTGTTACTAACACTAATATTAGGTCCTTACATAATATGAAATTGGCGTTTTGCGTACTGGCCACTTTAATCACGATTTTCTCCTCTTTGGTAAGGAATTCTAAATTCAAATTTGTACAGCTATTTACTCATGTATTTGTGCTTCTATGACCGTCATTCATTTGTTTTTTTTCTTCTGTTTTTTTCTGTTTGCGTCACTCATTTTACAAAATGGAAAACTTAAAATATCGCATTATTTACGAATACGAGTTCCGCCGTGGCACTAGTGCTGCGGAAACGACTCGAAGGGTGAATGATGTTTATGGCGGTCATGTTGCAAAAGAAAACACAGTTCGTTTTTGGTTCCAACGTTTTCGTTCTGGAAATTAGACTATATTAAGACTATTGTTACTAACACGTTATGGACCCTGGTCTGAAATAAATGATTTTATTTATCATAGAATCAAATCTATAATATCAAAGGCTGAATAAACACCAAAATCCCCTAGCAAGGGCCCTCATTAATGCCAGCAACCAAAGACCATGCCTGCAGAGGTGCAATATTCTGGGAATTGACCAAAGACCGTAACGGTCCTTGTATCTTTTGACCATGCTTTATGGAGCATTGGTCATTTTCAACGTGACACCATGAGCATGATTATGACTGGATTGGTCGATTGCAGATACTGATAGGAAAAAAAAATAGAATCAAGTGTTAGACTCACCTGGTGAGAGATCATGGGGTTCTTCCTTAACTACCACGAGGGGCACGTCGAACTGGTAATGGGGACTCTCGGGGTCCGTGGATTCTATAGACTCTTGTTCTGTGAATACCGAACATTATGATTACCAAAAAAGTATCTAAGTATGGTTATCCGCATTTTAGATTCCGTAACACAAGCTAGTTAAGCTTACCATGGGGTCTAGATAGCGTTGTGTAGAATATAGTTGAATATTTATTATTATTAAAGACGTCCCCCCCAGAATCCGGTAGGAGAGGCAGGCCCAGAAGTGCTGGTTTCCATAAATACTTTTTTTGTAAATACATGCACTGAGCGGGGATCGAACCCATGCTCGCGCCTCCACTACCGCCACGTCACTGAGGCTGTCCAATGGAATGAACTCTTTTTCATTAATTTTGGACTTTATGTTTACATATTTATAAAGTCTGAAATTTAATAGCATGTTTTGCAGTATCTTTGCTGTGACAGCAGTTGATAATTAGTACAATCCGGATCCAGGAGGCAGACCATGGGCGCCAAAATGATTTTTTAAAAATTAAACCGAGAGATTTTTTAATTAACTGTTGGAATGAAAAGAAGAAAGTATTGTGAAGACATACCGTCGGGATCTAGTGGCTCTATCTTGACATCTATTACATGAGTCGGGTCCATGACTGTGTCTCGTCTCTCGTCTGATATACGGAGTAACTCGGGGCTACTGGGAGCCCAACGCTGGTGTGGCTTTCTTGTTCATTCAGCGACTGAAATCATAATAGTGAACCTGCACTACACTGCTCTACCTGCATTAGATTATGCCACTTCTGCAACTCATACTATCACTACTACAGGTCGAACCATATATCTTGGACCTAAATCGCACACAAGACTGCCTCTTTTTGAATTGCAGACTTCTTATCTCTCTGTGCACTCCTGGGTTTGCAGGAAGAGAACTCAACTTTGAGTTAAGCTCGCCTTTGTACATAATATTTCACTTATTTTTTTAATACCATCTAAGTTTACAATAAAGAATAAAATTAAAATAAATATAAAAGGCCCTGGCGCGCAGGGATTGTAATCCATACTATCCATACTAATATTATAAATGCGAAAGTAACTCTGTCTGCATACAGACAGATGTAGTTGTAAATTGATTTAGTGGCTTAGGTGTGGAAACGTAATATATTACGCTACCCCTACCCCTGTGCCAAATTTCATGAAATTGGTTCAGTAATTTAATGAAATTTGGCACAGGGGTAGATAAGACCATGAGAAAAGACATAGGTTATGTTTGGTCATGATAACTGACATCCACGCAGGCGGAGCTGCGGGCAAAAGCTAGTAAGGTATATATAATTGGTGAATTTGAGATTGTCCACCCCAGTAGCACCATCTGCTATCTTCAAAATACATACAAGAAACATGTACTGCGCATTGAGAGCAATTTTAAGCACGTTTTAGATACTACAGTACCACTTGCTCTTATGTGTGCGCCATTTCAACCATTTCCCCTATTTAACGGCTGATATATATGTTCGTACAGCAACTGTGACTAACAACGGCTTAATATACTCTATGAACCTCGACCAGACCAATGCAAAAGCCCATTTTTATTGGTACAATGTTTACTACTGTCAAGCTATAGAGTTTATTTTGTGCAATCCATGCTTGACAACATATTACTGAAATTACTATTAGCGAATGCCATATAAATAGAGGAAAACCTTTACTAAGAAGAGAAAGATGATAAACAGCTCTTTTGGATGTTTGTTATTCTTTCAAATATTAACTATAGAATGGATTTTAATAAAGTTGGGTATGGAGTTAGCCGACACCCGGGATTAACACATAGGCTATGTTTGGTCGCGATAACCGACATGCACGCGCAGCCGCGGTTAACACCTAGTCATTCATGAGAACATTAAATATTAGGTACTTTTATTGTTAACGTACATTAAACATTGCAAGATATGTTGCCCATTAATTTGTTAGCCTTCTGCTTGCGGCTCCATTCGCGTAGGTGTTACTATAACATGTAATAAACATAAAAAAAAATCCCCTTGAATTATTGTCTATTAAAAAATTCTATTACATCTGTCACGTAGTTTTAAAGATCTAAGCATACATAGGGACAGAGATACTCTAAGGGACAGACAGACAGCAAGAAGCGACTTTGTTTAATACTACAATATGTAGTGATATCCGTACGAGACCGGAAGGGGTCTGTTACAATAAGCCGAAATAAGGCGTGATTACAAAAAGGTGTATATTTTCTAAGCGCAATACCTGGCCATTAAGTTGGAGTACTCCTTCATTAATATCCAAGACTCAATTAGTGAATAACAAAGATATAAAGCATTTTTAATGAGCTAAATACTAAAGTTACAACACTGTACTTAAATAGTACATGTATTAATTATTATGATAATCGTCACAGTCACAATTTGTGCATTATGTGGCCACAATTTGTTTAGTAAGTTAAAAGTTCACGGCACAATATCAATATTGCATTGATTTATTTGTGATTTTGACATTAGCACACCAGCCATTTCAGCAACCAGACGGCAACCAGTGAATTGTATAGCCCGATTCACATATCTTGGACCTAACATGTGGTCATAATGTGTTCTGTGCGCGCAGTAAACGTTTCTTGGATGAATTTAAATATAACACGCGGTACTTCTGCGGTAGACGAGCTGAATTTCACGAAGCATAGGTTATTACAAAACATACAAAAACCTTTTATATCTATAGTCCAAGATTATAAATTGAGCTATAGATTTGATTGGATATTTTTTTAAGAGCTGAGGTAAGGGGGAGCGATCATGACGTGAACCGAAACGTAACCAATACTAATGGATACTAAAAATATTGTTATTGATATTCGAAATCAAATAATTATAATAAAGAAGAGTTAAAAATAGGTAATAAGAAAGCATAATAATATGGGTCTGAGCGCAAGTTATAATCATACAAATTAAGACATGGCTTAAAGGTCTTGTAATCAAGCCAAAAATATTCATAAAAAAGATTAGGCAGAATAAAAACCACAGATTAGTTAGCAGATTAGTACATATATTAATCTATCTTATCCACGGCATTGACAGCTCATAGAATGTCAAAAGGCATTAGGAGTTTGGGTTCGCACGAAACGCCTGCAGAGGCCGATAGTGAGGTAGGGTGCCAACCTTAGAGTATATCAAGAGGTGCCATACCTACGAAAAAAAACTGCCTACCTAAACTTGGATTTTATGAATGAATGGAAAGCAGTATGGCAGCCTAGTAGGGAATCCAGTAAACTGTCGATAACTACTTATCGATATAAAAAGGGCACAGACTAAAAAATTATACATTTGAAAGAAAAAATTAAGTGATTAGCTTAAGTGGATGCCGATTATTTGTATTCTCAGGTTGCAGTGTGCTTAAGGCTTTCTGTCAGACTTTCCTTGTGATAGCCGGAGTTTCGAATAATTCGCCCAGAAGGACGTAGAATCTACAAAGATTCTTTACAGTCTTTGAGTAACGATATATATATATATATATATATATTTAGTAGTACTCCAGGTACATAACACATTGGCACAAAAATAAAATCGATATGGACAAAAAAAAAATCGAATTTTTATTTAATATTTTTGTTTTTTTTTTTTTAAAATGTTTTAGTATCTATTCATCAGTAATACCAGTACCATTATGCGATAGAATAATAAAAAGTCAACGGCATTTCAAAAGTCATTCATTATGTATGGAAAGTGGTCTTCGTTCTTTAAATATTTGGGAAAATATCGATAATTAAAATTCTATCACCGCATCACTAGCAATTTTATTTGACCAATCAGGTGCTACTACATCCCCACTACGTTGGAAAGCAAGATGGAGAATTGGCGTTTTCCTAATATGATTTTATGAATGAATTTCGTGGTAGCTTCACATCTGTATATTTATGTCTATGGTGCCAACTGACATTTGACAGCATAGTTTGACAGTAAAATTGTCACTCAGCGTTCAGTTGACGTTCAGTATTGTTTGAATTTAATTATTACCTATATATTTTACCAATAATTTCCGTTCCGCTTATCCTCTCAATATCTCAAACTGTGCTTATACGCTCTCTAAATTGTATCTGCCTGTTTGCTCTGCAATTTTTACTTTGAAAATGCCGTTCATTGAATGTTGTGTACCGTCGTGTCGGAAGACCAAGTACAATGAAACTTTGTATCGATTACCTCGAAACGAAACCTTACAACGCAAGTGGCTCAATCAGCTCGCACCATATTGCCCAGGACTTGTACAGTTGACTTAGAGAAAGGAAGATTTGTTCAAGACAATTTGAACCAAAATGTCTCATTGGCAAGAAAAGACTTTATAATGCTAGACATGCCAGGTTAGTTGTTTGAATAACCTATACAACTCACTAGAGTTAAATAGGTACTAACCTAACTCTTGTAATAATACTTTTTACAATTTTTGTATTGTTGGCTTGTCACAAATTAAAGCACTGATTGTTATAATTGTTAAATTTCAGTTGAAACTGATCACACTTGTGTGAAAATGTCAACAATGTTAGATCACACATATTGCAAGAGGCCGTCATCGAGTGATTCTTACCCACAACCTGCAAAAATTCCCAAAATAACAAATGTTTCAGAACAAGACCGTACCTTGCCCTCTACATCAGTATGTATGCTCTATTCACTTCTTGTCGTTATTATATATAAATATATGAATGTATTCCGAGACTTTGCCTTTAGCTTAACATCAGGCGAGGTGAAGTCAAATTGACGTGTCCAGTATAAAAAAAAGGTTTTGGTTAATTTTTCGTTACGTCGTTACCTCATTAAGCTACATGCAAAGTCTGGAAAAAAGGGTCACTATCGTAAACATGTACCATGTTAACAGTGGTGACACTCAGCTTGACTGCCTGATATGATATGGATGGCATCTTCATCTTATCAGCATATCTATGGTCTATAGGTAGCGGCACGTAAGTCTAGCGGTGACAGTTTATGCGCAGAAGTCGAAAATAAGGTACCCCGGGGGAGACAAAGGGCGCGGGCGGGCGTGCGCGAGCGCTTATTGGCTTTCCGGCCGTACTTCGTCCCGCGCGCCGATACGACGCACCGTTCTCGTCTTGTGTACAGTCGCGTAAATTGTATTGTATTGTTATTCATTACAAAAATTAGGTACTGTTAATTGTTGTGGTTTTCTATTAAGTTTCAGTTTGTTTTTTATTGACTGTTATTGTTTATTTTTATGTATTTGCGTTGATTTGAGACAGTGAATATGCCTAAACAAATACTATTTTGAGAAGATGATATGATGTGCATTTTTTTTAAATACAGAAATTAGTAGATTAATTGATTCATTAAAACAGATTAAAAGTGAGATAGACGGCAATTTAATGAAAGGCGTGCTAACGTCATCGTCATCAGACTCTGCATGATTATTATTAAATAAAAATTATCAAACATTATTTTCAATGTTATTTTAATTATATTTTTACAGAAAATTCACTGCACAGATGAACTTAAAATGCAAAACTGTATCAGTACACAAAATTTCATGAAAATCGGTATATATATCGGTATATATAAGTATATAAATATCTGTTATACATAAGATACCTACTAGCTTAGACATAGAAAAATGACAAACAAAAACACTTCCTTTATTATTAAGATATTGTAATAGTAGATACCTAACAATTAAGTACGCGACTGTACCTATGCGCAAACATCCCTTCCACATTTTTTCACCGCTAGACTTACGTGCCGCTACCTGTACCATAGGTAAAGTTGTTACTACTACTACCATTATACATGTTCGTATGGCGACCGGGACCGACGGCTTAACGTGCTTTCCGAGGCACGACTAGACCAATGCAAATAGTCAAATATAAGCATACAAATATTTGCACTGAGCGAGGATCGAACCCGCGCCTCCTGCGTAGCGGCCGCGTTCACTACCGCCACGTCACGGAGGCTGTAGGTAAAGTGGTTACTACAACCAAAGATTCTTGATATTTATTTATCTTCAGTTTAACAATTACGATATGGATGTATTGTAATTAAAATAACATTAAAAAGCTGAATGGAGAAATTGCTTTACATGGATATTGTAAAGCAATTTCTCCTATAACCTCCCTAAATTAATGAGTTATCAAAAGCAGAACAATGATAGAATGTCTTGGAACATAAGTAAAATCACATAGAATAAATTGTTTATAATTTGTGCAATATTTGTACTACATTTATCAACGTACATAATATTACTGACATGAGATTTTCATAAATTTTGATTGTTTTTATTATAACTTGTTAATCTTCTATTACATGTTATCTTACTGCACTGCTTAAGGGTAATAATTATATATCTCTACCTACTAATCTCCGTCCCGTCCCATGTTGTGAAAGATATTCCAAGAGATTGCCTAGTGTGATAAGGCCACCAATTGAGTCATTAAAGTGTGGTGAAATATTATATTACTAAAGCTAAACTTTTTTTCAGCTGTGAAGTCTAGAAGAGTGCGTTTGACAAGCAGTATTAAATGTTTGTCCCCAAAAGGCAGATTATTGAAAAAAATGAAGAAATGTCTGGGTTGAGCATGGTGCAGGCCCTGGCAGCAGACCACTATTTGGGGTGAACGGGATGTTATTCAAATTGATAAATATCACAGTTATTGTCATTTACATTTTAAACAAATTGACTTTCATGTAGAATTTAATAAATGTTGTGATAGAATGTGTACTAATGCTAGCCATTTGAAACTATTATTTTTATTATTATTATTATTTTTTAACAGGCAGGCAGTCGAAACAACTGATAATGCCCGTATCCAGCTTATGCCCACCAGTGTTTATTTATTTTGGTTAAGGTGTTGGTCTAATCTATTCTTAAACTGATTTATGTTCTGGGCTGTCACAACGTCATGTGGTAGCTTATTCCACTCTCTCACTACCCTATTACTTATAAAGTTTCTGTGTGGATTGTTATTCGAGAAGCTGGTGGATAGTCTCAGGTGGTGACCTCTGAGGTGGTTATTATTGTTGCGCGTGAACAACTTGTCAAAGTCTTCAATGTCGTAATGTCCACTTAAGATCTTGAAAGTCTCTATCATGTCACCTCTATGTCTGCGTTCTTTTAGAGTTGTAATTTTTAAAACTCCCAAGCGCTCCTCATATGGTCTCTGTTTTAATGAACGTGGTATTTTGGTGAAGCTACGTTGTACCTTCTCCAGGAGTTCAATATCTTTATTAAAGTAAGGATACTAGATGAAATGTATAATAATATTGTAAGTGTACTAGTGAAGGCGGCTGAGTGCAGTTATTATGACAAAGCGATTGGACGGCGTAAACATAAACATGTTATCGGGTGGAATAGGTACGTTCGCACCGCACACAGGCGGGCCCGGCTTGCATACAAAACCTGGATACTGAACGGTAAGCCTACACAAGGCGCAGCTTTTACGGGTATGACTGAATCCAGAAAAATATTCAAGTCAAAGTTGAAATGGTGCCAAGCTCATCAAAACCAAATAAAAATGGACATTTTAGCTAAACATCACTTAAATAAAGATTTTAGTAAATTCTGGAAATCTACTAATAGATTGTGTCCCAGGCCGGGCCTACCTGTGAGTGTTGAGGGTGTGTGCAATCCGTGCGGGATAGGGGACCTGTTCCGCCAACATTTTGAAATACAGGCGCCTTTAAATTCTCAGCCGTTGCCCGTGCCTGGTCCTGAGGCCGTCTGTGGCGAGCGCGGCGTAACGTTTACGGCGAAACAAGTCGGGACCATAATAAAGAACATGGTGAGAGGTAAGTCGCCCGGACACGACGGTCTCAGCATAGAGCACCTGCAGCATGCGGGGGTACACTTGCCTCGCATTCTGTCAATGTTCTTTAACTTATGTATGGGTCATTCATACGTACCCGATGAATTAATGCGCACTGTTGTGGTACCTATTGTTAAAAATAAAACCGGTGACTCTTCAAGGTTAGCCAATTATAGGCCTATCTCGTTGGCAACTGTGATTGCTAAGGTGCTGGACAGTCTGCTTGAAGGCCAACTAGAAAAACATCTAATAATTAATGATGCTCAATTCGGGTTTCGACCCGGATTGTCAACAGAGAGCGCTATTCTTTGTCTCAAGCAGACTGTGCAGTACTATACAGAAATAATTCAATTGTTTAGATATTGGTATGACAACCAACAAAATCGTGTAAGGTGGGCTGAATTCTATTCAGCAGAGTACAGGTTGGAGTGCGGCGTTAGGCAGGGAGGGTTTACCTCGCCCGCACTTTTTAACCTATACATGAACGGTCTGATCGATGAGCTCAGCGGCACTGGTATCGGGTGTCATATTGATGGTATTTGTATCAATAATATAAGCTATGCTGATGATATGGTGCTGTTGAGCCTATCGATTAGTGCCCTCAGGAGACTTATTAAAATTTGTGAGTCTTATGCCGAGGCTCATGGGCTCAAATATAACGCACTCAAGAGCGAGTTCATGCTTTTCAAAGCAGGTACGAAAGGTTTTAACAGAATACCACCAGTCATGTTGTGTGGTACACCGCTAAAAAGAGTTGCTAAATTTAAGTATTTGGGCCACTGGGTCTCGGAGGATTTAAAAGATAACGCTGACATTGAGCGGGAGCGCAGGTCCTTGGCTATCCGATGTGGCATGCTGGCCCACAGGTTTGCACACTGTAACAGGCACGTCAAGCGTCAGCTTTTTAAGGCTTTCTGCTAGTATTTTTATACGTGCGGCCTGTGGGTGAGCTTTACCCAGAAGGTATACAACGATCTGCGTATACAATACAACAACGCGTTCCGGGTGCTAATGGGACTGCCGCGTTTTTGTAGTGCATCTGCCATGTTTGCCGAGGCAAACGTGGACAGTTTTTCGGCGATCATGCGCATAAGAACTTTGAGTTAAGCTCGCCTTTGTACATTTCATTTCACTATTGTATTTATTGTAATTTATGTGTACATAAAGAATAAAATAAATAAATAAAAAATAAATAAATAAAGAAGCGCCTCACTTTTACGCCGTACCCGCGGCAGTCCCAATACCATCCTTAAAGCGTTGGTTGATCGGTGGGACTCCCCGATCCTGGGGCGGTGGATTCAATTGCATGCAATAAAGTCTGATACCGCCCCAGGTTCGGGGTGGTGCACCCAAACTGTGTAACATTTTCATTGTTTTGTTTTATTATCTACTAACATCAGTTGTAAGTTTTTTACTAACAAAATGGAAGAAATTCTGAAATAAAAATATATTAATATTATTATACTATTATTATTATTATAAATTGCTGTAATTACGGCATAGTGCTTAATTATGCACGCGAACTTCTTAGTCTTTATTTTTTGTTAAGGTTAATTATTTTGTTATTAGTTTTTTTATATACTTTAATTATCTTAACACGAGACAAATGTACATTTGTCCATATTTAGTGTTAAGATATCACTTTTTGTAAATTGATGTCTGTAAAGTGCTAGTGTGTTTCTTGCGCCGTTTCTTCTCCAAATATAGAATTAATAAAAAATAAACTATTGTTTCATTCTGTGTCTAGTACCAAATATAAAAATATAAATCATACAACACCCCAACATAGAATGGGCTATCGACTAACGACATCACTATTATCGATATCGTTATTAGGTAAAAATATGAATATGGCCTGCCCTACACGCAGCTCACTTTTTTTTTAAATCTACGTCACGTCATCGTCACGTCAATATGACATGATGGTATGCGATGCGGACCCGCTCCTTACGATTCAGTTTTTGTTCAATGACTGTCTTATCTGTACGTAGTACATATCTTCTAATCTGTGATCTTATCTATGGCATGTTCGTGATCTATGGAATAAGTATTATAAAATCCATAAAAACAAAGGTTTTTTTTTTTCATTTTACAATAATTTTTCATTTATTATTGTGTATCGTAGTCCGTGTTAATTTATTATTATTATTGTAATGAAATTCAGTTATCCAACATTGATAACTATTGTTTCGTTGTCGTACTATCCTTAATTTGTAGATTAGAACAAAATTATAGTGCGTGTGGTTATATTCTCAGCTGTGGAGCACTGCAGCAATCATGAAGAAGTTAACGATGTGTAGAGTATGTTTAGCCGAAGACATTCGATTAATTTCGATCGTTGATACTTATCTGCAAGAGATGTACGAGTCTCTGACTCTGCTGCCGGTGAGTACTTTATCAACAGACTTGTATACCTGTGAAACTCAAATAACATAGGTATTGTGCTACAAAACAATAACATTCTTACTGTTAAATATAGATTGCATCTCCAGATATAAACAGTCAGGTTTTAAGTATCTGTTGCTGCTGTTAGATAGAAATTAAAATACTGACACAATATCATAAGCGTGGGTAGCTTAGTGCTGAAGGAGTCGGCCTTACGCGAGAGGTCCCGGGTTCGATCCGACGTGAACCCACTCCTAGCACATGCAATTTAGCTTAGTTGGAGGGGTTAGAGGGAATATTAGTTAATATGTTCAAACATGCACCGGATCGAAATCGTAGAGGACACAACCTTAGATTGCAAAAATCTAGTTGGAATACAAATCCACACAAGAACTTCTTGAGCAATAGAGTGGTCAACGCATGGAATAGGCTACCTGAAAATATTGTGACAGCAGAAAATATTAACCAATTCAAAAATAGACTGGACAAATACATAAATCAACAAAGACATTGAGTAGTGTGGTGAACAACCAGATGCAGGCTGATATCAGTTGTTTCAACTGCTGGCCTGTTCCCCCAATAATAATAAAACTTCGGTTCTAATATTCTTTAAAAAAAATAAGAAAAAAATATTAAAAAAATAAAAGGAAGCAACCACACGTCACACTCCTATGCTAACCCGAATAGTTGTATCATATGAATCACTTCACTTAATCGATAGCCCTGCACATAGAGTTGAAAAGTCATTGATAATTACAAATATCTATCTGTTTCATGGGATAAGCGGGGACAAGCTCTACAATCGATGGCAGTAGGATTACAGAACATCCACCCATATACTCACGCCTGTTAAACCCCGAAGGGGTAGGCAGAGGTGTCTCAGCACCCACATTTCACCGACTATGATTTTATTTATTTAATAGGGGGCGAGCCTATTGCCATCAAGTGGGCACTTATTCATGGGCTGTGTGTTCGCTGTCGGATGGAGATGTTCTCAAAATGAATTACAAATCGAAATAGTAAAAATATTGGGACACTAAAATCAAAGATTGATGACATTTTCTATTTTTAGTAACACAAAACTGACAGTAAATAAGTTATTAGAAATGGCCCTAAATGTATATCATCATCATCATCATCATCATCATCATTATCATCATTATCATCATCATCATCATCATCATCATCAGCCCGCAGCAGTCCACTGCTGGACATAGGCCTCTCCCATGACACACCACTTAGCCCGGTCTTCGGCTGTCCTCCTCCACTCCCCACTAAATTAATTAATCAATGTATACCAAGTTTACTCCAATTACGCTGAGGTATACGAAGGTACCCATTTTTTGTGTACCTACATAATATGTAGGTTTTGTTTTTATGTCATCACCATAGGTCGGAATTAGGTAGAGTTTACATTAACACTGATGTCATGCCATGTGGATATGCCTTTCAAAATTAATAAAAGAGTAGAAAAAATAATTACTCAGGTGGGGCTTGACACCATGACCTTTCCCTTACAGGGGGAAAGCTCTTCCAATTGAGCTACTGAGTCACATTTGAGATGAGTAATTTGAATTGGTTCAGTTGTGGCCCAGTAGCTCAAAGAAGAGAAAATCATTTCCCTTGTAAGGGAAAGGTCGTGGGTTCAAACCCCACCTGAGTAATAAAATTTTCCTGTTGCGATTTTTTTTTTAAAGAATGTTAGAACCGAAGTTACTAATATTCCCTCCAACTAAGCTAAATTGCTTGTGCTAGGAGTGGGTTCACGTCTGTAGTGTAATGGCCAGGATTCGAACCTGGGACCTCTCCATCGTAAGGCCGACTCCTTAACCACTAAGCTACCGACGCTTCTAATTGAATTGAATAGTTAGCATAATAAATGCTATAAAATTTAATTAAAAAAAATAATAAACTGAGTATTGCAATGAAACATATTAAATAGTAGATTGTATTACAAGGGAGCAAAGTAGTATTTTTACGGCGAGGGCGCTACTTTAAATCAAGAGCAAAGCGAAGGATTCTAGAATAGAATCCCGAGCGTAGCGAGGGATTCTAACGTAGAATCCTGAGCGCAGCGAGGGATTCAAAGTACACCGCCCGAGGGAAAAATAATTTGCTCCCGAGCTATACACTCTACTTTTCATCCCCTTTCTATGAGAAAATTTATTTCTCCCGAGATTTCGGGCGTAACAAGTTTTGTACGGCGTTGTTAGCTTCTATAATATCTAATAATATTGTTTATCTTTAGTTATATACCCATAAGTTATAAGTGCCTGGTTAATGGCAATAGGTTCGCCACCTATTACATTGGGACCTAAACATGAACTGGCGAAATGTGGGTGCTAGCACCTCTGTCTGCCTACTCCTGCAGGGAATACAGGAGTTTATGTTATGTTTTTGTTATATACCTAACCGAATGGGTAATAAATTATTGTGTTGATCAGTTTGTTTCCGAAGACATCAGACCAATACTGGCCTGCAACCTCTGCTGTGCGAAGCTCGAGAACTCCTACAAGCTCAGGAAGAGATGCCTTCAGAGTGAGGATATGTTTGAACAGTTGCTGAAAAATAATGTGGTAAGAGATTTCATTATTTAATAACAGCAAAATTAAACAAACTATTATCATAGTGGTCCGACAGCCTCCGTGGCGTGGCGGTAGTGAACGCGGCCGCTACGCAGGAGGCGCGGGGTCGATCCCCGCTCAGTGCAAATATTTTTATGCATGAATATTGCTATTTGCATTGGTCTGGTCGTGTCTCGGAGAGTATGTTAAGCCGTCGCGCGTCGGTCCCAGTTGCTATACGAATATGTATGGCTTTTTTTTTTTCGTGCGGAAATCCCCTCGGATACCCCTCCTGCCGGAGCCAGAAGGGGAGGTTATGTCGGACTCGAACCGACTAAAACCGCACGCCGACTGTGGGTCTTGGTGCTAGGCCGGAGGTGAGGTTGTCATCGACATATCCCTCGCACCCCGGCTGACCCAGGGCCATCCCTTACGGTCTGGCTCTCCTCAGGAGGGGGGACAACGGTGTCCCCAACTCGCCCCCGGGATGGGGAGGCGCGCTTCACACCGCGCCGCCGCCGTGGCCTGCTTCTGCTGGGGTGATAGGCGGCTCCACCCGTCACCCCCAACGAATATGTATGGCAGTTATAGAGGAAATGGGTGAAATGGCCCCTAGAAGTTCTGATCACCCGCTCGGTCAAACGGCGTCCTCATTGGCAGTTGTAGTACTATCATAGTGGTCCAAGATCCCAGGGCCAACAGATATCACGATTTTCAGACGAATGTGGACGATTGAGTATTGTAAGTATGTACTAAGAACGCATGCCTACTCGTAATATCGGTAATCAAGGTACATAAAAACACTTTCCTCATCTCACGTAAATTTTCTTAACTGATTTTTACGTAGGCAATATTCTTAAAAATAAGTTGCGAATACTCCCAGACACTTTCAGTCGGCCATATTGCTTTGCAGACACTTTAAAGCTCCTATAATAATGTAATTACTTAACGTCACGTAAATTCTGATGCTTTATTTTTATATTTGTTCGCCAGAAAATTATTTTAAAACATTTTACTAAAAGACAGACCGATCCAAGGGGCCAATCATTCCCTAAACTCAATTTCAATGCTTCTGTGGACATTGTCCACGCGCATGAGACCGAATGAGAGTCTGTATTAGGATATATTGACTGCGGCCATGGGATCTTACTCTATAGTTATAACATCTCCTGCATGTGTAGTGAGCTTATAATGTGTTAAAGTGGTGTTATTTCTACAGCAAGTTAACATCGAAAAAAATTCTGATCTACACCAGAGCACGGTGGATGTGAACCAAACAACTCCAAATGTCTTTGATAATGTTGAAGTGAAACAAGAAAATGCTGAAGGTAACTTTTTATTGTATGTTTTTAAGTAAAGAACCAGCTGAATCCTTATAGGCACTTAACAACATAATAGAACCAATCCGAAGGGGGCCATCTCCCCCCCTTCGAGTTGTGGAAACCATAGTGTCCCCATCTAGCCCAGGGTACGGGGAGGCGCACTTTGTGACATGCCGCGGCCTGCTTGTGCTAGGGTGACAGGCGGCTCCACCGGACAACAGCCCGTGATACCATACATACCATACCATACCAACCTAACATAATAGGATGATGATAAGGTTGAATACATAGGGAAAAAGAATCTTCTTGGGCGGGACTCGAACCCGAGAAGATTCTATTTCCCTATGTATTCGATTTGTATAGTTGGCATACTTAATGCTGTAAAAATTCCTTCAGATGATAAGGTTGTCCGATTCTATCCGTGTTTAAAATCTTAGTTTTTGCTGAAAAAGACTTCCTATATGTCTTTTCAACTTGGAGTCCTCTTTACCAGTCTAAATGCAAATTTGGCTAAACTTTGATATTTAAAAAATCTTCCCAGAGTATACCTAGAACCAAGCGTTTCAGAGACTCATTCCTATGCCGCACCACTAAGACCTGGAACTCCCTGCCAGCTCACGTGTTTCCTTCTTCCTACAGTCCCGGGTCCTTTAAGAGTCATATCCAAAAAAGATGTACGTCAGGAAATCGTTAAGAAATTGTTTCGTCAAGAAATGTTAGGAAATGGTAATGTTAAGGGTAAGTACTCATTAATAAAAATACTGGTATATTTAAAAAAATCATTTTTAATTTACTTCTATATAAAGCAGCTCGAATTTCTCTCCTTTCTTTCAATCTTTCTTCTCTTTCTTTTTGTGATATTTTATCTGTCTTTTCCTTTTTCTTTCTATTTGCCTCGCGCCATTTCTTTTTTTGATATTTTTTTCTTCTTCTGATAAATTAGCTATTTTTTTTTGTCTGAGTTTTACTTGTTCAAGATGTTTCTTTCGCCTTTCTTCGAGTTTTTCAGGATTTTCTGCTTTTAAGCGTTCCATGTAGCGTTTCTGGCGTTCTGCACCAGTTAGCGGCATCTAGGAATTAAATATAGGTAGTAGGGTAAATTAATCTTACTTTTGTATTTTTTTTAAATATATTCAAATAAAAATACCTACCTATTGTAATATGTTGTGAACTTGGCCTTAAAGAGTTACCAATTACTGACGTCAGGAAAGTGATGAAATTGTATCAGGAAATTGAGTCACCATAAACTTACTTTTCTCTTATTTCTGCAAATTATTGTATATAAGCACTTTCACTCATTTTTATCTCAAGACTATTGTATGCTAAAGGCTTGCAATGTAAAACATGTTTATAACTCACCTTTTTTTTCAGTGAAATACCGTCAGTAAGCAGGTTGTTTTTTTTTTGCCAGCGCACACTAACAATTACAAAAGATGACCACTGACACAACAACAAGATGGCGACAGATTTTTATAGTGTTTATTACAAGCGTCAGTGCTTCCCTAATATATTTCCATAAAGCTACTAAATCTCCGTGAGTTGTAGATTAAAAATCTGCGTCATTAAGTCATGTCAGTAAATAGTAACCATTGGTTAGGACACATACTTTTTATAAGTTTTTATAGATATTTACATAATTTACTAAATATAAACCATGTAATTATGCCTCTGTTTATTTATTATTGGTATGCTTTAGCTTAAAAACGTCAAATAGTAGCATATCATACGCCGAATTCCACTATTCATAGGGGACAGGGCAAGGAGGACATCATATTTTTTAATCAGTTTCGATATTTTCATTTCAAAAATATTAATTTCTTGTTCATATCGATTTTGGTGAAAATTTCGAGTCCGCCATCTTAATCGCGAAATGGATGTCATATTCGCAATCAGCGACCCCAAAAACCCTGAAAGCGATACCCATATTGATTTTGGCGAAAATTTCGAGTCCGCCATCTTGGATCGCGAAATGGATGTTATATTCGCAATCAGCGACCCCAAAAACCCTGAAAGCGATACCCATATCGATTTTAGTGAAACTTTTGAGTCCGCCATCTTGGATCACCAAATGGATGTCATATTCGCAATCAGCGACCCCAAAAACCCCGAAACCGATACCCATATTGATTTAGGTGAAAATTTCGAGTCCGCCATCTGGGATCGCGAAATGGATGTCATATTCGCAATCAACGACCCCAAAAACCCCGAAACCTGAAACCCAAATCGATTTTTGTGAAAATTTCGTGTCCGCCATCTTGGATAGCTAAATATAGAAAACGAAAAAAAAAAACAATTTCAACAAACAAAACGAGTCATGAAAAAAAAATATCCCGTGATTAGTGTGATTACAAAATGAGACAGCCCTGAATCCTTAGTACCGAGTAAAATGTATGGGCGTACCGAGTAATACCCCGTCACCCATCACTCCCCTGCACGATTGCTCTGTCTAGACGGCTTCGTTGACAGACTGTATGTAGTATGAATCGTTAGACTGTGCTAATACTATATACCTACGTATGTTTTAGACTGGTGAATCTAAAAAATTTGAATGGGACTGCAAGTAAAGTGAAATTCTACATGAATAATCGCACCGAATTAACTCCTGAACATTTTTACCCGGGAAGAAATGAAAATACCCGGTAAAAATGGGTAAAAATGGGAAAAAACCCATTTTTACCTTCCCGACCCATTCTTACCCAGGGAAGGGAAGGGAAGACGCCCATCTCTACTTGTGACACATCAGGACACCACTTTTATGAAAAATGTACAACTTTTTTGGATATGACTCTTAAGCGGGGCGTGAAAAGGCATCTAATGAGGCCGTCAAGCTGAGTGCCACCACTGTTAACATGGTAAATGTTTACGATGGTGACCCTCTTTTCGAGACTTTGCCTTTAGCTTAACATCAGGCGAGGTGAAGTTAAATTGACGTGTCCTGTATAAAAAAAAAACTATTGTCATGGAAAAAACGCTAAGAAAATATCTTTAGTATAACTCAATAACTAATAGAGGGCACTAGTAGTCTCATTTTGAGAAATAAAAAAGCTAAAACGCTTATTTCCCTATTTAGAATCACGTAAATTATTTCAGATCTTTAAAACATTCCAAATTACTGCAGAAATAATAAAATATAGATTAGAATATTTATGGCTTAAATTAGTTATAATCAATAATGTGATCTTGGACCTAAATCGTGCCCGGGGAGGGCCAGACCGTAAGGGATGACCCTGGGTCAGCCGGGGTGCGAGGGATATGTCGATGACAACCTCACCTTCGACCTAGCACCGCGACCCACAGTCGGCGTGCGGTTTTAGTCGGTTCGAGTCCGACATAACTTCTCCTCCCGGCTCCGGCAGGGGAGGTATCCGAGGGGATATACGCACGAAAAAAAAAGGAACTTAATCGCGAGATATAAAAGGCCCTGGCGCGCGCAGATTGTTTTGTGATAATAGGGTATTTGACTAAGTCGTCGATTATTTCCAATACTGCTTAATATGATAGCTTGTTCTGAAAAAAAATATGCCTTGCAAAATAAAATATTGCATATCTAAACTGAAACTATGACTTTTCATTAGTTGAAATTCCCAAAAAAAGTCAAAATGTAAACAATCAAATTCAATTAAAATATATAACTTTTTAGATTCCTCATTAAATTGTAAATAACTTTTATTATGAACAATATAAGTGTAAACGCAACGTAGACTGAGATAAATGCGATATTATCTTGCACTCCATACATTTGCCCTACGCGCTACCGAAGCGTGACGTCACAATTTCATACGATTTTGTATGGAGCGTTTTCGGGCGGCGTGACAAATTGAATTTTTCAAAATCAAATATCTTGAAAACTATTTGTCGTACGAAAATTTTACTTTTACAGTTCATTATAATATAAGACAGTGGTAATTTTTCGAAAGTAAAGAAAAAAAGTCAAATAGCCCATTAATTTATGCTCGCTTTAAGTTAAACATAAAATCATGTCCATTGCACGCACCTTAGTGATCTTCTTTACGCAGATCTACAAGATGAGAGCGGCACATCACCACTCTCCGGAGACGATGCCTTTACAGATTACATCATAAAAACAGATCCAGACGCAGACAACTTGACGACCCCAAGTAAGTTCTTGCTTGACTAATTATAATAGTTTACAATAATAATAATGGGACTCGATCATGGTATAAGTACATGCGGACTTTTGATTTGCCTGACATTTCGACCAGGTTACACCGGCCGTGGTCACAGGTTTACTGGCTCAGTGGTGCTTGCCCGCCTTTTTCGATTCCGTGAGGTAGTAGGTTCTTCATCTACCCGCACATTCTCGATATTTTGTTTTCGCCATGTACCGTCACATACCACACTCACAGTGTCGCTATTCAGCCAGCAAACTGTCCGGTGTTTATCCGACTGCGCACAAAATACTTTGTATCACTGGATTCCATGTTGCAGATGATTTAAACCCATCTTCCCGATTGAAATTTTTGTGAATGAATTAATGAATTAATAAAAGTATTGTACACCAGTTATGAATACATAAATAAATTTCAACATACTTCATTAAGTACAATGGTGCTACTTGATTTCAATCGCTATACGTGGTCTTGAATAGAATTGACGTTCGGTGGAGAGGACTTGTGTCTGATGGAATTCAATTCAGTGGTAAGTGCCTGTTTCGAGCAGGTGTTCTGCAATCGCAGATTTGCTTGTCAGTCAATACGTACAGGATCAACAAATGAGCAGAATTTCAAAATTTTTTCTACGTAAGCACCATCTTCATTCTGCAAGGAATATTCTAAAAAAAGAATTAGCGAAATTGGTTTAGCTGTTTTCGAGATTTGCGCTTAGCAACACATTCAGAGATTCATTTAATATAGACTAGCTTTTACCTAGCGAATTGACACCGGTCTTAAAGGCATGATAACCAACATCAACGTGGGCGGAGCTGTGGTATATGCTAGTACATACATAATTGTGAGAGTTATAAACCGCTTCGGCCGGCAGGGTAACCGGAGTTTCGTAACAGGTTCCCTTAAAGGCTTTTTATACGTCTACTTAACTGCATCCTGAAGGATTTTTCCATTCTTCTACGCAGCTTGTTTCAAGGGAGTATTTAATGTTCCATAAGCCGCCTAAATTAAATTTAACGTACGTACAGTCAACACCAAAAGTTGATTAACACAAAAATATTTAAAATCCTTCTTACATTGGAGTGCATGTGCCCACAGAGGTTTAGGGCTATAGTTTTAAAATCCCCTAAGGGCAAAGTTCTTATATTGCACGGTTTATTTATAATTTTATAATCAGTTTAACAGTTATGGTAATCAATAAATTACCATTTGTTAAGCTACTTATGGCGCTGACTGTACATACGCTCGCGCCTGTAATTCCTCGAAGGGGTAGGCAGAGGTGTATTAGCGCCCATATTTCGCCAACTATGAGCTTCGGTCGCACGTAATAGGAGGCGAGCCTATTGTCGTCAAGCAGGCACTTATTTTTTTTACTACAACTTAACGATACTTCAACGAACTTTAACTTTAAAGATAGGTGGGACTCGCCCTTGCTGTGTCGTTGGGTGAATCTCCACACAACGTTGAAATGTGTGAATTAATAAAAATTAATAACACTAGCGTCTAAGTTTTATTGTAACTAACTCTATGGACAAACGTTTGCAATACATTATTTGAATTTGAATTTAACGTATTTTTTAAAAAAAAAATTTCCACACCTGAATCATTTCTAATTTTCCTTCTCTTTGAAATGATTCTTCAGGTGTGGCTCAAAAGCTCAGTTGGAAGAGCATTCCCAGTAGTAAGGGAAAGGTCGTGAGTTCAAGTCTCACTTGAGCATTTAATTTTTTCCGATGTTCTTCGAACTTAAAAAGTTGGCATAATAAATGCTATGAAAAATTCATTTTTTTTTTATTTAAAAAAAAGTTAACTTTACGTAACTTTTCGTATTCCTTTAGGTTTTGAAGAAGACCCTTCAACAGCAGAAGACCACTACCAATCATCAGATTCAGAAGGTATGATCAGACTCGAGATTTTCAAGTCGGATGAGAGTGACGTTTCAAACGGTAAGTGAACTTATATATTTTTTTTTTGTGCCTTATATCCACTATAGTTCCTGCCAAATGATTTGAGAATAAAGGTCATTGAACTTTCGACCGGTTCGGGCTGGTTACTCAGGGGCCATAAACATTGTGACTATAGAGCGAAAATATTTGCATCAAAGTTCAAAGAGAAATCTTCATCTATTTATGACAGCATCTGTGGCGTGGCGGTAGTGGACGCGACTAGACACTGCAAATATTTTTATGCATGAATATAGCTATTTGCATTGGTCTAGGTGTTTCTATAATATGTAAGTATTTAAAAAAAAAAAGTTTATCTGCATTCTAGATTCCATAACACAAGCTATAAAAGCTTACCATGGGTCTAGATAGCGTTGTGTACAATGTTTTGGAATATTTATTTATTTATTTTACTCAATCGCAGATTGGCAGGACGCTGGAGACCGACACTCGGAGTGCGGCACTCCTCTCGATGGCACGGACGAGGCAGCAATTGGGGATACTGGTAAGACTTTGTAGTGCCTGCTGGACGAAATCCGAAATTTGTACTCGATCGCGACACTACATTCACTGTTTCGACTCGCCCTATTTTAGCAGACTGATGTCGTTTGTTTAGATTTTTGGAACGCACGAACCACAGAAATCTGCTATTGCTTATCATCTACCCGCGGCAGGGACGAGTCACTGGCTTGAGTCCCCTCACAGCGATGGTACGATGTGCGAACGCTCGAGGTGCGGCCGCCTCCTTCTGCGAACAAGTAATGCTCGAGAAGGAGGCGGCCGGTCGGATCCGGACTAGACCTCGGGCCCGGGAAGTCCGCGAAGAGCGAAGGCGAACCGGACGTCGGAGGTCGCAGAACGACCTCCGTCCTCCATGAGCGCTGGCTTGGGGGAGACCGGTGAAGCCACCTGTCACCCTAGCATAAGCAGGCCGCTGCGGCGGCGCAAAGTGCGCCTCCCCGTAACCGGGGCTAGATGGGGACACTGTGGTCCTCACAACCCGAAGAGGGTCATCTCGAAAGAGATGGTCCTGGGTCTGCCGGGGTGCGAGAGATATGGTTTTGGAAATCTCACCTCCGGCAACCAAGGACCCAAGACGGCGTGCGTTTTAGTCGGTTCGAGTCCGACATAACCACGTTATTGGATTTTTTAGGGCTCCAACTACCCGTGACGACTGCCACAGATGTTCATATGGTAAACCTGGACTTACAATGTGCTCTCCTACGCACGACCAGACCTATTGAGACTCTCACCGGGTATAACCTTTTAGTTGGAAACTTAACTGATGTAGTGTTTCCTATTGATCTGAGGGGGGTTCCTCAGTCCATGAAGATTACTTAAGCGTTTCATTTGTTACTCAGGTGCCCCTGTACCCGTAGAACCTAGGGTAGCTGCACAGAAGATCCGAGAAGATGTAACTTCTATTGACCTCAAAGAGAGTGAAGCAAAGGACAGCATTCAAGAAACACATATCGGTACAAAACGTGTTATGAGAAACGAACTCGTTACCCAACGCAAAATAAGCGAAACTGAAAATACAACGGGTGCCAGTTTACACAAATATGAAAGAAACACTGTTCCAAATGGAATATCTGAAACTAGAATTACTCATAAACTTAAACCATATTCATGTGACACTTGTCACAAATGTTTCAGTAGAAATAATGACTTAGTAAGACATATTCGTGTACACACTGGCGAGAAACCTCATCAGTGTAATGTATGTAAGAAGTCTTTCAGTAGAAAAAATTCCTTACATGTTCATATTCGTACACACACAGGTGAGAAACCGTATCAGTGTGATGTATGTAAGATGGATTTCAATACTAAAAGTGGATTAGTTAAACATTTTCGCATACACACTGGTGAGAAACCTTATCAGTGTAATATTTGTAACAAATGTTTCAGACAAAAGCATATTCTAAATGTGCATAGTCATACACACACAGGTGCGAAACCTTATCAGTGTAAGGTTTGTAAAGAAGTTTTTGGGGCTAGGTTTGATTTATATAATCATGTCTGTACCCACACGAATGCAAAGCGTTACGAGTGTAATGTTTGTAAGAAATTTCTCCGTAAAAAGAGTAATTTAAAAGTTCATTTCCTTACACACACTGGTGAGAAACCTCATCAGTGTGATATTTGTAAGAAATCTTTCACTACAAAAAGTCAACTAAATGTCCATTTCCGTACGCACTCTGGTAAGAAACCTTATCAGTGTAATGTATGCAAGAAATATTTCAGTGCAAATTTAAGAGCACATATTTGTTTAAAACACCAAATAGATACGAACAGAAGACGTACGTAGCTGTGCACTGTGTCTCCCCTTACGTAAGTGATTATGTGAGGGCGTATTTTCAGTAGGCGTGGCCTTAGTGTAGTGTTAATTGGCTCCAATACATCCTGAGCCCTGGGCACAGCTAATTCAGTCGATATTCCTATTTCAAAAACTAGTAGAAAACAATAGCGTCGGTAGCTTAGTGGTTAAAGAGTCGGCCTCACGATCGAGAGGTCCCGGGTTCGATCCTGGTCATTACACTACTGACGTGAACCCACTCCTAGCACAAGCAATTTAGCTTAGTTGGAAGGGTTAGAGGGAATATTAGTTACTTCGGTTCTAATATTCTTTAAAAAAAAATGTTTTTCTAAAATTTCTTGAGTAAATATTTTGGTGCTAAGAATGACATCATGCTCATCCTTCTTCTTCATCCTTCGGTGGTGCGGTCACGTATCACGTATGGCGGAGGAGAGAGTAGCGAAACGCATCTTCTACTCTGAACTGGAGGAGGGCAAGCGGAAACATGGCGGCCAACTCCTCAGGTTTAAGGATGTTCAGAAGCGTCATATGAAAAGATGCAACATTGAGCCGTCTCAATGGGAAGGTTTGATAGCACAACGTCCAGAATGGCGCAGGGTGGTGCATAGACGAGTAAGCGATTTCGAGGAACAGCGAAAGGCAGACCTCGACGCTAAGCGCGTGCGGCGCGGAGCCACCAGCGCGGGCCTCGGGCAGGGCGTGCCCGCGCGCCGTTTCTTCGTCAACGAGAGGCTGAACAGACACAACTAAATACTGTTTTACCAGGCGCGTCAGGCTGCGAGCAAACACAGTTGGAAGTATACGAGGACGAATCAGGGTAGAATCCTGACCCGGCAAGCTGACGGTAAACCGATCCACTGTATCCGCACGGAAGCTGACCTGGCGCGTGTTTTTGGGCCCGATGCCCTTACAGCTCCTGGCGAGTAACAGTCACATCATTATAGTCACATTAATTAATAGCACTATTCTATTGGTAAAATTCAATGTCATCATCCCAGCAGTAAAATTTCCCTATATGATTGTAAAAATTATAACATTTAAGATCCATCAATTGTTTAAAAAGTTTATTTTTGTGTTTAAAAAGTTTGTATTTAATGGCTATTTAGTGATCACCCATATTTATACTACATATTTGTACCACTACTTCTGTCCTTACTATATTGCTCTAATGAGTGGTGATTTAGTGTTGTGCAATGCTTCCTTATTGTTGCAAAATTATTCCTTGTGTTTGTTACTGCTGAACCATTACACAGATAAATCCATGCTGCGAATTGTTTTGATTACAGTATTCACACATAAACATGCATAGCAAGAAAGACAAGCGTTTGAAGGTCGGCTTATTCAACGCGGGCTCACTCGGGACCAACCATGAGGAGTTCATTGTGGCAATGGAGGACCTGGCGGTGGATGTTATGGCGATAAATGAGACCTGGATACACGAGGGGGAGGAGGGCCGAGCGCCGGCCGTGCCCAACTACAGGTTGCGTAACTCTCCGCGCCCCGCTCATATAGCTATCAGAGGAGGGGGTGTGGGTTTCTACGTACGGCACGGGATACATGCCCGCAATGAACCATACCCACCAGCTGCTAATGTGGAACAGATGTGGCTGAGAATCAATAGAAATTCGCAGTCAATAATAATCGGAACTGCGTACAGACCACCACATCATAACATCAACCACTTAATAGAAGCACTAACTGCCTCCATCACCTCCTTCTCCAGGGCAGACAAAATTATTCTCATGGGAGATTTTAATGGTG
Source organism: Eilema sororculum (assembly GCA_914829495.1). Classification (NCBI taxonomy): domain Eukaryota; kingdom Metazoa; phylum Arthropoda; class Insecta; order Lepidoptera; family Erebidae; genus Eilema; species Eilema sororculum. The sequence continues at coordinate 10,624,655 of OU618559.1, forward strand.
ATCAGATGGATAAAACAGCATACATTTGGAAATTATTCAACTCCTTCCTTGTTAGCACCAGCCTGGTCAACTTAGTAGTGGAAGCCACCCACTTTACGGACCACAGTGAGACAGCGATTGATTTGATCTGCACTGATGCTAGGGCACACAGCGTATCAGTGTCACACATTCCTGACCTGGGGAGGCATGCCATTGTTACAGCAGAGTTTAACTTTAGGGTGGAGAAGCCCCGCCCAGAGTGGGTCACTCATAGGCCTTTGCATGATATACTTGTGGACAAATTTGAACATGACCTATCCAATGGCAGACAATCATGAGCTTGGACCACGTTGACTCCATGGTGCAGGCTTTTAACCACTGCGTCATATCTTTATTTGATCTGCATGCCCCAATTAAGAGAGCCACCCTTGGATTACCAGCACAATCAGGGACATGATACGGGTTAGAGACAAATACCACAAGAGGGCGAAGGCAACCAACCTACAGGCACATATAAACCTATATAATGACCTCAAAAGCACAGTGAGAGCTGCCATAGAAAGTGAGAAACATGCATATTTTGGCACATACATAAACAGCAGTATCAATCAGCCCAAGAAACTATGGGGCCACCTCAAATCAAGCATTTTAGTTAACCAGAACAATCAGTATGAGCTGCAAAACACGTGGGGCAACCCAGATAAATTAAACCAGCATTTCTTGGACGTGCCAGGCGGGGAGGGTGTGAGCATATCTGATCTCACATTCTATGAATTCAGTTGTTACAGCCATGGTAGCTTTCAGCTGAGGACAATAGATGAAGATGACATTGGAAAAATTATTAGGAGTCTCAAGTCCAATGCAATGGGTGTGGATGACATCTCCTTGGATATGCTTAGGATGACTCTTCCTCACACCCTCACCGCAATAACACATATCATAAACACATCCATCACCACATCAACCTTTCCTAGTGCCTGGAAGACTGCTAAGGTGAGGCCTATACCTAAGCTGCCCAACCCAACCTGCCCGAGGGACCTCCGGCCAATTAGTCTGCTGCCATGCATATCTAAGATCCTGGAGAGAGTTGTTAGTAACCAACTGACAGCATACCTGGAAAACTCCGATATACTCCCATTAATGCAGTCTGGCTTCAGAAAGGGGCACAGTACAACTACTGCCCTGTTAGATGTGGTGGATGATGTGCTGCGGGCCCGGGACCAGGGTATGAGTACAGTGCTCACGCTCCTTGATTTCTCCCGTGCCTTCGACAGTATAAATATTTCACTGCTCCTGTCAAAACCTGTCAATACTATGGATGCAGCACAGAGGTAGTTACGTGGTTTCATAGCTATCTGAGCCGGAGATATCAATTCGTTCAGGTGAGGGACAACAAAACAGGATACATGATGGATTCCCCGCATCGCTAAGTCACGAGGGGCATTCCGCAGGGCTCGATCCTGGGCCCGCTACTCTTCATCCTCTACAGCGCAGATATCACCAGCACAATCACCAACAGCAGGTTCCACCTCTACGCCGATGATGTTCAACTGTATCTCTCGTTTCCCCCATCTGATTGCCTGGAATCCATAAAGAAAATCAATGAGGACTTGAAAAGCATAGCAGACTGGTCAAGGAGAAACTGCTTGGTTCTAAACCCAGGCAAGTCTAAATTCATGGTCATGGGTACAAGGCAACAAATAGAGAATACATGCCGGTATCAATTAGACATCAATATTAATGGTTGCCCAGTGGAACAGGTGAAAGAGGCACGGAACCTGGGAGTAGTTCTTGACCAGCAGTTGCAGTTTGAGACGCATATTGTACAAGCCGTCAGGAACTGTTTCTACAGGCTAAAGGTGTTATACAGGATCCGCCCATATATCAGTGTGAATATTAGAAAACTACTATGTGAATCACTTATACTCTCAAAACTCAACTATGCTGACATTGTGTATGGGAACTGCCTACTGCGAAGAACAGAGCGACTAATTCAGCGAGTGCAAAATGCCTGTGCAAGATTCTGTTTCTCAATCCCACCACGCACACATGTGACACCTTTTTTGAACCAGGGAAACTTAATGAAAATGTCCCAGCGTAGGGAGTTGCATTTGGCTACACTGCTGTTTGGTGTAGTGCAAAAACACAGACCCAGGTATCTATATGACAGACTGTCATGGTCCAGAGACCACAACAAGCATGGTACAAGAGCATCATCCTACCTTATGTTGACTCCTAGGCACAGAACCTCTGCATACCGGGGCAGTTTTAAATTCGCTGCCAGCCGCATATGGAACGACCTGCCACCGCCAATACGTTCTGTAAAAACAATTAGCTCATTTAGACATAAGTACCGGTTGCATCTGATGGCGGTACAGCAGCGGGATTACACTCACCATGGGAATACTCGACGGAGTTGAAACCCATATGCATATCCCAATAGAAACCGGGGTGACGCGCGGTAAACCTCAGGCCGTTCTCTGCAACCAGTAGAGGTGGCTACTGTGGTCCGTTTTGGTGCCGTAGGTACCTCGTACAACCCATGTTTTTCTTGTTTTTACCAGATAAACACACTATAATAAACATATACACTATACACTATGTACACTATATACACAAACTATATACACACACATTATAGTCATAATTCCTACACTAAACATACTGTTTGGAGACACAGAACACGTTACACAAATGTATTACGCACTTGGCACCAATAGTAAAGTAAATACATGGCATTCGTGGATTGGTTCAGTTGGTTTTTCTGTCGGCCATCTTATTGTTATTATGCAATGCAATGCATGCAAATGCAAATTACACAAGACAGTGACGTAAAGGTGGGTAACCAGTCATGGTCATAGATTATTATGTCATGGTTGTGTCATAGCGGTGGCGGTGCGCGGGAATAGTTTTGCCACAGACAATCCGTGTTGGCTTTTTGTTTTTAAATTATATTAATTTTTTCTTGCTGTTAAATTTTACAAATTTGTTATATCTTTATTTAATTATTGTTTATGTTGATCACTTTTTTTACATGTCATTATTTGTTTGTTTTTGGATTTTATTATTCTTGTCGACCGCTGCAAGCTGCAACTCGATTCGCGTGACGGCAGGGCGACTAGTGGCGCCATCTGAAAACCAGCGCTTCGTATACTCTGGTGCGAGTGTACGAGGCATTCATGCTGAGATGGTGGCCCATTTAGGTTCGCACGATGAAATTTTATATATATCATAGCTATTTACCTATTTAATGTACATTGTGCGTATCCTGAATAAATGTTTTTTCTTTCTTTCTTTCTTTCAAACGCGATGAGCTGAAAGTTCGCCCACCCGCTGCCATTCAGTACCATTATGTGGGTGGTGTTCTCACGTGCCCTCAGTGCACACGAGTGTTCACCGCGAAGATTGGCTATGTTAGCCATCTTCGAGCGCATGAGCGCCGAGCCGACTAGGAGTCTAAGTGGTCGCCATGGCCGAGATCGGTCGGAGGCATCATCATCATCAATCCCAGTCGCATCCGAAACTTTCAGCTTGGAATCTGGGGTCCGCTTCACCAGTCTAACTGCGGATTCAGCTAAAACTTCGATATTTTCTGTGAAGCGATTGCCATCTGACCTCTACAACTCGAAGGCGATATCGCAGCATTGCAGCTAGACCAAGAAAGCAAGCAATGAAGTCATGCTCTTCCTATCCTTCAAATATTATAAATGTGAATAGGAGATACCCCACTTTGGGCCTGAGTGTACAGACATCAAACCTACCTCAAAAAATTCGTCTATTTTGTATTATAATTTTGTTTAGACTTCATTACAATCAGCAATGGCCAAGTGCGACAAAAGTTTAAAAATGTGATTTTCATTAATCAACAAGCTTCGTAAACGTTGAATGTAATACTTAATCCGATCTTCGTAAATGCGCAATGATTATGCTTGTTTTATTGATTCGATTATGAAATGAAATCGATAACTAATAACTATGAATTTAAAATTCGTGGCTTTATTAAATGATTTCAAAATATCTATGTAGCATCTTTATTTTCGTTATTCAGTTTACTAATCAGAAAGACAACTGTCTCTTTCATAATGGAAGTCAAAATATCGATTGTAAATAATCGAAGTCTATGTAAATAATCGATCATATAGAATTCATAATAATCTGTAACATCATATGTCATTTTCACTCCTGTCATTGAAAATGTCGCATTCGCTTTCCTTCAGCTCGCTGAGATCAGTGTTTTGCTTATATTTATGTCTATGGTTTTGCTGCTTTTACTCTGTGAATTGTATATGATTTTCGAACTAATTGACCCTTGCTTGATTACCGGACACCGTTATTTGCTACATTTGTTGACCTTGGCTTTAAAACTGGACTAGACTTTACCACATCGGTTGAAAGCTATCACAATGAGTCTCTGTGTGAATTGTGGAATCGCTACCGATGCAATATTATAGGCAGACATTTATTGAACGATGCAGGGATACTAGCTTGTATACGTGAATGGGTCGCACCACAAATAGTAAGTACCTATTCGTTATTACTACGAGTCTACCTAATCCCGTAGATAATTATGCCAACTTTTGTATATGACAATGTATTTTGACTGATATGTGTAACGTTCATGAAGAACTAGCCTATATGACTAATGGAATATTCAGTGCTTATAACATGATCTCTGTTTAAGGTGAATGCAAATGACATCATTTGCGAATCTTGCTGGATTCAAGCTCAATGTGCATGTTTGGATGAGAACAGACCAGCACAATCACCAGTGGGGCACAGAAAAATGTGTATTCTGTATGTCATTGAAGTGTGCAGAGAGGTGGATAGAGACCTCCTAATAATCAATATCAATATCAATCAATCTCAAACGACTTGGTTGTTAAGAGGAAAAATAAAGTCCAGGCATATAAGTAGTAGAACTTATTACGTATATAATATATTAATTGACAGTTGTTTGAGCGGGAGGAATGCTATATTACAGCATTGCTGTAATTGTTTGTAGGTAAGAGAACAGTCGGGTGCTGTGCCCACATAATGAGTGTAATATGGTATCTCGGTTGGGCACGGTTCCAAGACAATATAACACCTCCTGCACAGTTTCTTGACAATATTTTAATAAACTATGATGATGCTTAAAAAGGGGAGGAAAGACCTAAGTCCTAGTGTAAGCATTTCTACAGCCAAATAGGAAGATACCCGGGATAGAGATTACAGTACTTTTTTAAAATAAAATAATCTTTAAAATAATGTTGTTTTATTTTATTACCTACTTATATAATTAATTCTATATTACTACAGCAAACAAGTATGTATACAGCCTTGTGGAAAGTGGTAACCGTAGCAAAAGGATGTCATTCAGATGTTGCCGTCTGAAGTGAGGGTAGGGAAGGATTGCTTTACCACCTTTAGAGCAAATGTCAGTTGCATATCATAAAACTATAAGGTTTAAAATTGTGCAACAAAAAAGTAGCTAAAGCATGTCTGCTTCGACATATCAGTTTTATTATTTAGCATATAGTTGACCATTCCACATTAATGACTAAAAATATTAATGACCTGCCCTTTTCTATACTAATAAAACCTGCTAACCTACTTACAAATAAAAGCGATACGCGAATAACTTGTGTAGCTATCACACACAACACAACATAAGACGCTGTTTGACCGCATTATGTATTACAACATAACCTATGAACAATGCTCGATTTAACAAACTTGGCCATTGTGAATCGTCGTGAAAATTCGGCAAACAAAATGTCCTTAGATGGTCTAAATATTGCCTAATTTTCAACCCTGTACATGCGGGCCCAAGATTGTATGAGAGTTGGGGTTGTCCTTTGTGAAGTTATTTGTGACTTTTGACAGCCTCTGTGTCGTGGCGGTAGTGAACGCGACTGCCACGCAGGAAGCGTGGGTTCGATTCCCGCTCAGTGCAAATATTTGTATGCATGAATATGGCTATTTGCATTGGTCTGGGTGTTTCTATGTATAATATGTATGTATTTAGAACAAAAAGGTATCTAAATATGTTAATCCGCATTCTAGATTCCATAACACGCTAGTTAAGCTTACCATGGGTCTAGATAGCGCTGTGCAGATTTTGTTGTGGAATATTCATTTATTTATTTATTTTTTATTTGTAATTCAATCACGCCCCAAAGGCTGAACGGATCTGGTTAGACTTTGCAGGCTTATAATATAGTCGGGAATAACGCATAGGCTACTTTACTATACTACTTATTTGAATTTAAATGCAGACAAAAAAAGCTAAATAAATTGATACGGATTTACGCATACGGATAGATAAGACACTATCCTGGGGCCCCCAAATACGAGAACTCAGCCGCAAGATGTTTACGTCGGCGGTTTCCATGCGTAGACTTCGAAACTTTTTACCAACAGCCACTAAACTTGCACTTGCAGAATCGCTTCTTCTTCCTCTACTTGACAAGCTTTAGCGCCTACAAAAGGAGACTGAAATGATTACATACAATCTTGGGCCTAGTTGTAAGAAGATGAAAGTGGTGTCAATTAATAGCTTATATATTATCAACCTTTCACTGAAAATTCTGCGGATTTTGTCAATCTGAGAACAGAGATATAAGAGATTATGTAAAAGTGAGGTTATGTTACAATCTTTATCTAACAGCTGATTCCAGAAGTGCAAAATGTGTTCTTTTGCATTAATAGTTATTATATTTACTAGAAAATGTTTGAAAAATCATATGAATGAACGTCAACGACTTCAAGCGATAGGTAGGTAACAGGTAAGAAGATAGGGAAAGGATGTCTAAAATAAAAAAATAATCATTGAATGTAGTGTTTTATTCACCTTCTATTAAACACATTTTACATTTTAAACCTGCCAGGATGGTAGCTGGTTAGATGAGGTTACAGGTATTTACTGAAGACTGAGGTGCAAGCCATTGCCAAATCACTGACAGAATTGTTTCATCGTGTAAGGGCCGTCGGCCCAGTGTATTGCAGTGACTAGTGGATATACCACAATTCACACAGCGATCCATAGTTTCAATAATATCCAATCAATGATATTACATACAAAAAAGGGGCAGATATGTTATAAGAGTGCGCCTGGTGAAGACGCGAAAACGTCCCAATTGGGACATATCGCATTTAGTATATGTCTGGCAAACGCCGAGTTGTCACGTCTGTAAGCGCATAATAAAATTGCAATAAAAATGCCACCGTGTATTTTTTTAAATGTACAAATTACGACACTAAAATCAATAAAACACGAAGGACCTTCTATCACATGTAAGTACATACAATATTACCGATTTTTTAGTGTATTTCATTAAAATTAGTTTAATAATATTTTTAAAATAATGGCGGCAAAGAAAAAGGACAGAAATACTTTTTGATATGAGCACGACAAGGACACAACAACACTGCTTGCATAGATTATCAGTACAGATGCGACATAGGGTAATTTTCAGTTTACTGCCTACTAAAGTAATAATTTTGACATTTTCAGTTTTATTTGTTATTTAAAATTGAGTATCAAAATTTTTGTTTATTTATTTCTTGTCCTTTAAATAATTGTAATAACCTAAATTTTTTTCAAGGTTTCCGACTAATGAAGTTCGATTTCAAGAGTGGATTGCAATTGTTAAAGAACAACGAAATGAGTTTGACTGGACACCTGCAAAAAGCAGCAAAATTTGTAGCAATCATTTTGAAGCCACTGAGAGATATACTTCGAAAAAAGGAACTTTGCTCAGGAAGAATATAAATAACTGACAAATATACCACTGTTCAGCTTCATTCTGCTCATAAAAATAATCCCGAAATAAAAAACATTCAAAGAGGCAGAAAAGAAATAAATTAAATTTATTTGAAGGAGTTTAATTTTTGATAATAACGTCAGTACGGCACTATGGTTTTATTTTCGAGAAGTTTCCTAATCATCTTATTGAATTATTATCATTTTCCGAAATAAATAATGACGTATTATTTTTTCATCGAATTTCATTTCTTGCCTACCAACGAAATACCCCTTCTGTTCAACAAAATCATTATCTATGCTTCGAAACGATCGTAGAATCATTCTTCCGAATCATTCCGAACTAAAGCGATCTTTTTTACTCACGTGCTTATCCCATCTTTCGTACTACTTTAACGCTAATTGTCAACTATTGTGCACTGACAGACTGCTGGATCAGATTTGAGGAGTCAGTTACTATGAACGTAACATATCTTGTATAAAATATCATTGTATCCAATCCACAAGCTGGCGGTAAAATGCAAAATAACAATGCCAAGTCAAACGTGTGAGCGATCTTCGGTGTCCAAGGTGAAAGCAAGGGTCGTTCAAGGTAGGCAGGGTCAGTATCCGTAAAATACAAAGCAGTTGTCGTAAAATATGACGAATAATCGGGAAAGCACTAAAAACGCATCGGAAAACACGAAACGATGAGCAAACAGCAAACAAAAACAATCAGCAACTGTCTAGTGTCAATGTTAGTCAGCTGCCATGTCTCTCTAGTATATATAATAAATCTATGGCCATGTCAGTGACATAGACTACAAATATAAGAGATATTTGAATCGATATGAAATCGATAGTCATTATCATATTGGTTTTTCAGTAATTAATTGATATTTGATTTAATAATATGACTGTAAATATATGCACTATAATGCATGTAAGTATATATAGTGCATTTAATTACTATTATAACTTTACTTTATAAACAAACTTATTACTTTACACTTTAACTTATTATTATCTCAGTACAGAACTACAAACAGATTTATTGTGATATAATATACTTGGACGCGGACTTTGAAATAATCTTAATACTGAAAAACGTAATATTAGGACTGCGTGTGCGACAACGAGCGAGCGTGGATTCGCCTTCAGAGACCGTGGCTGACTGGCCGTACGAGCAGCGGCCGGCGGCGTCCGCGCTTTCGGCCGCCCAGCACTGCGCACGCGCGTTGCGCATGCGCGTTGCGCGGCCTTCTACTCGTACGACTCGCTTGTTGCGCGATGTCGCATCTTAATAAAAACTACCTAACATTTGAGTAGGCACCGTAGGCGCCACATTACCCCCCCCCCCCCCTTGAGCCCGGGCTACGGGCGATAATAAGGGCCATAATGGTCAGGGAAGCGTACCGTACGGCCTGATCGCGTTCTTCTAACGCCGCTGGGATCCTCAGCTTCAGGTGTAGAATTGGTGACGTGTGAACGGTAGAGTGGTGTAGATGTGCTATTTTGCGTTGTCTGAGCATGAGTGTTATTGTCTAGTGTAGTCTGGTTAGTATGCGAGTCACGGAGTATGTAGGCCGGCTTAAGTCTGTCTATTGATACTGTGACTGTTTTATCCCTAAGGAGGAGTTTGAAAGTTTTCTCCCCCCGTTCGAGGACCTTATGTGGTCCGGTGTAAGACAGTTTGAATGACCCGCATGACGCGTTATCCCGTAAGAACACGTGAGATGCCGTCGCGAGGTCCTTAAATATAAATATGGCGCGGTTACAGTGACGCGATGCTTGTGATGGTTGCAAGTTCCTTGCGATCATGCGTAACCTATCCACAAACTCTGTTATGTCCGTAGTGTCATGTGGTTCGGGTTGTAAAAAATCCCCTGGTAGTCTCAATGTCTGACCGTATACTACTTCTGCAGCTGTCGCCTGAATGTCGTCTTTGTAGGCATTGCGTATACCCAGGAGTACCAGTGGGAGAGCATCCACCCAACTGTCGTTCCCGTGACAAGTTATAGCTGCCTTTAGCTGCCTGTGGAACCTTTCGATCATGCCGTTTGCTGCGGGATGGTATGCGGTAGTTTTTCTGTGTTCGAAGCCGGCTATCTCGGACAACTTTTTGAAGAGCGCAGACTCGAATTGCCCCCCACGATCTGTCACAATTTGTGTAGGACAACCGAAACGCGCAATCCATCCATATAGGAGGGCTCTTGCTACCGTTTCAGCCATAATGTCTTTAATAGGTATTGCCTCTGGCCATCGCGTGAAACGATCGATAGCGGTTAGACAATACCGATATCCTTGGGACAACGGAAGGGGGCCGATTAGGTCAATGTGGATGTGCATAAACCGAGAGCGTGGCAGTTTATATGTACTCAGAGGTGCTGAGACGTGCCGTGTTATTTTGGACTGTTTACACGCTATGCAATTTTTCGCCCATTCTCTGCAGTCTTTCCTCATTTCAGGCCAGACGTACCGCTCAGCAACGAGCTTGGCACTAGCGTTCGCCCCAGGATGGCTGAGAGAATGCAGGCTATCGAAGACTTGTCGTCGAAATGTTCTCGTGACATATGGTCTCGGTGTCTTTCCGCTCTCATCGCAGTACAATTCAGACCTCGATCCCGGCAGTAGATTTTTTTTTAGGTGCAGTGAGGTACTACCGTCCAGCAACTGTTTGAGTTCCAGGTCGGTACTCTGCGAGTTTGCTAACTCGTTCAAGTTGACAGGCTGGACGATCTCCTCAATTCGGGACAAGGCGTCAGCTACGATGTTGTCCTTGCCTGAAATATGCCGGATGTCCGTGGTAAACTGTGAGATGAAATCCAGATGTCTGAATTGTCTTGGTGAGCAATTTTCCTTACGCGTGTGGTACGCGTAACAGAGGGGTTTGTGATCTGTGTAAATTACAAACTCTCTAGCTTCGACCATATGCCTGAAATACTTGATAGCTTCATATACTGCCAGTAATTCTCGATCGTACGGCGAGTATTTCTGTTGTGCAGGGCTCAGCTTGCGCGAGAAAAAAGCTAAGGGTTCCCAAGCATCACTCTTCAGTTGCTGCAGAACTGCCCCTAATGCGGTATCTGAGGCGTCCGTCACAATGGCGAGTTTAGCATCTATCTATGTCTGGGTGTGCCAACATAGTAGCCTGGCAGAGACCGCGCTTGCAAGCCTCGAACGCTTCAGTCTCTTTGGGTGTAAAGCTCACGGGGTGAGAACCTTTCACAGACCCCGCTAGGAGCGCGTTAAGAGGGGCTTGGTGATCTGCGGCACCTGGGATGAAACGCCTGTAAAAGTTTATCATCCCTAGGAACCTCCTGAGTTCCCGAACGTTTTTCGGCGGTGTAAAGTTAGCGATAGCGTCAACCTTTTCTGGTAATGGTTTGGTACCTTTTGCAGAGATGCTGTAACCTAAAAACGTTACCTCTGACGCTCCAAACACGCATTTGGACGGGTTAGTTACCATCCCATACGTTTGCAACCTAGTAAACACCTCGCGTAGATGATCTTCGTGTATTTTTTTATTTGGGGAGAAAACTAAAAAATCATCTAAGTACCCATAACAAAAATCTAGTCCCCTCAACATCTCGTCTACAAAACGCTGAAACGTCGCCCCCGCGTTCCGCATCCCAAACCCCATGTACGGAAACGAATACAGGCCGAAGGGGGTGGTGATAGCGGTCTTAGGAACATCATCAGGATTGACAGCAATCTGGTTATAAGCGCGAACTAGGTCAATAGTTGAGAACACCTGGCAACCGGCGAGATTGTGTGCAAAGTCATGAATGTGACGTATAGGGTAGCTATCGGGGATCGTTCTCACGTTCAGCATTCGATAATCCCCGCAAGGTCGCCAACCATTATCTTTCTTGGGTACCAGGTGTAAGGGGGACGCCCAAGGTGAATCGGAGGGTATCGCTATACCGTTTGCAAGCATAGTTTCAAACTCCGCCTTAGCGATTTTTAATTTGTCTGGTGCCAACCGTCGCGGTGTACACGATACGGGTGGCCGAGGTGTAGTGCGTATATAGTGTCTAGTGTTGTGTGTAGGTGTCTTATGAATACCCGACGGGCGTGTAATGTCAGGATACTCGCGCAGTATATCATGATATGTAAAATCACCAATCCTTACCTTAACTGAAGAGACGATGTCAGAAGAAAGGGCAGGCGAAGCCGGAGTCGCGAGCGATGTATCGCCATCAATAAGGCGTTGACCTCGTACGTCCACGATTAAGTTATACCACGATAAAAAATCCACCCCTATTATCGCCTTTGTTACATCAGCAACGATAAACCTCCACTTAAAGTCTCTGCGTAAACCTATGTTTAATTTTAAATGTAGGTACATACCCGTAGGTATTTATAACACTGCCATTAGCCGCACACAACTCGTAATCACTTTTACTGTTATTGAATTTCACGAGCGATTTAGGAAAAACACATACGTCACTTCCGGTGTCTACGAGGAATCTGGTTCTAGTCTCCCGATCCGTCACGAACAGGCGACCTGTTGCCCGACAGTCATTGGTCGCCATCACTGACTGCCGGTCGCTTTTCCCGAGAAGTCACACGGTTTTCTGCATTGGGTTGCTTGGTCGCCGAACCTATAGTGGTACCAGCAAACCGGGAACTGGCGATAATTTAACTCCGACCGCGTGGTAGGCGCTCGGTCTCGTGAGAGGCTTCGGTTCCGGTTACGAGCGTGGTCACCGCCTCTATCACGAGACATCCTGTTTACGTTAGCGGCTAGGGCCTGTACCTGCTTGGTTAGCTCTGAAATTTGCACAGCCATTGGATCCGAGCTGCTATTTGAAGGTGAGGTACTCACAGCTGATGTGTACGCTACTTGCGGCCCTGCTACGTCATGAATGGCGTCCGCAAGCTCTGCCAACTCGGCTAGGCTGGCATTTTTTTGTGAAGCGACGATGGCTTGGGTACTGCGGGGCAGGCGTGTGGTCCAAATAGTGCGTAGGAATTCCTCCGGGACGCCTGGCCCTGCCAGGTTAAGCAGATGGCGGTGAAATTGTGAGGGCTTTCGGTCGCCTAGCTCCTCGTGCATCAGCAGTTGTTTAATTTTATTCTCACGCGATGCAGACAATCGCCCGATTAACTCCGCTTTGAGCCTCTCATATTTATTTGTTGGGGGAGGGTTGGCGATGATGTCCTCCACTTCGGCCGCGTACTGGGTGTCTAAGTTTCCAACTACGTAGTAGTACTTCGTGTCGTCCGTTTTGATTGCGGCTATAGCGAATTGAGCCTCCATCTGTGCGAACCAAAGCGCAGGTTTTTCAGCGTAGAACGGTGGTACGCGAACGCCGACGCGAAAGGACTCGTGCGGTCCCTCCGTCTTACTGCCACCTACACTAGCTCCCGTTTTCATTTTTTCAACTGACTTGTCTTCTGAGTCCATCTCGTTGGTTTTGATCGTCGGGGGTCACCACTGTGGGAACTAGTAAGTGACTGGTAGGCAATAGGTAGGCTTCGTTAAATGAAATAGATAGGTAAATACAAGGTTGATTTTAATTCACTATTATAACTTTACTTTATAAACAAACTTATTACTTTACACTTTAACTTATTATTATCTCAGTACAGAACTACAAACAGATTTATTGTGATATAATGTACTTGGACGCGGACTTTAAAATAATCTTAATACTGAAAAACGTAATATTAGGACTGCGTGTGCGACAACGAGCGAGCGTGGATTCGCCTTCAGAGACCGTGGCTGACTGGCCGTACGAGCAGCGGCCGGCGGCGTTGCGCATGCGCGTTGCGCGGCCTTCTACCTTCTACTCGTACGACTCGCTTGTTGCGCGATGTCGCATCTTAATAAAAACTACCTAACATTTGAGTAGGCACCGTAGGCGCCACACGATTACTCAATTGATAATCTCACGAAAACTATATTCTCATATTTCTCCGCATCCAGATTGAGAATTGAGGTGATTTTTCATAATCTAAGATAGAAAAATATGACTAATTTTTTAGATCATATCTCAACTTATTACATTTGGGCCCAACATTTTCCATCTCCTTTCTGTATTATATTCATATTTGGTCTTCGCGAATATAATCACGTATCACAGTTTCGTAACTTGCTCAAGTGGCTCCCAATTCGACTTCGACGGAATGCTCATATTCTTTCCACGCTTTACAGTATTCTTTTCAATCCTCGTGCTCCGACTTATTTAAAAGAAAGCTTCGTGTGACACACATTCAAGATCCTTGCGGTCGCCAGTAACGTTGCAATTATCCACGCCCTCTCATTCTACCAAATTTTATGACAAGTCTTTCACTGTTCAGGCTGTACGGTTGTGGAATGCACTGCCTGTAACTATTAGAGATGCACAATCCCTGGTCATTTAAAAAAAAGGTAAAGGAACATTATTTGAGTTACATTGTAACTTTATCATAAGGTCATGCGTGAGTACTCGCTGTGTGTATAGCTTCTATATATAATATGTGTAGGCATATCTAATGTTATCTGTATGTATGCCTATCTAAATAAATATTATAAAAATCTCATGTAAGCATGTGCTTAGGTTTATGTTAAATACTATATTTAGGTATGTAAATTATATGTATAAGTATGTAAATAATATGTTTATGTATGATTGTAGGCATATATGTGTATATATATAGTTTAAGTTTATGACTACATTAATAACTACCAATACGTTATTATTGTTTTGAGATGATTAAAAAATGTCCATCAAAAGGTTGCCTGTAAGAGATCGCCTGTAGCGATAAGGCCACCAATTGTACATTTTTGATTATGTTTTCCGTATATGTACTAAAATTTACGAGTGTACAATAAAGATCTTTCTTCTCTTATCTTATCTTATCTTAAATCAGGAATAAATGAATCGCTCAGGCGGGACTTAAACCCGTGACCTTTCCCTTTAGGCGATAGTGGAGACATCTAAGAACTCTTACGAACTGTCGGAACCAATGAATGATTTTTCAATCGTTTTTAAACATTGAGTCGGGGAGGCACTCGTCAGTTTAACCAGCTCGCCAATTTCTGTAACTGGACAGTTTCATAGATCTATTATTATACGAGCGTGCATCCGCCGGGCATCCCTAGGACGATATCTCGCGACGCGCTCCTTCACACGCTAATGCGGTTTTCCCTGAAGATTGTTCGTGTAAAGGGTGCTATTGCTTAGGCATTGTATAGACTGCCGGATTATACAACATTGCCGGTAACGTATACATTAACATCACGACAAGCGCGCCAACATGGCGGCTCTTTAAAAACTTGATATCAGCCTCCTATTTTTTAATACGCTTTTATTAGCTTCACTTGTAACTATGTATGTAAGAAAATATTGGAATCTTAATTTGACCCTCTTCCCGGTCTTCGATTAGGAAGAAATTTTGCACACGCTCTGAGTTCTGATGACAATACATGACTAGCTAAGAAACGTCATTACAAATCCAATATGGTGGCATACCCAATATTTTTGCAGCGACGTGCGGTCCGCATTATTGGGGATCCTGAGGTCACGAACACCCTCGAGCCTTTGCAGATGCGTAGAGATGTTGCGTCTTTGGCAGTTTTCTACCGTCTCTACCATGGTGAATGTTCTGACGAGCTCTTCCAATTAGTCCCACCCTCCCCTTTCCTTCACAGGACTAGATGTTACTCGAGGCTAAGATGTCATCCATTTACGGTGCAGAGTGTACCTGCTAGAACCAAGCGTTTCAGTGATTCATTCCTATGCCGCACCACTAAGACCTGGAATTCCCTGCCAGCTCACGTGTTTCCTTCTTCCTACAGTCCCGGGTCCTTTAAGCGGGGCGTGAAAGGCATCTAATGAGGCCGTCAAGCTGAGTGCCACCACTGTTAACATGGTAAATGTTTACGATGGTGACTCTCTTTCCGAGACTTTGCCTTTAGCTTAACATCAGGCGAGGTGAAGTCAAATTGACGTGTCCTGTGTAAAAAAAAAAAAAATGTCGGACTGGGTTTTTTTTTATCGTGCGTACAATCCCCACGGAGCCGGTGAAGGCGGTTATGTCGGACTCGAGTCTTTGGTTGCCGGAGGTGAGATTGCCAAAAGCATATCTCTCGCACCCCGGCAGACCTTCGAGATGGCCCCCTTCGGGTTGTGGGGACCACTGTGTCCCCATCTTGCCCCGGTTACGGGGAGGCGCATTTTGCGCCGCCGCCGCGGCCTGCTTCTGCTAGGGTGACAGGCGACTCCACCGGTCACCCCCAGGCCAGCGCTCATGGAGGACGGAGGTCGTTCTGCGACCTCCTACGTCCGGTTCGCCTTCGCTCTGCGCGGGCTTCTCGGGCCGGAGTCTAGTCCGGACCCGACCGGCCGCCTCCTTCTCGAGCATTACTTGCTCGCAGAAGGAGGCAGCCGCACCCCAAGCGTTCGCGCATCTTACCATCGCTGTGAGCAACGTGGCGAGTGTGAGGACTCCCACCCCCAGAGCCGCCACTAGGACCCGCCTCGGCGTGTCCCACGCCGGGCACTCGGTCAGCGTGTGCAACTCTGTGTCCTCGCTCGCATCACAGTGATGGCACTCGGACGTTGGCTCCTTCCGGATCCGACACAGGTAACACCCGAAACACCCGTGTCCGGTAATCACCTGTGTCAGCCGGTACGAGAGGCTGCCGTATGGCCTCTCTAGCCACTCCTCCATGATGGGTCTTACCGCCGCTATTACGGCGTGCCCTGCGCTTGGTCGCCCAAGTCGTAGCTCCCATTCCGCTACCATGTCCCTGTGGAGCTGAGACCTCACGGCCCGAATTTCTTCGGGCTATGGCGGACTGGCTGTTTGAAATCCACCCCCATAATATGGGTATCAAATGAAAGGGTTTGCTGTCAAGGATACGAAAAAAATAGTCACGTGACTTAAATCTTTTGTAACTTTTAGTACGTGCTAAAAGCGCGTATTTTAGTTTTTTATTTCTTCAACATATCCCTCCCCGGCTCACCCAAGGCCATCCCTTACGGTCTAGCCCCCTTCCATTCCAGGGGCGAGTGTCCCCGATTCGCCCACGGAATGGGGAGGCGCGCTTCTCAGCACGCCGCCGCCGTGGAAGTTGGTTCTACTGAAAAGTAAATAGGAAGAAACTCAGTGAACTCTAGATTATCCTTTTTAATATGGTTTTATTTAAAACAAATTATGGTGCGAGCAAACAAGAGATTAGGATGACAAAGATAACATTTTCAATTATAGATTATTTGTGTACCAATATCGTTTATTTATACGCATTAATATGTGATATATTTGATAGCATTATAATTGATATCAGAAACAGTCTTTTTTTTAATTTTAAAGTAGTGGGACTATTCCTTGACTTCAGCTCCGCATTTGACAATGTTGTCAAAGTCATGCTTGGTTTGACGTCGAAGTCGGTACAGATACCTGGGTACCTAACCTGGTCCGTGCGCTCGACCAAATCATCGCCCATGCGGACCGGTGTGGGATCTGTTGAGTTTAACACCAAGTATTCTGTCTTCACCACGTTTAGCTTCTGACTCTCGTTCTTAAGCGCCTCCTTCACACTTTCACACATCGCACCAATCTGCTCCTCTCTGCGTCCATCAGCGCAATATCATCAATATATGTACACGAACAACCATGGAGGCTCCTCATGTGAGTTACTGATGCTGTCCAAAAAAACGATTAATGCCACGCTGAACCATAAAGGGTTAAGGACAGGTCCTTGTTGAAAATGTCTGGTATCAATGTAAGCCTCTGAAACTCCTTTAGACCACAGTGCCCATCTCACGAGTAACACAGTCGAAGGCCTTTTCTGTGTCTAATAACAGGCAATACAGAGTTATATTAGAAATACAGGGTGTATTTTTGAAACGGGGCAGTAAGGGCAAGTACCTCAACCGTTGCAGTTACAGCAAAACGTTCTTAAAAGACCTTCCCTAACTTTTTGGGACATTTTGAACTGCATTCACAGATTTTGTATAATACTTACAGTTAGCAAAAAAACCAGGGACCATTTTAGCTTTCAGTACTAGAAAAGATAGAAATCGCCAAAAACGTTTCCCATACATTTCGTACGGAAATATGATAAATCAACTCAAAACTCATAGGTCAGGTAAAATTTTGAACTTTTTTAAATAAAAAAAATCATTTAAACATTTAAGAAATTGGTTTATGAAATAAATTGCTCAAAATGATTTCCATTTTCACGAATACATAAGTCTATCCTTTTTTGCACTGAACGAATGGCGGCTAATAATGTTCTGGGATGAATACTTATTACGTAAAATGGTCATTAATGCATCCTTGAGCTCTTGAACACTGGCGTACGTCGTCACTGGTGTATAAAACCTCGTTTTTCACGAAGCCCCATAAAAAAAAATCAAGTGGTGTTAGATCGGGGCTACGAGGTGGCCACTGTGTTGGACTATGTGTACCTATCCACTGTGTACTGAATAGGCGGCTCAAATTGGAACGTGAAAGGTGACTGTTATGTGGCGGAGCACCATCTTGTTGAAAATGAGCTTTTCGCAATTCCGACAGGGGCCATTCGTCCATCTCGTTTTCAAGATGGTGTAAAATGACTTCATTATACATGGCAGAATTCAGTTTTCCTTCATAAAATTCCACCATTATGACTCGATTGGACATTATACCACACCAACAGTTGAATGAGAAGCGAACCTGATTATGACTTGCCGTAACTCTTAGTGGATTTTCTTTGGACCAATAGTGGTGATTTTTTCTGTTGTACATACCGTTATTGGAAAAATTCGTTTCGTCTGACCACAGTATGTAATTTAAAAATTCATGATCTCTGCTTATTTTTCCTCTTAGCCATCTGCAAAAAGTAAGCCTTCGAACATCATCACCCGGATGTAACACTTGAACTATGCGCCCATATCGATAGCACTTGTAGCCGTATTTCTTCCATATCTTTATCACAAGGGAGTGGGATACACCTACTTCAAGGGCGACTTGCCTGGACGATAACTCTGGATATGCTTCGACACAAGTCAGACCCGCAATCTCCGTGTCCATGTCCACACGAGGCTGCCGCTTTCTTTCGAAAGAACCCTGCAATTCCAGGTTTTTCAAAAGATTTGTAATAACCTTTCTTGTTGGCACATGCCGTAACGGATACTTATTGCGGTACCACACTAATGCAGCTCCCGCATTTCGATTATTGACAAAATACGCTTCTAATAAGTCAATTTTTTCACGATTAGAAGACATTTTAGCGAAAATCCTTAATTAATAACTCATACGAAGTTTCTCAGCTGAAACTAAGTATAACACACAGATTTTCGAATCAAATTCGGAATTTGAGGGTAAAAATTCTTTTTATTTACTTTACAGTCAATTCTACCCACTTCCTGGCCATAACAAAAAGTTAGACCATCGTAGAAATTTGTTTCTGTTGCCGAAATGTATGGGAAACGTTTTTGGCGATTTCTGTCTTTCCTAGTACTGAAAGCTAAAATGGTCTCATAGAGTTTTTTGATCCCCACATGAAATAGAATCGATTGGCATAAAAAAAATTTTTTGGACTTTTTGCATATTTTTTGCCAACTGTAAGTTTTTTACAAAATCTGTGAATGCAGTTCAAAATATGTCAAAAAGTTAGGGAAGGTCTTCTAAGAACGTTTTGCTGTAACTGCAACGGTTAAGGTACTTGCCCTTACTGCTCCGTTTCAAAAATACATCCTGTATATTTGTATTCTTCGCCCTGTATACACATTCCTTAGGGCAAACGCGAAATCCACGGTTCCGTGACCACACGCTGAGAGTGTTCTCTCCTGTCGGATCCGGCAGTCGATTATACTTTCGTAGACCTCGCGTCGTCGTATCGTATCATCTCCTTCATGTTGTGGCACATTAGGCATCTTTATACCGCGGTAACTGCCACACTCCTGCCCAGATCCCTTTCTTTGAAGACTGGTGTGATGATACTCATCCTCCACTGGCTAAGAATAGGACATAAAGGAACTCTTAAACAAACAAGATAAATCCATCGTCTTATGACTTACTTGTTATATCTTGAAAAACAGTCTAGTATAAAATTAAATTCAGGGTCAGGACCTGGTTAACACTCTGATCTTACATGGTTTTAGGGTCTGAAAATCCGTCCGTCTTAAAATCCCATAGGAACTCAAGAAACTCCTAAACAACACAAAACAATCCTATTGAATTTGGAAGCGTTAGGTTTGTCATGGCAAGCACTCTGTTGCTACATGAGTAAGTTTACGAAAACAAAACAAGTTGAAAATAAATTAATTAAATAAATCAATTATGGAAGTCTTCGTCAAAGCTTGCATTTTTTTTATCGTGCGCAAAATCCCCACGGATACCACCCCCACGGAGCCGGTGGAGGCGGTTATGTCGGACTCGAACTGACTAAAAAGCACGCCGTCTTGGGTCCTTGGTTGCCGGAGGTGAGATTGCCGAAAGCATATCTCTCGCACCCAGGCAGACCCAGGACCATCTCTTTCGAGATGGTCCCCTTCGGGTTGTGGGGACCTCGGTGTCCACATCTAGCCCCGGGTACTGGGAAGCGCACTTTGCGCCGCCCCCGCGGCCTGCTTCTGCTAGGGTGACAGGCGGCTTCACCGGTCACCCCCAGGCCAGCGCTCATGGAGGACGGAGGCCGTACTGCGACCTCCGACGTCCGGTTCGCCTTCGCTCTTCGCGGGCTTCCCGGGCCCGGGGTCTAGTCCGGACCCCACCGGCTGCCTCCTTCTCGAGCATTACTTGCTCGCAGAAGAAGGCGGCCGCACCCCAAGCGTTCGCGCATCGTAACGTCGCTGTGAGCAATGTGGCGAGTGAGAGGACTCCCACCCCCAGAGCCGCCACTAGGACCCGCCTTCGAATTTGGCGCCGCTTTTTGCGCCAGCTTTGTCTGGATAACATGTCCATAGAAATAAAGAGTATGAGTCGCGCATTTTGATCGTTGGTTGTAGATTTTTATGACTATTTATAATATTTAAATTCACATTTATTAAATACTATTGCGACATAGACATTATTGCGAGAAATATTTATGCTTGCAATGAAACACGCATATTTGAGCTGTCAACTGTCAAGAACAAGCTGTCAGAATGTCTATGCTGTCAGATAAGCAGCGTTGCCAATGTGTTGGGAATTCCCCAAACTGTGGTGATTTTTAACCCCAATTGAGGAATTTGTGGGGATTGGGCTTATGTGGGGAAAATTTGGGGAATTTAAAAAATAGTCTAGAGCTGAACTCGGAAGTAATAAGTGGTAAGTATTATCTAAGTATTGATATATGATTATTTATATTTGGTAAAAGTTAAACGCAATATATCCGGCAGTAAGGTATTACATACAGATTTTTAAATCTTTGTTTTTTAACATTAAGAAGAAGTTATAATAATATACTTGGTATATTTCATTTCAAATGAAAACAATTGAAACACAAAGAATTAAAAATAAACCAATTTTTCGTAACTAACACGTGAAAACTACTCAGTGTGCTCGGTTAGCTTGCAAACTTTGACAACTCACTGTCTTCATAGCTCGTGCGAGTTAACATGGCACCTGACTCGAAGACACCCTCCTCCCGCTTCCCCGCGCGCGACCCCGCTCTCGCCGTGCGAGGCTAGTAGCGTCAGCGTACACGCCTCCCGCTCCCCCGCGCAAAGCCCCGAGCCAGGTGCCATGTTAACTCGCACGAGTTGTACAAGGAATGACATCCACCCTCATTCACCCAAGTGAATAAAGTGACACGTTACAAAAAAAAACAACATCAATGCCATCCAACACAGCGATTTACATCACTCGTATTTAGCCGAGCTAGGTACTATAATAAGTTTATGAAAGTGAAAGTAGTTGAAAGATAGTAGGGCAACCCCTTTTAACCAATCAATGATAGGGTACAGTAAAATGTATTTAAGGAGATAAACAAAAGTATAGAAGTCACTGAAGTGGTTTCTTTCATTTTTCTTCTGACAGCTGAGTTGCACTGGCAACACTCGTTAAAAAAATTATAATTGTCAATGTGTTTTCTTTTAGTGTTTTGGTTGGTGATTTTTCTTTTTACCATTTTTACCGTGTTTTTACATAATATTCTTTCGGGATGGATTCGTTTATAAACAACTAGGTATATACCTATCTGTAGTTCAGGGCAAACAGCAAAGTGAAAAATCGTGGTAGGTATAATAATAAATGTTTGGAAGTAACGGAGTGGCAAGATATTTATTACGAAATAGAATGAACTCCACTTCTACAAAGCTAACCATATAACTGCATTACTGCAATCAATTTTGGCATTATTTTAAGAACTGTTAATAGAATAAAGAAGCACAGTTTTATTCGTGTATTATCATAGTCTGCGGGAAGTAGGTTACTGCGAAATCGAGTCAGCCGGTCACATTCTGGTCGACTTTGTCTCGTTCGTTACTAGCTCTACTACGGGACATTGGCGGAATTGATGCTCAGAGCACAGAGCCATTCAACAAGAATTGAATTGAATTGAATTGAAGAAGCAGTGCTGGTGAATTAAGTTCTCCCTGGGATCTTGTTTTACAACTATTGCTAGGGTTTACTGTGATGCGAGGGAGGAAACAGTGGGACCGGCAGAGACGCCTGTCACCCTAGCAGAAGCAGCAAAGTGCGCCTCCCCATAACCGGGGTCGTCACAACCCAAAGGGGGCCATCTCGAAGGAGATGTTCCTGGGCCTGCTGGGGTGCGAGAGATATGCTTTTGGCAATCTCACCTCCATCAACCAAGGACCCAAGACAGCGTGTGTTTTAGTCGTTTCGAGTCCGACATAACCACCTCCACCAGCTTCGTGGGGATTTATGGCACGATAAAAAAAAATTTAGCTTATGCCTGCGATTTTAAGTCTGACCAAGATATTTCTAATAACAAAAATCATATCAAAATTCATTCAGTAGTTTTTGCGTCCATCACAAACAAACATTTACAATTATATTAGTGTAGATTGTTCTTTAGAGTAGAATATGTATCAATAATTAATGCATAAAGTAATTTTATGTTTAGAAGACAGTTAATATACCATTACCAAGTTCCATCAAGAACCGCTTGGTTCACATATATGCTTTAAAATTTCATTCAAATATTTTGGCGGAGTAATCGAAAATCAATTTTGAAAATAATTGAAAAAACATTCATTGGTTATGGGACAGAAAACGTAGACTCGATATAGAGGTAATAGAAGCGAGATAAGGTTTTTGGCTCGACATAAAGGGAACCATTCATTCCAACAGTTTGTAACGGTGTTGATAGATGACTCCACCACCGCCTTAAAGACGGATATAAAAAGAAGGGTAATTTGAATTGATTCAGGTGTGGCTCAGTAGCTCATTTAGAAGATCATTCTCCCTGTAAGGGAAAGGTCGTGAATTCAAGCCCCACCTGAGAAATTCATTTTTACTGATGTGATTGTATCTTATTATTATTATGTTTCTCTGTTCCGTGACTCTCGGGACTATGGAGTCCCGGGCCTTTGGAAGGCGTGAGTCGGGCCGAAGCCAAGACGTAGAGGCCCTTTTAAGAGAATTTAATATGCTAGGGATATACACACATGGCAGATCTATTTTTGAAACAGTTCACTGTTGGAGCACTTCTGGGAGAGAGTTATTGTTTTTTTTTGTTTTGCAGATGTAGCAAGAGAGAAGACAGCCACTGACTGTTTGTACATCAAGCAGAGACCGCACATACTCATCATATTGGAAGTGCACGATTTTAAATCTACTTGTAGCTATGGAAGTCAGCACCCGTAGAAAGAACACTATAGAGGCCAACATACATTCTGCAGGATCAGTGATGAAACTGGAGCCAGTTGACAATGAAATAAGTATGTGTACATTGTACTATTCTTTTAATGTACATGCATATTTTTTTTTTTTTTTTTTTTATTAGTTATTTCACTTTTTAATTTTTACATCTTAACAGTAAACATCAGTTGCCAAACTGCCTAGCAATTTGTCGGCATCTAGTTCTCTTAATTAATTTAAACTTAAAGTGTACGTAGATATAAAATATCTTAAATAACCTTACTTACTACTACAAACATACAATAGCTATTACACAGTACAGTAATTATACACGGGTGCATATATGACTACATGCACACACAACACTCACACGTCTGTTTTGCCTATGCACACGCCCACCCAGTCTACCTTTATCACACCTTTATCCTTGGAGGGTTACGCAGGGATGAATTAACACCCACAATTCAACAATCTTTTTTTTTTTTTTTTTTTTATACAGGACACGTCAATTTGACGTATACAGTCCCATGTAATAGAGGACTATTGCCGTCTCCCGGGCACTATTGTTGACTCGAGCCATGCATCTGAGGCTGAGTCTGGGAAGTATATATGTATCTGTCTGATGTTAAACAGCCCTATTTCTTAGTCGCCTTGTACGACTCCGTATGGGAAGAGATGGGGTGGCCCAAATTTTTCTTTGCCGGGAACCTTTTTCTTTTTAATTATTATTATTCTCTTTATTTCATATAGCAGTAGCTCGCGGCTCCGCCTACGTGGAATTCTGATCCCGTTCATCGCTGATAGTAATGTGATGATAATAAATTATAGCCTACTAGCTTTTGGCCGCTCAAGGTCTAATCTACCCCTATGCCAAATTTCATCAAAATCGGTTCAGTGGTTTAGGCGTGAAAGCGTAACATACAGACAGACAGCGTTACTTTCGCATTTATAATATTAGTATAGATTCTACATTTGTGGTGATGGAGAAAGACTAAGTATCACCACCGCATCTCTCTCGAAGGGTGTGGTAAGAGGCGATTAATACTGGCACAATAGACGGATGCATCTACCGACGTCTTCGATGAACACTGATGCGTCGTCAGACGTGTGGGCACACCGCACTCGCTCGCACTGATACCCTTTGATCTGTGCCACAAAAACCGACCACGGATGAGTGCTGGATGCATCTGCGGACGTTAAATACCTACAACAGATGAGCAAATTACCCCCCAACGAGTCGGCGTGCGCCAGACGTCCGCAGATGCATCTGTCTAGGTGTAGTGCCAGCTTAACGGAAACTTACGTAGACGATATCACTGCGAGAGAAGGAAATCTCGAAATAAAACCATGTACCCACCCGTCTGGCTAGCGTGGAAACCGTAAGCCAGAGGCGGCCACCATCAGTTTTATTTGATATTTTCTGAAGTTTACGCGAATGTCACTCATTGAAATAAAACCACTTTGTACGGATTCTATCGCGATATATTTGTTATTATTATAAACACCAACGCTCAACAAAGTCAGCTGTATGTGAACACGCGCAAAAAGGCACCAACCATTACCTAAGGTTTGATAAACCACAGATACTCGCCAAAGAACACCGATATATTCCTAGAATGATCCGCGAGGCTATTGAAATTAAAAAAGCCCAAATTTTAATAGATAGGTTGGACCGTACCACCAGCTTGGGACCCAGTCATCCACTTAATCAAACCCAGTAAGCAGCAAAATCCAGCAAGACTTGACAACAAAGTGAGCTCATTCTGCGTAAATAGTAACACCAATAATTCACCATGATTCGGGTATTTTGAGATAACTTATACTTCAAACTATGTGACAACTACCATCGTGAGTCACACCGCGAACATGGCTGCTGCAAAGCAGCCGATAAATAATAAATAAATAAATAAAATAAATAAAATCATTTATTTGCTGACCAAAGGTATATAAAGGTGTTAGGTAGTACACTTAAATACTTAGTAGATATGTTCTCTTCAGCCTACCTTATAGGCATGCAAAAATTTCTTAATTTATGAATAGTAGGTTGTATTAATTATAGTCAACTTGTACAGTGATCATATTACTTGTAACAATTAAACAATAGAATTATTAAAACAATCAGTTTTATTTCTAGTAATGAACTGTGATAGGGTATTTCTGCTTGATTATTCCTAATGAAATTAGAGATAAATTTAAAAGTGCAGTTAAGAGTAAACTGTGCCAGAAAGGCTATTATAAAATCCAAGAATACTTAGATTATCAACAAGCTTGGAAATGAGCTGTTCGCTCAGCTATGCTACTCAAGCAAAGCATTGTATCTAGACCATAAGTTTTAGGCTAAGTAAATGTTTGCAAATAGACCAAATAAAATGCCTGCTGAGTTTCTTGCCGGAGTCTTCTCAGGGCTGGGCCGCGTTTCGAACCGGTGGTCCATTTGCTTAACTGTACTCCGTCCATTATATTATTGTATTTTAGACAGCTCACTGACAGTGGTCGGTATAACTTTGTTCTAGCGTCAACACCTAAAAATCGTAACAAAAATTAGGCGTCAATACGTCACTTTCCATTGACAACGTCACGTCAGTCAGAAAGCAATTTTAGGGATGTAGTTAGTTCATCGACTGTGTTTTTATTATAATAACTTGAAAATGTCACAATCGATATCGACTACAGAAAATAATTCTTCTAAAAAATATTACATAACTGGCGGTTTTTAACCAATTTCTAAAGAACAATTCGGATGTTTATCATTTTTTATATTTGTATGATTTTTACGATAAAATTATTTTTGTAACTCCGTCATATGTAGACGGATTGTCAAAATTATTTTTTATTTGAAAGAGGTTTATTCCAAAATGGTCCCATTTAAATTGCATAAAGATCTGATGATGAGTTTCAGAGACAGACCACGGAACTCTTCAATAAATACCAGGAAATCAGCATGTTGGAATATTCTTCTAGAAGTCAGTTGTTTTGTTTTGGAGATCAGCGTGTGTGTTAGCTTTTGCCCGCGGCTCCGCCCGCGTGGATGTTGGTTATCGCAACCAAACATAGCCTATGTCCTTTCTCAAGGTCCAACCTATCCCTATACCAAATTTCATTAAAATCGGTTCAGTGGTTTAGGCGTGAAAGCGTAACATACAGACAGACAGACAGACAGAGTTACTTTCGCATTTATAACATTAGTATGGAAGTATGGATATGGATTTGTAAATTGTAGGTATAGACACGAAATATCTACTGATTCATTATTATGTACAGAAAGATAAAAGATTATAATTCCACATGAAATCATATATTTATCATAATATTTTCATTTATCGATTAATTATTTTTTTAATCGAGGATTTTAACTTTGTCGATATTTTAAATTTTCATGCAATCACTACTTCCATCTGTCTAAAATACAATAATATGATGGACGGGGTATAGTATGTAATATTTATTTGTAAGCGCCGATTTAATGGTCTACGCAGAATAAACGATTTAAGACTTACGTAAGAATGTTGGTAGATGGCTGCACCGTCGCCCTTATAGACGGATATAAAGAGAAGGAAAATTTGGAATGGTTCAAGTGGTGCTCAATAGCTCAGTTGGCAAAGCAGTCCCCCTGTAAGGGAAAGGTCGTGAGTTCGAGTCTCACTTGAGCATTTCATTTTTTCCAATGTTTTTCGAACTTAAAAGTTAGCATAATAAATGCTATAAAAAAAATCATTCAAAAAAAAAAAAGATTTAAGACTTTTTGACTTTTGACTTTTTTCAAAACATTCACAGTGGTGAAGAGTGAGCCTTTGGAAGCAAGTGCTGAGCAGCTAGGAGACGAAACAGGAACCTCAGACTCTGAGCACGAACTCGATGTGGATGAACTCCATTATGTTGCTAACAGTAAGTGTTCTCGTACCTTCATCCTGGCGTTAATCCTTGCTTCCCCCCAAATAGGTGGTAATTCGGCCGTCATATTGTAGAATATTATGCCTGCTTGCCTTTGTATGGTTGGTAAAACTGTACACCAGGTAGGTTAAAGTCTTAAATGGTTTCTTTTGGAGGGAAATAACTACAAGTGCGAGTCGGACACGCGCACCTGATGGTTCCGTAACTTAACTACATAAACAGCAATATATTTTGCTTGTGTTGACTTGGAAGTTTGATTTGACAGAATTTTTTGTACCATTTTTAATGCTAACTTTAAAGTTCGAAAAACATCGGAAAAAATGAAACGATCAAGTGAGACTTGAACTCACGACCTTTCCCTTACAGTGGGAATGCTCTGCCAACTGAGCTATTGAGCCACACCTGATTAATTTCAAATTTTCCTTCTCTTTATATCCGTCTTTAAGGGCGACGCGACGGTGGTGCCATCTACCAACATTCTTACGAACTGTTGGAAACAATGAATGATTTTTCAACCATTTTTAAACATTGAATTTTGATGACTCCGCCCGAATATTTGACTGAATAATTTTTTATAGCATTTTTAATGCTAACTTTAAAGTTCGAAAGTCCCCTGTAAGGGAAAGGTCGTGAGTTCAAGTCTCACTTGAGCGTTTCATTTTTTCCGATGTTTTTCGAACTTAGAAGTTTGACTTCTGCACAGCTTAGCAGTTTTAACCTGAGTATGTGATGTGAATTTTTACTTGATACCATTCCTGGGAAAAACTCTTGATAGACAGATGAGCAGACAGACAGACGGATCCTATAAGCGTTCAGTTTTTTCGTCTTGAGGTACGAAACTATACAAAATGTTATGAACTCTTTTTCATTTAATTTTGGACTTTCAAAATTTTAAAAGGCCTCCGTAAAAGTCTATATATTGAATTGTTCAGGTGAATTCTATCCCTCAGGAGCGGTAGGTCTTATTCCCTGAACGTACCCTGTGTATTTTATTTGTTAAATTATTTGCATTTTATGTGAATGCTTAAGTCTATCAGCAATTTCAGTTTAACCACACCAAAGGAAGTAGACTTTCCGGGAAGTAGACTTTCCAAGAAGTAGACCTTCCAAGAAGTAGACCTTCCGGGATATAGACGTTCAAGGAAGTAGACCTTCCAAGAATAAGACGAAGTAAACCGAGTGTACGTTCAGGGAATAAGACTTACCACTCCTGAGGGGATTCTATAACCTTCCTAAAGTCACTTCCAATATATTCTCAGTGATCAAAAGTGAACTGGTGCAAGCCAGTGCTGTGGAGCCAGGAGATGACCCAGGAACATCTGACTCAGAGCACGAACTCGTCGTAGACATCAAGGAGGAACCGCATGACGTCACCGACGATCAAGACATGATCAAAATGACTAGAAGTAGTATAGACAACATACTAAAAAAAGATAATGATGCAATAAATACAGATAAAAAAAGATCTTTGACAGATAATGACAGTAACGGAAGGAACAAGAATTTGAAAACAGAATTTCAAATGAGTGAAGATGAGTTAGGAAGAGAGGAGAATAATGTTAGCGGGAATAAATTACTGTGTGAAACTTGCCAGCAATGTTTTGGTGAAATGAATGAATTAGATGACCATATCCTTTCACACACTAACGAGAAACCGTACCAATGTCATGTCTGTAAAAAATGTTTCGAACAAAAGATTGATTGTGACACACACATAAAAACACACACTGGAGCGAAACAAACTCGGTGTAATGTGTGTAAAAAGAAATTCATTTGCAATAGTGATCTAACAAAACATATGCGCATACATACTGGTGAGAAACCATTTCAGTGCAATGTATGTAAAAAAAGTTTCAATCAAAAGTGTCATTTAGATGCTCACGCACTTATTCATACGGGTGAGAAACCATATCAGTGTGATGTATGTCAGAAACGGTTTGGTCGAAATGGTGACCTAAGATTGCATACTACATTACATTCTGGTGAAAAAGCTTATCAATGCAGTATTTGTCCGAAAGCTTTTAATCATCGCGGTAATTTGAATAGTCACATGCGCAAAGTGCACACAGCTAAGCCAGTGAATGTTTGATTGCATTTATACTAAATAATGTCATAATTACCAGATTGCATTCTCCCATGGGGCGCGTATAGACAGTTAATACATTATATTATTATTCAGTATCCTGATTTAATATTCACGAATCAGGTTGCAATATTGTATTTGAATAAATTTTATAGCATTAAGTTTGCTATGTTATAAGATGAATCACATCGACGTGTCTCGGTAGCCTAGTTGGTCAAGGTATTCTCCCTGAAATGGAAAGATTTCTCTATGTCTTCGATTTGTAATATTGTAATAAATAATAATAACGGGAATTAACGTGATCATGGTATAGGTACATTACCTTTGATTTGCCTGACGTTTCGACCAGGTTACACCGGCCGTGGTCACACGCTGACTGGCTCCGTGGTGCACGCCCGCCATCTTCGAGTCCGTGAGGTAGTAGGTTCATTGTCCTACTACCTACTAGAAGCGAGGTGTAGTTAAATTGACGTGTACCTATAAAAAAATTGACGTCTCCTTTGACACGACACCTCAATTTGACTTTACCTCGCCTGATGGTAAGCTAAAGGTAGTCTCAAAAAGAGGGATGTTATTTTATTTGTGAGTTTGATTATATGATCTCTATTTATATAATTTTACTGTGATATTATTTTTACGTCTTTTTTGTTGTAGGTATATGTTTTACATGTTTTTATCCGTTTTTCGTTTTTTATATAAAATTCTCGTGTCACAGTTTTCGTTGCCATACTCCTCCGAAACGGCTTGGCCGATTCTCATGAAATTTTGTGAGCATATTGAGTAGGTCTGAGAATCGGCCAACATCTATTTTTCATCCCCCTAAATGGTGCAGCGGGAACGGGATTTAAAAAATTTGCGGTACGAAGTTCGCCGGGACAGCTAGTATAATCTAAAAGAGCCGGCCAAGTGCGAGTCGGACTCTCGCATCGAGGGTCCTGTAACTTAGCTACATAAATCACAATATATTTTATAATTTATTAAAAATTTGCTATAAATAAAACTATATTTTTTAAAAAAGAAGGATAATCGAGTTCACTGAGTTTCTTGCTGGTCTCTTCTCAGTAGAACCAACCTACCGAACCAGCGAAAGAATCATGTTCCAATGATTTATTTTATTTATTTTTTCTGTGATTGAAATTACTTGTAAAATTCTGACGTTCATATGTGCTCTTTATGTGCCTAAACTGAATAAATGAAATTGATTCTGGGTCATGCTTTGGGGAAATAGTGTTGATGTAAACGATCTGTTTATAATACAAAAAAAGTGTATCAGAATATTAGCACAAATAAAAAACACAGAAAGCTGTAGACCCTACTTCATTGAGTATAAAATATTAACACTGCCATCTTTATACATATTTGATATATGCACATTTGTCTACAAGAACATCAATAGCTTCAAAACATAGCAAGACATTCACAACATAAACACCCGACACAAAAAGCGACTACACCTACCGCCTTCGAGAATTAAAATGTTAAATGAAAGTCCATACTATATGGCAGTTGAGACTGTTTAATAAACTCCCAGACGATATCAAACTTCAGGAAAGCATGACACTCTTCACTAATAAACTTAGAATATACTAGCTGTCGCCCGCGGCTCCGCCCGCGTGGTAATTTTTCTAAAATAAAAGTAGCCTAAGTTACTCCTTATTACATAAGCTATCTGCCAGTGAAAGTCCCGTCCAAATCGGTCCAGCCGTTCCAGAGATTAGCCAAAACAAACAGACAGACAGACAGACAGACAGACAGACAAAAAATTTAAAAATATATATTTTGGTATGTGTACCGTATATACATTCATATGCATGTAGTAGAAAGCGGTTATTTTAATATTACAAACAGACACTCCAATTTTATTTATTTGTATAGATTTAATTGGAAAATGTTATTATTCTACAAAAGATTATTTAGAAGATAAGTAATTACAAATGACCCGGATTTAATCCACCGGCTGACTATGACATTGAGAATTAGGTAGGTGCCATGCTAAAGGGTATGGGATTCGCATTTAAATATTATCCTTTAAAAATTTAACTATTGTGTATTGTGTGTTGACATTAGAAATTCATAAAATTTAAATTATCTTGATTCAATTTAACATTTTTTTATTCTTTATTTATAACCATTTTTTGTATTCAATTTGACTCTAATCGAATTTGACATTTGATGAAGTAGTTATATTAATCATAATGTGATTGTATTTGACATCTCTTTATTATTTCATACTATTGTAGTTTTTAACACTCAGAAGACATGAATAAATATACTGAAATATAAAATAAGCGACCTCAATATTGCAATGTCTGGAAAAGGCGCTAAGTTCTAAGTACTGAAATATAATTATTGTAAGATCTATGTACACTTAGTAGGCAATAAATTTGTCGGTCTATGGCCTCCGCCTAACCGGACTATGGCTCAGCTGACTACTGACCGAGTTTCAGCCCAGCTGATTTGGGGTCAGCTGTTAGTGGGGTCACTGACCCGTGAGGTAGGTACTGCCCTAATATCTTTGCCAGCTGGCTGATGCCCCTAGACCGGCCAGGTTCACTGCTGAACCTTTGTACCGTCGCTAGGGTGCTCTGACTACTTGGACCGGAGGGTTACCGTAGCCAAGGAAGAAAAGACAGAGCGAAGAGGAACTGTATTTATTTCAGAAAATGGGGCTAGTTATATTGCCAAATTTATCGATAACCCGACATTATTTCATCGAGCTTATAAACTATGCTACACCAATCAGAAGAGGTTATTTATTTACATAAGAAATCCTTAAAGCTATTATATACAATAAGTTACAAATTCTGCCGTGTGGCGCTTGTGTCGTGGGTATATAACTGACACACACGTAAAAGGCGGCGGCTTCTGTGGGTGTGTCGCATTGATGGAAATTGTTCGCCGCGTGCAGACGTGTTTGCGGGGTCGCGCTGCTGTTGTACGTATTATGTCCCTACAAATGATTTGATGATTTGATTCTTAGATGTTTGAGTTTTGCACAGCTTCAAACCATTATAGACCTGAGTATGTGGTTTGAATTTCTACTTGATACTTCCACGCATTGCTGAGAAAAAGAGCTCTTGACAGACAGACGGACAACGATGTGATCCTATAAGGGTTTTGTTCTTTTCTCTTTAAGTACGGAACCTTAAACAATGTACTATCATATAATTCACGGGTTTTTCCCTGTCCTCCGATCGGAATTCCGATTGGTAGGAGGAGCGGGAATATTTTTTCCCATATCTCCGATTTAATTCACTTAGGTACTTTATAAAAAGTACAATCAAGGCCATTATACTGTAGTTTTGGAAAACTTACTTATTGGAATAAAACAAGACCCAAATTCGATCCTGCGTGGAATACTGCTCACATCTCTGGGACGGCTCCGCAAAGTACTTACTAGATGCTCTCGACAGGTTGCAGCTGGCTATAGCTCATATACTAGTAGCCCCTTCGGACCCACGATACCTCTGGCGATACCCCTGGCGGCATCGTCTCTTTTAAAACTAAACGATACCCCTATTCGAAATGACCGTAGTGTTGCGGCCGTGTGGAATGCTGAAATCCATTTATCTCTTGTATGTAAATGACTAATGTACTTAATATTTTTGTGTTCAGTATCGTTAATATAAAATAAACTAAGATTTTTTTATATCTTCTATGTACAAACGTAATAATATATGACTACAAAACTTGATGTAACATACCTACTTGTTTTAGACTGCGGCTATTTGGTAGTGTAATGGGTATTAAAAAATACCTTGAATCTGCAGCTATTTCGTAGTGTAATGGGTATTGACACCACCGGTGGTGCAAGACGGTGGTGTCAAGGGTCCAAAAGGCTATAAATTATATAAGAGTATAATTACAATAAAATTGTTTGACACAAATGGGTTTTTTATTTGTGTACAGTCAGCGTCAGAAATATCTTGACTATTGACCTACAAAAACAATGATCTTAAAACTAAAGTAATAAGAGTAAATCAAACTGTTTTATTAATTAATATTATAATCTGTCAACAGGAAGGGGGAAACTCCTCTGCCTCCTCAGCCTCTGTGGCGTGGCGGTAGCGAACGCGAATGCTACGCAGGAGGCGCGGGTTCGATTCCCGCAAAGTGCAAATGCATTGGTCTGGGTGTTTCTATGTATAGTATGTATGTATTTACAAAAAAAAAGTAAATAAGTATGTTTATCCGCATTCTAGATTCCATAACACAAGCTATAAAAAGCTTACCATGGGTCTAGATAGCGTTGTGTAGAATGTTGTGGAATATTTATTATTTATTATTATAGTGGTATCGCCGAATGATGATCCCTATGACGTTTCAACTGACAGTTGTATTAGTTATGCGAAACAATTTCGATAAAATACTGTTTTTTCAGGCAAATGTCATGTCATTCAGCCAGGCCATTCAACATAATAAGCAATATTTATTTATTTTTAAAAAAAGACTACGCGCATTGATGGACAAACACTAGATAAAAAAGTAACAGCCTTATTATATTTTATTTTACTATACTTTAATTTTTATTCAAATTGCATAATTTAAAGAATTTAAAATTCTTTTTGAATTGAATTTTAAAGAATTCATAATTAGCTGGCAATTATGGATTACATGGAAAAGTATTTAAATGGAGGCCATAGACCTACCGTATTTTTTTAATTCAGTCATGTCATGTCTTGTCAGTCTGTTTTGTCTTCTTGTCACACCGCATCACATCGCGTCATACGAGTGCTCTAACGCCTTGTATGCGCCACGTCTTTCTTTGTTAGCTGAGTTTTGTTTCTGTTTTCGCTGTTTTGTGTTATTTGTTGATTTTCTGTTACCTGTTTGTTGATTTTCGGTTTTGCAAAATGCCGAAAAGACAGCGGAAAACTGTTCTCAACAGTGAAGTTCGCGAGTTTGTAGTTCGTTTGCGAGACTATTTTGCTCGTGAACAACAAAATGGCGGACCCTTGTTACCGCTTGACAATGTTCGCGATCGTGTAGCCGATGCTCTAGGAATCGGAAAGGCTACTGTTTCTCGAATAACAAAGGAAAAATTTGGGGAGTCGTCCATGGAGGACAATAAACTATTAACACCAAAGAAAAAGAAAAGGTTATGTCATATAACAGAACCTGATAAATTTGATTTAGATGCTATACGCAATCATATTTATGGTTACTACCTACGAGGTGAACTACCGACCTGCCAGAAGTTATTATCTTCATTAAAAGCTGCAGAACTCTTCAAAGGCGGTGCTACTTCTCTTAGAATTGTTTTGAAAAAATGTGGATTCCGCTATAAAAAATGTGGCAAGAGAAAAATATTAATGGAGCGTACTGACATAGCTTTACTACGATGCGATTTTCTTCGCAAAATCAAACAAATTGATAACTGGTAGAAGGTAGTATACCTTGATGAGACATGGCTGAACGCCAATCATACTGTAGGTAAGGCATGGACGGATGACACAGCGAAATCCAGCACAAAAACTCCTGAAGGAAAGGGCCAGCGCTTAATCATTTGCCACGCTGGCACAGCTACAGGTTTTGTGCCGAATTGCCTGTGGGCTTTTAAGTCAGTGAAAACAACGGAGTACCACGAGGAAATGAATTTCGAAAACTTTAAGACATGTTTTATAAAACTATTAGAAAATTTGAATGAGCCTCACTATATTTTAATGGACAATGCTTCATATCACTCAGTTCAAATTAACAAACCCCTCAGCAGCAATAACAAAAAAGCTGAAATTATAGAGTGGTTACACGGCAATGGTGTGGAAACTGACAGTCAGATGTTAAAAAAAGAGTTGGTTAGACTGTTGAACTTTAACAAACAACAGACGCACCCATCATATTTTTTGGATGAATTGGCCAAATCATATGGACACACGGTAATTCGGTTACCGGCCTATCACTGCCAATATAATGCAATCGAGTTGATATGGGCGCAGATCAAAGGTATCTATATTTTTTATTTATATAATATTATGTATATGCATATATTTCTAAAAATAATTACTGAATGTACAAATATTTTCAGGTCATGCAGCTAGGCATAACACAACTCCGCCATTCACGGCAAATAAAATGATGGTTTTATTGGAAGAAGCTTGCGCTCAAGTGACAGCTGAAGATTGGCGAAAAGTGGTCGAAAGAACGAAGAAAATTTGCTTACAAGACTAGGATCGAGATGTACAATACGACAATATCATTGACCAACCGTTAATAATAAACGTCACGGATAGCTGCAGTTCAGACTCAGATTTTGAAGATCCGATTGACCCTGTATCAGATTCAGATTGATATAAATAAAATACAAACTCAAACCATTTGTTTTATATTTCCAACAAATTATCGATATTTTGTTTATCGATGTGTCCCTTCTTAGTCGATAACAGCTTGACGACGTAACTTTTGCAGCACGTACCATGTACATTTTCATTGAGTTTTTTTCTATTATTTCCGAAAATTACGTAATAATTTCTTAATATTCATTTTTATAATTTACAATTGTACACAATTATGATTTTTTCGTCTTTTTAATGGCCCTCTAAAGGATTTGATGTGATAGGACGTCAGTACAATGTTAAGCGCTAACGAACTGTCATAGGGATAATCATATAACGCTCGTAGTATATTAACTAAGGAATTAAGATCATTTTTAGCACTTTGTTCAACAACATCTTTCTGATACTGACTGTGATGATGTACAGTCGCCATGAGATATATTGTAGCTGACGAGCTGACCAAATACTTCCAAACAGTTAAAATATCATGCCAGCCCACCGCACACAAAAACAGGAAGCAAGCAGCACACAGATGCTGTTGGATGCAATTATTGCACCCATACTTCCAGCAGGGGACGCTGTAGGATCGATGGACGATCTGGCCCTTCGGTGGATGGTTATTTCACTCATTTCCCCGATTTTTGCCTCTATGGAGGATATGGGGACCATACGAGAGCTATCAGTCGAAAATTGTGTTTTTAGCAATGGAGTTAAACAGGGTGAGATGCTGACACCTAACTGAGAGTTGTGTCTCATGAAGCATTCAAATCATAGGTAGTGATCTACCACACCAGAAACGAAACAGTTCTGGACATACAAAGTGGATAAAACATGAGATACTGGGGTCCATACGAGAGTTATCAGTCGAAAATTGTGTTTTTAGCAATGGAGTTATACAGGGTGAGATGCTGACACCTAACTGAGAGTTCTGGTTCTCATGAAGCATTCAAATCATAGGTCACAGACTGCACGTGTAGAACGACTGGCAGTAGTAAGCTCTAAAAAGCGTCAATTTCACTTGCCTACTACATCGTGCAAATCTGCGAGCCAACATGTTACAGCGAACACATAATGCTCTACGCTCCCTCTCCATGTCTACAGTGTCCGACAAGTTGCTAGTAACCCAGTGACCCAGATACTTTACTTGGTAAACTTTCTTCAGTATGGCGCCTCCGAGAGTAAAAGGAGGTACCCTCCGTTGACACCCCAGCGATCCTGTTTGGAACACCATGAGCTCACTTTTAAGAGTGTTGTATCTGAGTCCGTGAGCCCCCGCATACTCTTCGCAGATATGAGGTAGTCTCCGTAATAATCCAATCGATGGGCTCAGCAGCACCATATCATCGGCATAACTGATATTGTTAATACATACACCACCTATATGACATCCAATCCCGGTGCTACTGAGCCCTTCGATCAGACCATTAATTTAACAATTAAAAAGCTTGAGTGAACTCAATCTCCCTGTCTCACCCCGCATCGCAACCCATACACACTTGACTGTGAATTGCCCCATTTTACACAGTTCCTCTGATTGTTATACCAATATTTCAATATTGATGTAACTTCAGAATAAATTACCAGGTCAAATGCCTTTGACAAGTCCAAAAAACAAGCAAAAGCCGGTGTTTTCCTAGCTGTGTAATACTGAACGGTCTGCTTCAGACAGAAGATGGCACTTTCAGTGGACAGACCCGGCTTAAATCCAAACTGTGTATCATGACTCTTAATGTGCTCCCCTAAAGTTCTATCCAGCAGACCGTCCAGTACCTTAGCTATAACCGTAGCTAAAGATATAGGTCTATAGTTGGACAGGTCAGAGGCATCACAAGTTTTGTTTTTCACAATTGGCACAACAGTGGTATAAATCAAATCATCCGGCAAGTAACAGTGACTTATACATACATTAAACCTAAAAATTTCGTGTTTTGTTTTGTTTCCATTATTTGATCATCTTTATGATGAATCTGTAACTGTAATTGATTTGTTTGTTTTAATTTAAATGTCATTGTTTTCGTTTTTAACCCCCGACGCAAAAACGACGGGGTGTTATAAGTTTGACGTGTCTGTGTGTGTGTGTGTGTGTGTGTGTGTGTGTCTGTCTGTGGCATCGTAGCACCCAAACGGATGAACCGATTTGGATTTAGTTTTTTTTGTTTGAAAGGTATATTAGTCGGGAGTGTTCTTAGCTATGTTTGAAAAAAATCGGTCCAAGATGGCCGCCGCCACAACATGTTAGAATACATATTTCTTTATAATTCCCTCAATATGGGTATCAAATGAAAGAGCTTGACTAGTAGATCAATTTAAAAAGTATAAAATAAAAATTAAATTAAAAATTTATATATAAATTATTTTTTAAATTATTAGCATTTAGCCAGTCGATAATTGTAACAAGGATTGTATTAATGTCGTATTCAATTTATTTGAAGTCACCAGTGTTAAATATGACAGTGCTGTCGTCAGCAAATAATAATATTGGTTGCGGGATTATGCTAGGAAAATCATTACAGTCCATCAAATCTAAGAGGTACCGTTTGACGTTTCATATTTTTCAAACCGAAACAACTTTGTTCATACGTACATTATTCAGTTTCGATAACCTTTTTCATAAAACCATGAATTTAGAAAGATTTCATTATTGTATCTAAAAATGTACAATTCTTAATATCTAAATGTAATTGAAAACTTTCAAACAAAGCAAAATAACACATATTTACACAGTAAATAATTTCTAATAGTTATATTCTTGACCTCATTACAAAGTTACGTAGTTAGGTCACTGCACGTAGTGTTGCGACTCTTCGGATACACTTGTATGCAAAAAAATCGTTTACATATACGAAAAATCGAATGTATTATTTACAAATTACACTTGACAACCAAACAAATATTTTTTCATGTGAATGGGATTTATCTCACATATTACGATTACATAACTAAATAGTTATGTAATCGTAAAATATGAGATAAAACCCATTCACCAAAAATACGTATTTATAAATCAAATATATTTGCTTCTTTAAAAAGTTGTCGAAAGCGATTTGTCGATTTTTGATTTTCGCGCCCAAATAAGTCGGGGTTTCTCGCGCTAACGCTGTCGAAATAGTAAATGGAGTCAGGGATAGTGTTTTTTATATTTATTTTTGTGTATGATAGTATGGGTTTGCATATTACAGAGAAATAAACAAATTTTTAACAAGCACATCCATTGATTTTACAATTACAATTTTTTCTTCTAAGTCTTATTTCTACGTCTAAAACTAATAAAAATAAGGTATGTAGAACCCATTCACAAAAATGTTGTTGCCTGATGTTATAAATTAACGACGTTACTGCGCGACCGCATAATGCACTGAATACACAGATACCCTAAAATAAATTAATTTAATTATTTTTAGGTCAAT
Source organism: Eilema sororculum (assembly GCA_914829495.1). Taxonomy (NCBI): domain Eukaryota; kingdom Metazoa; phylum Arthropoda; class Insecta; order Lepidoptera; family Erebidae; genus Eilema; species Eilema sororculum. The sequence continues at coordinate 10,663,739 of OU618559.1, forward strand.
AGGCAAAATCGCAGGTGTCCAAGTCTCTACAATTTTTTTTTTCTGGCAACACTGCCAACTACAAGCGCACGCGGTCCGCTCGGTCGGTTCGGCGTCAGCAGTCTCTCGCCATCTTGGAAGCTGACTGTGCGCGTACTTGCTTTCTCGTTTGTGTTTTACAATTTGTGACTTGGCTATTACTTTTCTGGACTGATCATTCTTTATCCGTTTACCTTGGCAATATTTATACTGGACTCCGAACTAAGCAAGTGTTTATTAATAATGTCGAAAAGAGGACGTACTTTGAACAGCCAGGCTCGTGAATTGGTGGTGAAATTACACGAGTATTTTGAGCGTGAATCTCAAAATGGTGGACTTCTACTGCCAGTTACACAAGTTCGGGATCGCGTCGGTGAAGCTCTCGGTATTGGTAGCCGCACCGTTGGCAAAATATTAAGTGAAAAATATGGGCCTTCGGGGAGTGACAGTAACGTACTTCACACACCGAAAAAACGAAAAAGAAATAAACCTGTGACAGGCATCGATGAATTCGATAGTCATGCTATTAGAAACCATATATACGGGTATTTTACAAGAGGCGAATTTCCAACATTGGCAAAGTTATGTGCAACTTTAAAAGATGCCGGGCTGTATAAGGGAAGCATAGAGTCGTTGAGAACGGTAATAACAGGAATTGGCTTCAGATACAAAAAAGTTGACAAACGAAAAATTGTTATGGAGCGACATGACATAATTATGCAGCGACTAACATTCCTGCGCGAAGTTAAACAAATTATAAACTGGGATAATGTAATATTTTTGGACGAAACTTGGCTAAATTCCAACCATTCTGTGCCGAAAACATGGACTGATGATTCTGAAGCTTCGTGCTCGAAGGTGCCGATAGGAAAAGGTGGACGCCTCATAATATGCCATGCTGGGTCAGCGTCTACAGGCTTCGTGGAAAACTCTTTATTAGCTTTCCAATCCCAAAGCACTAAAGAGTATCATGAAGAAATGGACGCAGTAAGGTTCCGAGAGTGGTTCTTAAATTTATTACAGAATATCCCTCCTAACAGCACAATTATAATGGATAATGCCCCATACCACTCTGTGCAAATTGATAAAGCACCTACGTCAGCCAATAAGAAAGCAGATTTGGTGGCATGGCTGCAAAGAAAAGGAGTGGATGCCGACATGTCACTATTAAAAGCTGAATTATTACAGTTAGTGAAATTGCATAAACCACCAAAACCGACATATGTAATTGACCAATTGGCCGAAGAGCACGGGCACAAAGTCATACGACTTCCTCCGTACCATTGCCAATATAATGCCATTGAACTGATTTGGGCCCAAGTTAAAGGTAATATTTTATAATATTATAATAATAACACGAGTACTTCTAACATTTATAATTTAAACAATGGTTTTCGTCTGCTATCAAATAGTTACATTATTGTTTTACAGGTTATGCAGCAAGACACAACACAAAACCACCCTTCAGTGTCAAGAAAATGGAAGGTTTATTAAAGGAAGCATGTGCCCAAGTTACACAGGAAGATTGGAGTAAAGTAGTACAAAAAACAAAGAAAATAATAATGGACGACTTCGAAAGAGACGTACACTTTGATAATGTAATGGACAATCAACTGGTCATTAATTTAAATGACGATGATGACGAAGACGACGATACTAGTACTAGTAGTGAATAAAAAAATATCCTAAACATTTCTTTTATTTAATTATAACAATTGATTTCTTAAAATTCGGATATTATAGTAATCGATCTCTTAAAGTTCGGATATTATAGTAATCGATTTTTTCATCCCATCCCTATCATTCAATTGTCAGAACTGTCAAACGGTACTTCTTAGATTTGACGGACTGTAATGTAGCATATAAAGAGCAGTGGCCCCAGAACTGATCCTTGAGGAACACCGTACAATAATGATCTGGGGCTAGATGAGCATACTTCTTTACGTTTAGATTTCATGTTGACGTGACTTATCTGAGTAACCTGTTTAGGTCCAGAACCTATTCCTGTTCCGGTATAGGTACCGGAACCCCAAAATACCGTTATTTTGGAACCGTTTTCAATCCCTGATCATAAGCAGCATTTTTTCACATTGGAAGTGTCTCTCGCGCAAACTGTTCAGTTTAGAAAATATATATAATGTAATATATAATAGCTATGGCATTTTTGAAGACCTATCTATACCTGATAGTTGGGTTTGATAAAAAAATAATTTTTGACTTTCAGTTCTATTATGGGGACCTCCAACATTTTTTTTGCTTTTTTTCAATTTTTGTGTGAAATTCTTATTGCGGTTCACAGAATACATCTACTTACCAAGTTTCAACAGAATAGGCCTTATAGTTTCGGAGAAAAGTGGCTGTGGCTGTGCTATGCGCTCGGCATCCGCCCTAACGTAAGTCCTCTTGCAGACCTTTGTCGCTCTGTTGTACGCCGTCTTGAGGTGACCCACGTTGGGATCGTGTTGGTATCGCGACCTACGAAGTTTAGGAAAGTGGTCAACTTAGGAAGTGGCCGAGTTAGGAAAGCGGTCAAAATGGATGAGTTAGGAAAGTGGTCAATTTACGAAGTGGACGAGTAAGGAAAGGGATCCACTTAGGAAGTGGAAGAGTTAAGAAAGTGGACAGAATCGTTCAGAAGTACCGAGAGTTAATTCTATTACACCTATACCGTGTAAGGCGACGGAACACAAGGTTTATTCTTACACGAATTAGAATAAGGATACAAGGTCACTTAGGCTAATCGGAGCCTTTTGGCAGCCGTCCGTCGGGTCTTAAGTTTGGAACGAGACTGATACATGAATGGCGACTCATTCCTAGTCTGAGCGACGAAGGAGCTTTTTTTTTTTTTTTTTTTTCCCTGCCGGAGCCGGAAGGGGAGGTTATGTCGGACTCGAACCGACTAAAACCGCACGCCGACTATAGGTCGTGGTGCTAGGCCGGAGGTGAGGTTGTCATCGACATATCCCTCGCACCCCGGCTGACCTCGCATCCCTTACGGTCTAGCCCTCCTCGGGAGGGGGGACAACGGTGTCCCCGACTCGCCCCCGGAATGGGGAGGCACGCTTCTCAGCGCGCCGTCGCCGTGGCCTGCTTCTGCTGGGGTGACAGGCGGCTTCACTCGTCACCCCCAGGCCCGACGAAGGAGCTGACACAGCACTTGGTGTGCACAATTGCATACAGGGGCCAGGCAGGCGTAACAGCACGCTCTCGAAGCCAAAGACCCCTAGTTAGTACTCCAAATACACTACAAGTAGGCATAAAAAAACAATTCGATTTTTTTATCGTTTATTTAGCAGCTACCCGACGAATTTCGTACCGCCAATTATTTTCCACCCGCGTGGCGTCAGATCCCGTTCCCGCTGCACCCTCTGATACAATGATATAGTTATCTAAACAGCAACAGAAATAACCACACTGTCACTATTGCGTATATGCCGATGCCGGCTGAATTTGTTGACATTAATGATCACTGCTCCGTTCCCTTGAGTAGTAGCGTGATGATATATAGCCTGTGTTATTCTGATTTATATATTTGCACTTTATGCACGTTGTACATAGGCGGATTTAATGCCGTAGGCAGTCTCCGCCAGAGGTAGGCGCATATTAATGTGGGAGATTTAAAGTCCATACTAATATTATAAATGCGAAAGTAACTCTGTCTGTCTGTCTGTATGTTACGCTTTCACGCCTAAACCACTGAACCAATTTTTATAATATATAATATATATTAACTGACCTTTAAAGGTAAATCATTCCTTGCACACATTACGGTTTTTTTTATCGTGCGCAATATCCCCATGGATACCACCCCCACGGAGCCGGTGGAGGCGGTTATGTAGGACTCGAACCGACTAAAACGCACGCCGTCTTGGGTCCTTGGTTGCCGGAGGTGAGATTGCCGAAAGCATATCTCTCGCACCCCAGCAGACCCACAAATTACTTTGTTAAAGGTTTGTCACACGTGTGCGTACGCATATGTACATATAAGCTACTCTTTTGATTGAAACATTTCTTACATACGTTACACTCATGAGGTTTCTCATCCGTATGCGTACGCATAATATGATAGTCTAAACAAGTTTTTTGATAAAAACATTTCTTACAAACGTCACACTCATAAGGTTTCTCACCTGTGTGTAAGCGCATATGTACATTTAAATGACTCTTTTGATAGTAAGATTTTTTACATATATTACACTGATATGGTTTCTCACCCTTGTGTGTGAGAATATGATTTTTTAAATTATCCTTACTATTAAAACATTTATTACATAAATTACACTTATGAGGTTTGTCACTTGAGTGTATGAGCTTATGTTTTCTCAAGGTACTATTTTGGTTGAAACGTTTCTTACATACATTACACTCATAAGGACGCTCACCTGTGTGTATACGAATATGACTATTTAACCCGGATTTTTCAGAAAAGCATTTCCCACATACATTACATTGATACTTTTTGTCACCCGTGTGTTTAAGAATATGTCTTCTTAAGTGGATTGATTTTATAAAACATTCTTTACATACGTTGCATTTGTAAGGTTTCTCACCCGTGTGTACACGAAGATGCTGTTTTAATAGACTCTTACGTTTGAAACATTTTTTACACACATTACACTCAAAAGGTTTCTCGCTCGTATGTGTAGAAATATGATCATTTAAATTATTCCTTGTATAGAAATGTTTCTTACAATACTTACACTTATATGGACTCTCACCCGTGTGTTTTAGAAGATGTACACATAAACTTTGCTTTTTAAGGAAACTTCTTTTACATATATGGCACTCATGAGTTTTCTCGCCCGCGTGTGAACGCATATGAATATCTAGTCTATATTGTTTATGAAATAATTTCTTACATACATTACATTCATAAGGGTTCTCACCCGCATATCTACGAATATGAGAAGTTAAACTATCCTTTAATTTGAAACATATCTTACATATATTACACTGATAAAGGATAAGTTTCGCGTGTATAGGAATATGTCTTCTTAAAAGAAGCTTTTGATTGAAACATCTCTTACATATGTCACAAATATATGGTTTCTCACCCGTATGTGTGCGAACATGTACATCGAAACGACTTTTTTTATTGAAACATTTCTTACATACATGACACTCATAAGGTTTCTTCGCGTGCATAAGAATATGTTTTAAGAAATTAGCTTTATATCTAAAACATTTCTGACAAGTGTCACAGAACAACTGTTTAAGTTTGTTATTTGAGCTACTATTAACACTTAGGTCTGAACTGGTTTTGTTTTTGGAGATTATTTTTTGAGTGTCACTAAGATCCTTATTTAGTATAATATCTATATTATCGCGGGTTTCTTGTATCTTTTTCTTCTTTATTGATTTATTTTTAACATCTTTCTCTGTATTCGGTTCTTCAACTTTGTCCATTGTGTGGTCAGTTCTCTTGAGGCTGTTTAAAAGCGTATCTTGACGGTACGTCTGCGCGGCGAGTCGAGCAGTACCTGAGAACAAATATATCATGTAACTAAAGTATCGTTATTCTCAGCCAGGGCCGTGCATGGTCATCACAGAGCATGCCCCTTTTAAAATAGCCCCGCAGAGCTTGCATGAGAGATATTTTAGGAAGCTCCCAAATAAAATAAGGCATTTACCTATGAATAAGTTTAAATTAATCTTCTTTTTTTCTTTTAAAGGACACGTCAATTTGACTTCACCTTACCTGATGGTAAGCTAAAGGCAAAGTCTCGGAAAGAGGATCACCGTCGTAAACATGTACCATGTTAACAGTGGTGGCACTCAGCTTGACGGCCTCATCAGATACCTTTTCACGCCCCGCTTAAAGGACCCGGGACTGTAGGAAGAAGGAAACACGTGAGCTGGCAGGGAGTTCCAGGTCTTAATGGTGCGGCATAGGAATGAGTCACTGAAACGCTTAGTTAAGTTAAGAGTAAATTGTGCGCCATCTATTGACATCAAGCTGAACTACTACGTCACTACGAATCCTGCATCGCGAAAGTGAAGTTGTCGCGCTGGTACAATATATGTACAACATGCCAGCGACAATCGTTGGACCGCGGCCCGCCAGGCGTGATCACCTTGCCTGGTCGGAGGATCCTCCCTTTGTGTTGGAGGAACATCACACCTCGTTCCTCCACAAGGCTATTATAAAATCTAAGAATATTTAGAACAAACGATATTGAAAATGTGCTGTTCGCTCAATTATGTTACCCGAGCAAACGATTGCCCGCTGATATCCTTGCCGGAGTCTTCTCAGATCAAGGCCGCCTTTCGAACCATTGCGGTGATCCACTGTAACGTTGTGGATTTTTTTCTAAATCTATTTTGCATAAATCCTCCGATACTTTAGTAAGTTTCTATAATTAGACTAAATTGGTTGTCACTTCCGTGGAACCTACGTGTCATCGCCGTATAACACGCAAGAACACCGAAAGTGGGCTCCGTGTATGTATATCAACATCAGTACTTCAAAGCGTTACTAAAAGACGGCCATTACAAAATGGTGCGAAGTTGGCAAGAGCACGCTCCATAGACAAACGGCTGCTTAGACTAGAGTGACAGATAAAAATTACAGATGAAATAATTTTCAATTGTATTGAATAATCGATTAAAAATACATAAATGTGCAACACACGATTTGCATCCTGACACCATTATTCTTCAATATTTCTTTTTATACTGACGGTTTTAAGAGTAAGTCATTTATACATATTGAGAACACTTGTACCTTTTCCACTGTATTTATTATATTACACCTGACCGGTTTCGCCTTACATACAACAGCCAACATCCAAAACATTTGGTAAATGTATTTATTTATTTATTTAAACTTTATGCACACATGTACACAGGCGGACTTAATGCCGTAGGCATTCTCTACCAGTCAACCTCATAGGTGGTGCAGAGAAATCAAAGTAGGTGCATTATGAACGGTGACAAGATATACAATAGAGCACATAATAAATAAGCTGTAGAGTAAGTAAGTTTTCATACTTACATCAGAGTAGATAGTTATCTACGTTGATACTTATACACATATAATAATAACAAATGTAAACATTTGAGAATGCCGTAAGGCGAAACCGGTCAGGTGTAATATAATAAATACAGTAGAAAAAGTACAAGTGTTCTCAATATGTGAAACAATGAATTCCACCAAGTGCCATCAATCAACATGAGTATATAATATGAGTCATTTATGATTTTTCACTTAAGAAGAAACAGCGGCACATGTGAACACAGCCACATGCAGGTCCACGAACTTCAAAACACAGGTACCCTTCAGGAAATCACCTGCACTGTGAATAGCTTAGAGGCTTAGACTAATATACGAACTCTATAGACGCATTTCGATTACATCAGGAAAAAATAATTGCTCAGGCAGAGCTTCCATTTTCCTGATGTAATCAATTGTATAGTTAGCATACCAAATACTTACACAACAGCTATGGGTTTGATGAAATTCACTTCTAAGTATGGGGACCCCCAAAATTAAATGTCTTTTTTTCTATTTTTCTGTGAAATTCTTAATGCCGTTCACAGAATACATCTACTTAATTACCAAGTTTCAACACAATAGGCCTTATAGTTTCGGAGACAAGGATAACAAAATTAAAAATTTTGAAAAAACCCACGACGTATAAAACAATTCAAAAAATGTTTACTGTAGCGCCCCCTAGTGGGTTGTCACCGTAAAACCTATCTAAGAACATACTCCAATTAAAACCAAACCAATAATTGAAAACTGCATCAAAATTGGATTGGTAGTTTCAGAGAAAATGGCAACATGGATTTGCACAAACAAACAAACACACAAACATCCTCTCACCCCAAACGCATATACCGACTCCGTTCCGTCGTGGGTAAAAAATGGCTGTGACATACGGACGGACAGACAGAAAGACAGACATGACGAATCTATAAGTTTTTGCGATTAGGCTACGGAACCCTAAAAGTGATTGAAAAATCATTCATTGGTTCCGACAACCCAGTAAACATCAACTAACTTCGTCTAATAAAAAATTTGACTATAGCTGTGTACTTACCGGCTGTGACGTCACACTGATCTGTCTTGACGACCGCGACACTTTTGTCTTCCGAGTCTGATGATTGCGTACAGTCTTCTCCCTGTAAAGGGTCTTCTTCAAAACCTGCGGGTAGATATCAAATAGATAATAATCCATACCAATATTATAAATGCGAACCATAATAATGTTATAAATGCGAAAGTAACTCTGTCTGTCTGTATGTTGCGTTTTCACACCTAAACCACTGAACCAATTTTGATGAAACTTGGCATAGGGGTAGATTAGACCTGGAGAAAAGACATAGGCTATGTTTGGTCGCGATTACTGACATCCATGCGGGCGGAGCCGCGGGTAGAAGCTAGTAATATTATAAATGCGAAAGTAACTCTGTCTGTCTGTCCTCTGTCTGTATGTATGTTACGCTTTACAACCACAGAACCGATTTTGATGAAACTTCGTATAGGGGTAGATTAGACCTGGAGAAAGGACATAGGCTATGTTTAGTCACGATAACCGACATTCACGTGGGCGGAGCCGCGAGCAAAAGCTAGTACATAATAATACGTCGTTATGGTTCACTTATAATGAAACGTTTAAAGAATATAAATTATACGGGGTGTAAGGGGAACGCTCTTGAAGCCGAAGGAGCCTTTTTTTAGGTGCGGTAAATCCCCTTGGATAACCCTCTCCCCACCGTCGGAGCCGGTGGGGGAGGTTACGTCGGAATCGAACCGACTAAAACGCACGCCGCCTGTGCGTCGAAGTGCAAGGCCGAAGGTGAGGTTGTCGAGCATTACATACACTATGAATAATTTTCCGAAATAAATTATTTAATAATAATATACCTCGACCGATGACCCTGGGTCATCCCTATCGACCTGGCCTTCCTCGGGAGGAGGGATCGCGGACGGACGGACGGACGGACATGACGAATCTATAAGGGTTCCGTTTTTTGGCATTTGGCTACAGAACTAAAAAAAAAACGCTTCAAAATCCATTGCAGAGTATTGCGGAGGTGAAGAGAGCTACCACAGTCTGGTTGTAGTATATTTAAAACGACGGGGTGTAATAAGTTTGACGTGTCTGTGTGTGTGTGTGTGTGTGTGTGTGTGTGTGTGTGTGTGTGTGTGTGTGTGTGTGTGTGTGTGTGTGTGTGTGTCTGTCTGTCTGTGGCATCGTAGCACCCAAACGGATGAACCGATTTGGATGTAGTTTTTTTTTGTTTCAAAGGTATATTAGTCGGGAGTGTTCTTAACATGTTTGAAAAAAATCGGTCCAAGATGGCCGCCGCCACAACATGTTGGAACACGTAATTCTTTATAATTCCCTCAATATGGGTATCAAATGAAAGAGCTTGACTAGTAGATCTATTTAAAAAGTATAAAATAAAAATTAAATTAAAAATTTAAAAAACCCCCGTCACAAAAAACACCTCCAAATAGTTGAAAATAAATGAATAAATTTTAATTCAACGGTTCCCATGTCGGGGGACCTTACGGATTTAATAAAGCAATGTCTTATAAACTAAATAACAGGCTTATATACTATGATTTATCCACCATTGGTGGAGTGGGAGCAATGCTTGTGGTCACGTCTTAGCGTCTCGCTGACTTGCATATTTTGTGTTATGGCAGAGGACGTAATTTCTTAGTTTACATCATTAGTATTTGTGCATTCTAATTTATTTATAGAAATCATGTTCCTGTCCGCCATACAGAGTATTAAAGATTTAAGCATACATAGGGACGGACAGACAGCGACAGCTACTTTGTTTTATACTATGTAGTTATAGTGATAGATCAGCCAACGAATTGGCACTCGTGTAGGGGGAAGGTAGACACTCACCTAGCATGTCATCTAGATCTGCTTCTGTTTTTATCATGGTTTGTGATCCCAGGACATCATCTGCGTCTGAGAATGTGCCGCTGTCGTCTCGCGCATCTGTGAATTAAAAAAAACGATTGTTGTGCAACCAACTGTTCTACATTTGTTCGATATTTTCTTGTTTGATACTTTTTATAGTGTTATTTCTCAACAGTCGGCTTTTAGATAACTTAATTCTTTCTTCTACACAAAACCTAGGCCAGGTACACAGATACACACTTACTTGCCATTCCTTCGTCTGTGACCGGTTCTATTTTTACAACATATTCTTTTTCTAGGACATCTTTTGATTCCGAAGATGTGCCGCTGTCGTCTCGAGCATCTGTGGTAAGAAGAAAATCATTATGTGGATGCAATGGTCTATATTTTCTGTATACTTCTCAACAGTGTGCCCATCACAATGGAGAATGTTCACTAATTTTGTATTCTAGCTCATTATACTCTGTGTAGAAAATAAAAATTACATGTGAAATAATTATTAGTTGATATATACTAATTTCCAAGATCGAAAAACATCGGAAAAAATGAAATGCTCAAGTGAGACTCGAACTCACGACCTTTTCCTTACAGGGGGAATGAATGCTCTTCCAACAGAGCTATTGAGCCACACCTGAACCATGTCAAATTTTCCTTCTCTTTATATCCGTCTATAAGGGCGACGGTGCCGGTGCAGCCATCTACCAACATTCTTACGAACTGTTGGAAACAATGGATGTTTTTTCAACCATTTTTAAACATTGAATTTTGATGACTCCGCGTATGGCTCAATAGCTCAGTTGGAAGAGCATTCCCCCTGTAAGGGAAAGGTCGTGAGTTCGAGTCTCACTTGAACATTTCATTTTTTCCGATGTTTTTCGAACTTAAAAGTTAGCATAATAAATGCTATAAAAAAATCAAGATATGGACTTTAAAAGTGGTCGCTTGGCGACCGGCTCGTGTGACGTCATGTTATGTAGCCCAGTCGCTTGGCGTTAACATGACGTTAAGCCGTTGGTCCCGATTGCCATACGAACGAGCAGTCGTTACGGGTAGTTGGAGCCTTAAAAAGTTCAACAACTGGTTTAACTACAATGCTTCGATATCGCCTTTGGGTTGTGGAGGTCAGTGGCAGTCGGTTCACAGAAAGTATCGAAGTGTAGCCAAATCCGCAGTTAAACTGGTAAAGCGGACCCCAGACTCCAAGGTGGAAGCTTCGGATGTGACTGGGATTAACGCTAAGATGAAGAAGACTGTATCGGGAACACATACAGAATCAATTGTATGGCTCATAAACATTTAATCTACACTAATATTATAAAGAGCAAAGATTTGTACCTATTTTTTACCCGACTACGGCGAAGCCAAAAGGAGGGTTATGATTTTGACAGGCTATGTATGTATGTATGTATGTATGTATGTATGTATGTATGTTCATTTGTTCCCTCATAGCTCCTCAACTACTTATTAGAACTAGACAAATGAGGTATCGTTACAAGCGACTTTGTCGTCCGATGGTTATAGGCTATATGACGTGTCACTCAATCTTGTGTGGCGCCCTCTAGCGCTCATAAGGTGCTGTGTAAAAAAATAAATTTGAGATAAATATGCCGTGTTTGGTATCAAATGAAAGGGCTTAAGAAGTACATTTCAAATATGTATAAATTATTAGATTTACCTTGCCCCAAAATAATGTAAATAAAAAATAAAGTTTATAACTAAAACCCGACTACCGAAAAATCATACTCTAAAATGTAACAAACAAGAAAATATTAAGGATAGCCGTGGTCGTATGCCACTTACTCTAACAAAACAATATATTCTAGGGTAAAGTGGCATACGACCACGGCTATCCTTGATATTTTCTTGTTTGTTACATTTTAGAGTATGATTTTTCGGTAGTCGGGTTTTAGTTATAAACTTTATTTTTTATGTATGTTTGTAATGAATAGGCTCAAAAAGTACTGGGCCGATTTAAAAAAATCTTTCACCAATAGAATGCTACATTCTTCCAATTTGACATAGGCTACATTTCATTTTGAAAAAAATTAGGGATCCTTGGTAAAATTTGAACAATGTAACCGAAGGTGTAGAAAAATGAGTCTTAAAATGTCTTTCGTCGAATGCGCTGCCGAAACTATAAATAATTGTCTACCCCGTGCGAAGCCGGGACGGGCTGCTAGTATTTTATATAATATTTGGGCGGAGTTATCAAAAATCAATGTTTAAAAATTATTGTAACATCATTCATTGGTTCCAATAGTTCGTAAGAATATCGTTAGATGACTTCTTCGTCGCCTTAAAGACGGATAAGAAAGGAATTTTGAATCACATTGGGCGTGTCTCGGTAGCAGAGTTGGTCATGGCATTCCACCTGTAAGGGAAAGATCGCGGGTTCGAGCCCCGCCCGCGGAGATTCTTTTTCCCTATGTATTCGATTTGTATAGTTAGCATACTTAATGCTGTAAAATTCATTCGATTATTACCTTTTGGATTTTCTTCTTTCACATCATCATGGAATACATTCGGAGTCATCTCACTCATATCTTCCTTGTTAAGGTCTATACGGTACCCTTTTAATAGATTGACTTGCTGTGAAAACAACACCATATTAACACACATTTTAACAGCTCACTAAAGGAAAGCTTTCGAGACGAGACGAGAGACAAAGGCAAACAAAGCTACCATTACTGAGTTACGTTGCTTTAACTAGCGATTATTTTCTCTGTCCTTGTCGCACATATCACACGTACACGACAATGGCCGAGCGACAACTGGCGTTGCGTGTTTCGTAGTACAGGAAAGCTGTCAGCACAGAAACTGCCTGATCTGCCTCTTATGAGCAATTTCATTCCTGTCTGGAATGCGCTTGAAGTGATACGTAATAGTTTTCAAATAAAAATGTTTGGAACCGTTAAAACTTTGTTTACCTTTTTTCTTTCGCTTTGTTGGCTTTACTTTACACATACAGGAGATGTGAGATCAATGTGATCAAAAAAATGCACAGCAAATAAAGCAAAGCTACATCGTATATAGCAAAGTCACTTTCGGAATCTGTCCATCCCTATGATCCCTATATCTCCAAAAATACACTACAGTCTTTGATGCGGTATCTTTTAATAGATAGAGTAATTCAAGAAGAAAGTTAATAATGTATAATACATGCCTAATACAGTAGAGGGTGCAGTGGAAACGAATAATTTCGCTGGGTCAGTTAAAAGTGATTTGAAGAATCACCCAGACCAATGCAAATACTTATATTAATGCATACAAATATTTATACTGAGTGGGTATCGAACCCACACCTCCTGTGTAACAGTCGCGTTCACTACTGTCACGCCACAGAGGCTGTCGCTTATTGATTATATCTTGACTGTTTCTGGTATTTACAATAATGACCACTTACCTCATTACTTCTCAGCAACTGTTCAAACATCTCCTCGCTCTGGAGACATATCTTCTTCAGTTCATAACTGTTCTCAAGGCTCTCACAACAGAGCTTACAGGCCACCGTTGGCCTGGCATCTTCTGCAACAAACTGAGCAACGTTATCTCATTACTAGTCGTGAATAGTGGGTCTGGTGGAGGAACTGCAACACTCAAGATGCCCAATCTACAAATGGATTTTTTAGAACCTACATTGTTTTTGTGAATGACATTGTTCTGAAATATACCACAAAAGTAATTTCTCAAACATGCATGGTTCTATTGTCATTTTTTATTGCATCACTTTCAGTTTGCCAAGAATGATAAAAGAGATCCAATCAAAGAGCTTTTAACGGCTGCAGCATGCTGTTTCATACAGCATTGCAGGAATGTTGTGAGGTTCCAAATTCAATAAATATATTACAAATGTTTCAAGGTAACAGACACACTGATTCTCAAACGAAAGCTCCCCTATTACATTAAACTGTAAAGCAAAGTACTCACATACAGATTTACTCAAACAAGCTAACATGTCGAGTACAACTCATAGCACTAGCATTCACCATGTCTAAGAACAGCCCTGCACTTTGCAGGGGGTAGTTTCACCCACATAATACTAGACTGTGAGGCACAATCCCAAATTCTCGGCACAGAATGGTTATTCTGAGAAGCCTGTGAAGCCCCCAGTAAGCTTCTGCGCTTCTAGGCGGAGCTAGGCTGTCTGCTCTAGCCAGTACTCTTCATGTAAAATAGCCCATAAAAGGCTAAGTGCAGGTAAAAGAGTCCACCTGCCTATCCTATCCAGCTTTCGTCCACACATTTAGCATTCATTTATCAAGTGACATACATTGTTCATTATTCACCAAACATTCACCGCTTGCTTCAAGTAGGTGCAAAGGATATTGCTTTCATTAAATTCATTTCATTTTACTAAGCCAGCTAGTTGTGAATATTGCAGAGTTTATTTTGCTGTGAGTTTTATGGTCCACACTTGATTTTTTGTTAAACTTGTTGTTGAGTAAAACTATAGAGTAGTACTGAATGTGCCTTGTGAGTACAGACCATTACACTTATGAAATGTCATTAGGTAAAATGTTTACATTTGGCAATGAGATATAGTAACAGATTGTAATGTGGTTATGAAATTATTTGGTTAACTTATAGTGCTACATGCGCTCGTTTCAACCTATACTCCGTTCATTATATTATTGTATTTTAGACAGCTCACTGACAGTGGTCGGTATAACTTTGTTCTAGCGTCAACACCTGAAAATCCTAACAAAAATTAGGCGCCAATACGTCATTTTTCATTGACAACGTCACGTCAACCAGAAAGCAATTTTAGGGATGTAGTTAGTCCATCGACTGTTTTTATTATAATAACTTGAAAATGTCACAATCAATATCGAATACAGAAAATAATTATTCTAAAAAATATTGCAAAACTGGTAATTTTTTACCGATTTCTAAACACCAATTCGGATGTTTATAATTTTTAATGTTTGTATGATTTTTACGGAAAAAATATTTTTATAACTCCGTCATATGTAGACGGATTGTCAAAATTCTTTTTGATTTGAAAGAGGTTTATTCCAAAATGGTCCCATTTAAATCGTATAAATATCTGATGATGGGTTTCAGAGACAGATCACGGAACTCTTCAATAAATACCAGGAAATCAGCATGTTGGAATATTCTTCTAGAAGTCGGTTGTTTTGTTTTGGAGACTAGCGTGTGCGTTATGGCCCACAATCGTTTTAAAATACATTTGTAAATTGTAGATATAGACACGAAATGTCTACTGTACAGAAAGACAATAGATTATAATTCCACATACATTTATCATAATATTTTCATTTATCGATAAATATTTTTTTTATTCGAGGTTTTTAACTTTGTCGATATTTTAAATTTTCATGCAATCACTACTTCCATCTGTCTAAAATACAATAATATGATGGACGGGGTATAGTAACTGCTTAATAGTAGGAATACTTACCGGTGTCTTAGTCAGTGACTCGTACATATCCTGAACAGTGTTGCCAGTGGAATATTCTCAAATGTTACAGAGGACTGCTTAAAAAGTTACATTTTCGGGGTAAAAGTTACGTTACCTTATTTCACGAGGAAAACTTCAATACAAACGTTATTAGAGAAGATTATTTTTCCCTATGTTTTCGATTTGTATAGCTAGCATACTAAGTGCTGTAAAAATTAATTCAATTCAAGGAGAAACTTACTTTGTTATTCAATTTTTTTAAAAGTCATCATAAGCTATTTATTGATTTTGTTTCCCATTTCAATACCAAACAATATTTTGATTTTGATCACAGTTGAAACATTGACAGTTCACTGAGACTTAGATAATTGACTCTAGGGACAAAGTAATAAGTCTTATTTCGTAGTAAAATACTTTGGATAAAATGATTATGATGATGATGATGATGATGATTAATGAGATGATTGCTGCTTCAGTAAAGTTGTGGGAACTTTACTAAAAGCTTACTAGGGAGAGTTGGAATTAACAAGAAGAGTCACAATTCACCGTATTTTTTTATGGAATAGGGTGGCAAACGAGCAGACGGCAACACCAGAGGAGTCTCAAGTGCGTTGCATTCATTTCAATAGAGAGTACGCTCTTTTCTTAAAGGTTTGAAGGTCGTATTGGTTCGGAAATACCGCTGGCGACAGTTCACTCCACAGTTTAGTTGTGCGAGACAGAAACTTATCTAAATAGGTTTCAATTTCAGAGACAGGTTGTTTCGGCTCACGTTGACGTTTTCCCGAGAAATGTTTTCGCGGCCGTTATAGGGGGTATCGCTCGTACTTGTCATCCGCATAACAATGAATGCTGCTAATTTGCAGCATGTCATTAACATGGGGGAGAAACAGAGTAGGTAATAGCACATAACCTTGAGAGATACCAGCATTAACAGACAGATAAAAAGCTAACAATCCATTTACAAAAATTTCTCGGGAAGCCCATAGGAAGGAAGCTTTGATAAAAGCGCTTTGTTCCAGACCCGATCAAAGGCCTTCGTTATGTCCAAACTAACCGCCATGGCTTCTTCCTTGATCTCGATCGCATGTACTCAACGATGCGTCAGATATACTAGAAGATCACCAGCTGACCGACCCCTACGAAAACCGTACTGCTGGTCAGTGAGCAGCTAATAACCCTCCAGATACTGAAGGAGCTGGCAGTTGTTATTGGACTCCATTATCTTCGAGAAAAGGGAGGTAATGGCTATTGGTCTGCAGTTGGATAGATTTGAGCGGTAACCTTTTTTGGGGATTGGGTGGACCAGCGCTTTCTTCTATAATGTCGGGACTACGCCAAAAGAGTAAGTGCCGAAAAAGACGCGTTAAGTTTGTTTATAGTCTCATATAGAGACATGCCGCACTTTTTGAAACAAAATCTCACTATATAAAAGCTTTAATATTGTTCGAACTTATATTTTCTATATTAATTATGGTCCACTCGACCACGGGGCGACCCCTCACTAGTACTCTTTAATTCCCCAGACGTATCAAATAATATATCAAAATAAAACGTCGCTACCACATTGTGGAGAATAAAAATAAAAGCTGGCTGGCTGGCTTGGTCTGCAGTTGGATAGATTTGAGCGGTAACCTTTTTTGGGGATTGGGTGGACCAGCGCTGTCTTCTATAATGTCGGGACTACGCCAAAAGAGTAAGTGCCGAAAAAGACGCGTTAAGACCGGTGCCATCTCTGGAGCGCACATCTTTAACAATATGGGAAGGATTCCGTCTGGCCGGCTCGACTTATGGATATCGAAGGACGTAAGTGGTAAGCGCACTGAGCTTTGGTGAAACTGGATATTCGGCATACAACTCTCACACCGCGGTTTAGTAGGCGGTTCCGCTAACGATGTGCTCCGACTTTGTCGGTGCTATCTCTCTTTTGAAGGACTTAATGCGCTGTTGGTTTTTCAAATTAAGCGCCAACTTTTTGCGCCATCTTTCGTTGGCCAGTCTTTTCTTTGATTTATAGTTGTTCGAATAGAAGTAAACTTTATTACTGGGAAAAAAGTTTAAAGTTCTTTGAACGTTGTCATTTCCATACAAGGGATTTCCCTAACAATACCAACTACTGGGTGATACGGATATAGAATTGACCACGGACTACAGAACAGTAATTATTCTGACTGATGTTGACCCGTACCAATACGACAAAAGTTACAATAAAGTTACATTTTGAGTCATGGTACGGACATGTTACATAAAGGGGTCAAAAGTTACGAAAAATGTAACAAAAGTTACAATCTGGCAACGCTGATCCTAAAGGTACGTGTTCACAATAGAACTCAACCGGATGTCGCCCGACAAACAGATTCTACACATCGACAGCTTCGCCATTTTAGGGTTAATGATGGGAACAGCGCAACGAGAGTCCAGTAATTGTGTTATAGGGTTATGAATAACAAAGAGAAAATAACTACTAACTATTGAAATTACGGTTTAATTATAATGAATGAATAAAATATAGTAATTTAATTTCACAACAAGGGCTTCTCAGCTAATCTGTGCCTTTGCTGTCACTGCTGTCAACAGTGTCATTGTGTCAAACTGTCGAACGTAGACGGAGAGTCGAACATCTTTACCTGGTAACTAGACCTTTATGCCTTGATCAATGATCAGATCACACACAACGAATGGAGTAAGACCGCCGAGTCTTACTTTTATTTCATACTAACTTTTGCTCGCGGTTCCGCCCGCTTGGATGTCGGTTCACCGTAACACCTATCTAAGAATATGCACCAATCAAACCTAAACCAATAATTGAAAACTGCATCAAAATCGGACTAACTATAAAAAAATAGTATTGGAGAAATTTTGCAACATGGATTTAATGCTTGCTGTAGCGCCCCCAGTTGAGTTGTCATTGTAACACCTATATAAGAACATGCTCCAATTAAAGCCGAACCCAAAACTGCATCAAAATTGGATTAGTAGTTTCGGAGAAACAAACACACAAACATCCTCTCACCCCAAACGCATATACCGTCTCCGTTCCGTCGTCGGTAAAAAAACGTGCGGATCCGTGCTTGTTCCATCGTTTGAGAGCAGTGAGTACACGTGATTGCTTCTTCCTACAGTCCCGGGTCGCAGTCACGTGGGTTTTGCCAGAGGCTACTTCACCCCGGCAAAGGATTGCGCGAAACGGCCGTCGCGGTCGTTCCGAGTCCGACATAACCACGGAACCACCCCACTGGCTACAGCCCCTTTATGTCAGTAGTACCATTGATCAGTGCCATTGATGGTACTACTGACATACTTATACGTTACTAGTACCATTAAAAAAAATACAATATATTCCATCCCGTGTTTACTCGCTGAAGTACCATTGATGGTACTACTGAAACAAGGTATGTATCAAGAGGATAATTATTCATCTAATATGCGGGGGTCATCTGAGGGGGTTTCCTCACGTAAAAAGGGTCATTAAGGCCGGGAATCCACCAAAGCGGAGATGTGTGCAGTGTGCTACTTGCTGTGCGAGAAGAGATGTTTTTCAGCTCGGTGGATTCCACCAAAGCGGAGAGGTGTGCGGTGTGTTGAGTGCTCAGTACGTATTCTGACAAGAAAGGTAGACGACGATGCTTACAGCACGCCGCTCATATCTCTCGTCTGCGCCACGCGTCGTCCGCTCGCAGCTTCCATCGCGCCATACAAATATTCCCCATCTCCGCAGAGCTATCTCCACTGAAACTAAGCGGAGAGATGTATCAATAACGCATTTCTATTGGTTGTTTATAAAACATTGTTTATAAAACATGATTTGATTTGATTTGATTTGAACATCTCCTCTCGCCGAAACGTCGGGTTAAAAAGTAATAATAAAAAATATATCGCGATAGAATCCGTAAAAAGTGGTTTTATTGCAATGAGTGACATTCGCGTAAACTTCAGAGAAAATCTCCTCTCCTCTCGTCTCCGCTTAAGCGGGCCGCGAAAAAACATGAGGCCATAAACTGATTGCAGGCTATCATTGTAACATGGTATATGTCTGTAACAGTGACCCTCCTTGATGAGACTTTCGGAGAAGAATGTCATACTACATCATTCCTTTAGGTGAGGTGAAATGACATTGTCTCCTATTCAAAAAATGTAAGGAAGAAAACTCAAATTGTCCGTATTTTTTTATTAGTACCTTAAAAACTAAATATAAATTCTTAGGCGCAGTTTATACAGTAGAAAGGTGGATGATAGTCAAAGAAACACAATATAAGTCTTATGCTTTTTAACATAAAGTAGTTTTTCCTATAAAAGACATTTGTATTGGGAGAATTAAATCCCTTAAATATGGAATTAGAAGATTAGTTCTGAAATTAATCAGGACCATTAGGCCTGTTACACACGGCGGCGGCCACGTGTGCACCGTGGCTGTCAACAAGCTTATTCAGTGCTCCATACAATACTGACGACAGCGCTTCACTCGGCGAATTAACCGTGAATTTTTACAGCGAAAAATTGTGTGTACGACAGGCCTTATTCTGCGAATTGTCAACCTCTGGCATATCAGTAACACTGCAAAAAATGCCATTTGATTTTAGACTTAATTGTTATGCTTTAAATTGAATAAAATGTAATTAAGTCTTTCTCATTTAATTTTAGATTTTATTTTGCAATACTGGTTGACAAGTAGTGGTAGTATGTGGATTCCTCCACCTCCAGGTTAAAATAATGCTGATATGGAAATACCATTCAAACAGTTGATGTTTTACTGTATAGATAAGAGGCAAACAGCGATTTAATGCAAGAAAACAAGTGTCGCTCCTTCCCCTCTCATTCACACTTACACGAACTTCTCACCCGTGTGGATACGAATATGCTTAACTAATTTACTCTTTTCAATAAAACATTTCTTACATACATTACACTGATACGGTTTTTCACCTGTGTGCGTACGAATATGAACACTCAAACCACCCTTTTGTTTGAAACATTTATTACATACTTTACACTGATACGGTTTTTCGCCCGTGTGTGTACGAGTATGAATATCTAATTTACCCTTTTCAATGAAACTCCTTTTACATATATTACACTGATAAGGTTTCTCGCCAGTGTGAGTGCGGACATGAACATCTAAATGAGTTTTTTGATTGAAACATTTCTCACATACATTACACTGATGCGGTTTCTCAACCGTGTGTTCACGAATATGTCTATCTAAATTATCCTTGCGATTAAAACATTTGTTACATAATTTACATTGATAAGGTTTCGCACCCGTGTGTATACCAATATGCGTATATAAATTACCCTTGTTATTAAAAGATTTGTGACATACATTACACTCATATGGTTTCTCGCCAGTATGTGTGCGTTTATGTCTTAATAATTCCCAATTACGTCTAAAACATTTCTGACAAATGTTACACGAAAACTGTTTAAGTTTGTTACTTGAGCTACTATTAACTTTTTGGTCTGAACTGGTTTTGTTTTTGGAGATTATTTTTTGAGTGTCACCAAGATTGTTATTTAGTTTCTTATCTACATTATCGCGGGTTTCCTTTATCTTTTTCTTGTTTATTGATTTGTTTTTAACATCTTTCTCTGTTTTCGGTTCTTCAACTTTGTCCATTGTGTGGTCAGTCCTCTCGAGGCTGTTTAAAAGCGTATCTTGACGGTACGTCTGCGCGGCGAGTCGAGGAGCACCTGAAGAACAAATTTAATACTGGGTGCTTCAAAAAAATGTATACACACTTTGAACTTCCATAGAAAATTTATTTACCGTTCTACAAAGTTAAATTTCAGGAAAATAGAAAGCTGAAAGTCCAATGTAAATGAAACATAAATAACAAATGTTAATACTGTTCAAATTGGTGACCTGCAGCATCAATACAATTCTGAGTACGAGTCACCACAGATTCTGTACATCGTATCAAAACGTCCAATGAGATTTCTCTACACACTGCTTGAATCTCATTCCAAAGAATGTCTAGGTTACGTGGTTTACGTTTGTACACCTCATCTTTTACTGTGCCCCACAAGAAGAAATCCAGTGGTGTAAGGTCTGGAGAGCGTGCTGGAAACTCGATTGGCCCCCTGCGTCCTATCCACTGGCCCGACAAATTTTGATCCAGGTAAGCTCGTACGTCCCTGTGATAGTGCGGCGGAGCACCATCTTGTTGAAAATAAAAATCATCATTACCGTATAATGCACGAATGGCAGGAAATATGGAATCAGCAAGCATTGTTAGGTAATTAATACCAGTTACAGTGCCTTCAAATCGAAAAGGTCCAATGAGTCCCCTTGAAGACAAACCGCACCACACATTTACACCAGGCAAATTTACAGCTTTTTCAATTGTAATGTGAGGATTTTCTTCACACCAGTAAACACAATTGTGCCTATTGACAGTTCCATTAAGTTTGAATTGGGCTTCATCCGACCAAATGATGCTACCCATAAATCCCGGTTCACGTATCACCATCTCCTGAATCCATTCACAAAATTGCAACCTTCGATCTGGATCGTCGTCATTTAGCTGTTGCACCAGCCTTGGAATGTAAACACGATACTTGCCTCTCTTCAGAATGCGTAGCACGCTGCTAGCACTTACATCACTTTCACGTGCCCCTTGCCTTGAAGATTTGTTAGGAGAGCGTTGAAACAGTTCCAAGACTGCCGTTGATGACTCATCACTTGTAGCTGTTCGAGGCCGACCTGAATGACCTTTATGCACATCACACACTGTTCCATGAACTTCGAATTTGTCTCGTATGCGTGTAATTGTTAATCTTGAAGGTGGTTCTGTATCATACTCCCTTCTCCACTGTCTTTGAACTTCATTTACATTCTCAAACTTCCAGTACCACTTAATAACCTGCTTACGTTCTTCAAAACTCAAACGTACGTCCCCCATGTTGATATTACAAATTCCAACTGATAATATAACATAGAGGGACGATTATGCTTGCACCTGGCGAAGAAATATAACATTAGCCTTGTAGAGCGGGAAAACTACAATAGTTTAAAGTGTGTATACATTTTTTTGAAGCACCCTGTATATCATTACCTTACGGTAGCCTAGTGGTATAGGTAATGGACTGCTGAGACGAGGTCTCGGGTTCGATCCCAGGTTTACCATGGCACACACCAATGACTTTTCGATGCTTTTCGAAGTTATGTGTGTATTTATCGCAGGTTTATAAGTGCCCGGTTAATGGCAATAGGCTCGCCACCTATTACATTGGGACCTAAACATAAACTGGCGAAATGTGGGTGCTAGCACCTCTGCCTACCTCTTCGGGGGATTACAGGCGTGAGTTTATGTTATGTTATGTATAACCTTACGCAGGTACATGTTATGGTATGTATAAGTCAACTTTTACCCATTTCGTCGCATACTAAATACTTAATCTAAACTGTATAGTAACAAAAGGCATCACAAAAGATTGCTTGAAATAAATCTTTCTTATGTGTTAATTTCAATATTGTCTTTTATCTACTCTCATACATACATATAATCACGCCTTTATACCTGGAGGGTTCGGCAGGTTAGGTCCCATGTAAGGTGAGCCTATTGCCATAATATTCCGGGCACTATTGTTGACTCGAGCCTATATCTGAGGCTGAGTCTGGGCTGTATATATCTGTCTGATGTTAAACAGCCCTATCCCTTAGTCGCCTTGTACGACAGCGCATGGGAAGAGATGGGGTGGACCAGTCTTCTCTGCCGGGAACCACGCGCTCTTGATTTCTTTTTTTGTACTAAATTGAAGCGTCTCGGTAGCTTAGTGGTTAAGGAGTCGGCATTACGATCGAGAGGTCCCGGGTTCGATCACACTACCAGCGTGAACCCACTCCTAGCACAAGCATTTAAGCTTAGTTGGAGGGGTTAGAGGGAATATTAGTAACTTCGGTTCTAATACTCTTTAAAAAAAAGAAAAAAAAAACTTGGTATATTTGTAAAAAAAAAAACAATTTGACATTTTGAAAGAGCTTCCCGTTGGCCCCAAACTAGGCAAGCTTGTCCTGTGGGTACCGTGACGTTTCCCTTAAACAGTTTCAGTGCTTGGTCATCTAGTGTAATGTAAACACACTTACAATGTATCGATATATACGTCTTTGGATGTATATAGTGTACGTATATATATGTATATATCTACAGCCTCTGTGGTGTGGCGGTAGTGCACGCGACTGCCACGCAGGAGGCGCGGGTTCCATTCCCGCTCAGTGCAAGTATTTGTATGCATGAATATGGCTATTTGCATTGGTCTGGGTGTTTCTATGTATAATATGTATGTATTTACAAAAAAAAGTATATAAGTATGTTTATCCGCATTCTAGATTCCATAACACAAGCTATAAAAGCTTACCATGGGTCTAGATAGCGTTGTGTAGAATGTTGTGAATTATTTATTATTATTTATATTGTTATCTATCTATATTAAGTACATTTTGAGGTTTTGGTCTAGATCGTTCTGACGCTGTCAGCTGTCTCTACACTCACCCTCAGTGACATCATCCGGTTCTTCTTTAATGACTTCGAGAGTCACCTCATCCTCAGAATGTGCAGCATCCGCGTACTGGTCCTGGACCCGTACTGGTCCAGTACGCTCAGCTATGAGTTCTGAAGCTTGAAGAAAAAAAAACATTGGTAACAAGAAATCTCTATATTATCACTATGTTCATTATCGCCACGCCACAGAGGTTGTCAGTATCTTTTTTTTTTTTTTTTTTTTCGTGCGGAAATCCCCACGGATACCCCCCCTGCCGGAGCCGGAAGGGGAGGTTATGTCGGACTCGAACCGACTAAAACCGCACGCCGACTGTGGGTCTTGGTGCTAGGCCGGAGGTGAGGTTGTCAAAGACATATCCCTCGCACCCCGGCTGACCCAGGGCCATCCCTTACGGTCTGGCCCTCCTCAGGAGGGGGGACAACGGTGTCCCCAACTCGCCCCCGGAATGGGGAGGCGCACTATTCAGCGCACCACCGCCGTGGCCTGCTTCTGCTGGGGTGACAGGCGGCTCCACCCGTCACCCCCAGGCCCGCGCTCATGGGGACGGAGGTCAGTCAGTGCCCTCCGACGCCCGAGTTGCCTGCGCGCGCGGGCGGCGCGATCCGCGAGTCTTTCTCGCTCGCGCCGCCTCTCCCGCTCCGCCGTCTCCTTCACGACCGCGCAGCGGACCATTGCTGTGAGCAGGGTGGCGAGGGTGAGAACTCTCACTCCCAGGGCCGCCACTAGCTCCCGCCTCGGTCCGGCCCATGCCGGACACTCGGTGAGCGTGTACAGCCTTGTGTCCTCGCTCGCGTCGCAGTGATGGCACTCGGACGTTGGCTCCTTTTCGATCCGACACAGATACCTCCCGAAGCACCCGTGCCCGGTGATAATCTGCGTCAGTCGATACGAGAGGCTGCCATGTGGCCTCTCGAGCCATTCCCCCATGATGGGCCTTACCGCCTCTATGACGGCATGCCCTGCGCGTCGTTGCTCAAGTCGTCGCTCCCACTCCGCCACCATGATCCCGTGGGAGGTTGTCAGTATCTAACCAAATTGAGTATAGAAGCTATAGTGTTAGTAAGATTCTCACGTACATGTATTCGCTGTTTGTCTTTTTTCCTTTACAGCGAGCAACAGAACGTCCGAGTCGCCAGGCAGACTGGGGTCATCTATAGCAACTTCCGTACATTCACTTTTCATAGCTGTAATGAAAAAAACTCACTATCATTTCATTTATATCTTTTTTTTTAAAGCCCCGTCACAAAAAACATATCCAAAAGTTGAAAATAAATTGTGTTTGCCCTTTAACTTTGAAATACCTATTAATATTTTGATTCAACCGATCAATAATATGATGAAGTGATTTGCCAGTTACAGTGCCCCGACTTTTTGTATATGTTTTTTGTGATGGGGGTTTATTAAATGTTTAATTTATTTATATAAAAGGACACGTCAATTCGACTTCACCTCGCCTGATGGAAAGTTAAAGGCAAAGTCTCGGATAGAGCCACCATCGTAAACATGTACCATGTTAACAGTGGTAGCACTCAGCTTAACGGCCTCATCAGCTGCCTTTTCACGCCCCGCTTAAAGGACCCGAGACTGTAGGAGGTCTAGTCTCTTTCATATCTTACTCAAATCTTTAAAACACTGTTACCTTCATCGTCTTCTTGCTTAACTGTGACTTCTCCAAATAGTGCCGGCGCCTCCGCATCAGAGTCTTCGTTTCCCACGCTTAGGTGCATCATTGGGCGAGATATCACGAACCTGTCCTCGCGATTCCCTAGCAGATCGACAGGTGTATACTGTGGAACATAACACTAAGGTTTAACTTCCTTCTTCATCTGTCTGTCTGTCTGTCTGTATGTTACGCTTTCACGCGTAAACCACTTAAAGGATTTTGATTAAATTTGGTATAGGTGTAGATTAGACCTTGAGAAAGGACATAGGCTATGTTTGGTCGCAATAACTGACATCCATGCGGGCGGAGCCGCAGGCAAAAGCGAGTAAGCTATATTGCTTGAGTTCGAAGTGGTGTGCAGGCAACTCCTAGGATTTTTTTAATAGATAGATAGATAATTCTTTATTGTACACCAAATAGATTTACATTGGAACAAGTAGGTAGCATGATACAGTTTAATGTACAATGGGCGGCCTTATCGCTGGAAGCGATTTCTTCCAGGCAACCTTGGGATGGACAGTAATGTGCTAAAACAGGGGCAATACGGTGTAGTTAGCAAATAAGTCTATACAAGGTGTGTTACAAAGCGAAAAAAGATAGGGACAGAGAGAGAGAGAGAAATAAAATAAAATAAATATTGTCATAACGTAAAGTATTATTATAACATATAGAACTAAGTATAACATATAAATAGATACATAAAGTAAATAGTACAACATACTAATAAGACAGGAAACAGGTGAGTGAGAAAATACCGAAATTGTGAGTTATCGTACCGTAGAAGATGATAGGAAGTGGTCCTTTACCTCTACTTTACCTATAATATTCATAAAAAAAGTTAGGTACAGGCCCAACAAATTCCTGCAGCTCCGCAAGAAATAGCAGGAATGAGTAGAAGGAACTCACCATGTTGCATTCCATCATCATAGTAAACAGTTCCTCACTCTGTAGGCAGCTCTTCCTCAGCTCATAGCATTTCCGGAGCCGGGCGCGGCAGATGTAACATGCCAGTATTGGTCTAAGATCATCTGTGTCAAACTGTGAACAAAACCATGTGTTTTGAAACAAGGAGTATGCATTTATAAATAAATAATATCAGAGCTTATGTGAGAGGATATAAAGCTCCCCATGCTCCTAAATTATAGACCGGTGATCAGCCCTGGGTCCACGTGAGTGGTAGGTAAAGGTCATGCTGACGAGGGAACGAAAGGTTAACCAGGCGTTGTGGGTAGGCCTTTTTCATACCCCAACGTCAACCCGATTGAGCCTCCGATGTCGCACTGTAAACCAGCTCTGCAGAGATATAGGAGTCTCTTTGGTAGTCCTAGTGCCCCTCGAATTAAGTCGAGTAAGGTACCCCCAGTTGCGGGCTCCGTGGAGGATGGGAATCCAAAGAGACAAATTGTAATACTAACAACTAAGTGTGGGTCATTTCGGTTTAAACAACTTTGATTTCTCATAAGAACAAAAATAGTTCGCTTAAAATGAGATACATAGTGATATTACTTAATTAAAATAGTATTAACATTTGCATCTGGCAAGCTGGGATGTCAACACAACACACATTTATTGCACAGTATGTACTTACACACATGCATTCAAAAGTAGACCTAAAGGGCATGTACATAATGCCTTAAGTTTACCTTTGAATGTATTCACGATTTTGCAGTTTTTGAATTTGGTTAGGTAAATAAATAAATAAATATTCTACAACATTCTACACAACACTATCTACCCATGATAAGCTTAACTAGCTTGTGTTATGGAATCTAGAATGCAGATAAATATACTTTTTTTTATATAGGATACGTCAATTTGACTTCACCTCGCCTGATGTTAAGCAAAGGCAAAGTCTCGGAAAGAGGGTCACCATGGTCCATAGAGCATGTTGACCTTACGTATACACTAAAGTATATTATTAATACTTGTTTTTACACATGTCATAAATATCATCCTAAATTAGACAGGGTATAGCCTGAATTCACACTCGTACGAACTTCTGAAACGCCATTTTTTTTTATAAAGAATATTAGAACCGAAGTTACTAATATTCCCTCTAACCCCTCCAACTAAGCTAAATTGCTTGTGCTAGGAGTGGGTTCACGTCGGTAGAGAAATGGCCAGGATCAAACTCAGGGCATCTCGATCGTAAGGCCGACTCCTTAACCTCTAAGCTACCGACGCTTAGGTCTGTTTTAGGTATTAGGTTTGTTTCGAGTTATACTTACCAATATCGAAGTCAAAACCTCAAAAATTTCTTGTAGATCGGTGTCAGCGATCGAGCGCAGTCCGCCGTCTCCTGACAAACAGATTCTACACATCGACAACTTCTCCATGATTACTTGGTGTTTGTATTTAATAGCCGTTTGCGCAGATGTATCCGCTTCTAGTGCTAATTTATTGGCGGTAATAGGCTCGCCCCCTATTACATGGGATTGTAAATCATAGCTGGCGAAATATGGGTGTTAGTACACCTCTGCCTATCCCCTTCTGGGATTTACAGGCGTGAGTATATGGATGGATGGAGTTTGATCTATATTCTCTTTATTACGTATAGTTATGAAATAGTTCTTATTTCTTTGTCGAAGTGGAATCACTAAATTCCAGTTTTACTGTTTACTCGTTGAATTTTTATTAAGTACCTCGTTCTTTTACTTGTTAGAAATATGTTGATTTTATTAAAGAATTTAAACTCAATATTAATAAATAATAGAAAAATGCATAAAAACTTAGAAAAACTGAAAAAAACTATTGAGAAGATGACAACATTGACAAGAATGACAAATGACAACATTGATTGACAATGTCAATTTGACATTTGACCAAAAGGTTTTTTGGCACGGTTACTAGACATTTAAGGCGTGACTTTATTTTTATAAGTGACGCGACGGCTATGACGGCTACAATGAAGGCGAACAGCAACCCATTTATTTATTCGAAAATAATAAAAAAGGATGTTTTAAATAAAAGTTTATTTTACTATGCGGCTTGGCTTGTTCTTTTTCCACAAATTCAACTCTTTTAAAAGTTTCCCTACAGGAATCTATTCCCGGGATAAAAGACTAATTTCTACCTGTACCAGAGAAGGAAACACGTGAGCTGGCAAGGAGTTAATGTTGCGGCATAGGAATGAGTCACTGATACGCTTGGTTCTAGCAGGTATATTCTGCACCGTTTACGAATGGCATCTTAGCCCTGCACGTATTGTCCTGTGAAGGAAAGTAGAGGGTGGGACTAAATTGGAAGAGCTCATCAGAACATTCACCATGGTAGAGACGGTAGAATACTGCCAAAAAATGCACCATCTCAACGCATCTGCAAAGGCTCGAGGGTGTTCGTGACCTCAGGATCCCCAATAATGCGGACCGCACGTCGCTGCAACCTGTCGAGAGCATCTAGTACCTAAGTACTTTGCGGAGCCATCCCAGAACTGTGAGCAGGAACGAATTTGTGTCTTGTGTAGAAGACACCGCTGCTCCAGCGTGAAAAAATGTCTCTCTCTGTTCCGGACTCCGAGTTTACGCGAGGCTGTTTTGATGATGCTCTCGATATAGCCTCTCCCGATGTGCGCTATTTCGTCCGATCTTTCACCTTCCGCATCCAATCTATCCCAGCCACCTTTTTCAGGTCAGTCCATCTGGCTAGGAGGTGTCTTACATTCCGTTTGCCTTTGCGGTTTCCACTCCAGGACTCGTCTAGGAGAGTCGTCTGCTCCAATGGCCATCAGTCCTTCGACAGAAGTGGCCAGCCCATTGCCACTTGAGCTCGCTTATTCTGCGAGCTACGTCGGTAAGTTTGGTTCTTTGCCGGATAACCTAATTTGAAATTCTATTATTTAGAGAAACTCCAAGCTTAGCTCGCCCCATAACCTGCGTGACTTTCAGTTTACGGACCAGCCCACGTTTCGGCACCGTAAGCCATCCATACTAATATCATAAATGCGAAAGTAACTCGTGTCTGTCTGTCTATAAGTTATGCTTTCAGGCCTAAACCACAGAACCAATTTTGATGAAATTTGCTATAGAGGTAGATTAGACCTTGAGAAAGAAGATAGGATATATTTGGTCCTGATGACCGATATCCACGCGGGCGGGGCCGCGGGCAAAAGCTAGTACATAATAAAACCAATCTTATTTATTCAACATTATATTAAAGAATCAATTGAACTTATATATTATAATTATTTTGTACTATAATACAGGCCCTCGATTCAACTAAAGCTAAACCACTGTGGTCCCACAGTCACTGCAAAAGATGATATAAAATTTTAGACTTTATTACTATATATCTAAAGTCTAAAATCAAATGAAAAAAGTTTAATTAAACTTTTTCATTCACTCTGTAAAAAGTCATCTAATTTTGAACGTTAACCGCATCGTTTTAAAGTCTATTATTTAATGCCGTTATTTACAGTCGCTGTGGCACGACTGTGGTTTGGCTTTGGTAGAATCGACACCCAGGTTCGTAACACAAAAAAAAATCATTGAAATTGGTAAAGACTACCAGTCCACCTGTTGATTATTTTATTATACAAGGTGATTTTATTTGTAGCCGTTTCGGAAAAAAGAATTTGGGCTGTTTTGATAGCAAAATCCATATCCATACTAATATTATAAATGTGAAAGTAACTCTGTCTGTCTGTATGTTACGCTTTCACACCTAAACCACTGAACCGATTTTGATGAAATTTGGTATAGGGATAGGTTATACCTTGAGAAAGAAAGAAAGAAATAAATTTATTTGGCAATCACTAGAAAGGACATAGGCTATGTTTGGGCGCGATAACCGATATTCACGCGGGCGGAGCCGCGGGCAAAAGCTAGACATCTATAAGTATTAATTTGATGAAAGAAAAAAAAAATTGACAAGCCCATAAATTTTTCCTTTCACCTGAATATGGGAATGGGAATACCCATACCAAAAAAAAAAATCTTTCGCCAAAGTAATACAGTAATCAATCTTTATATAAACTTAATATTTGATATTCAATCGATTTAATTTAATTTAATTGTTTACATTAATTAATTAGGAATTTGATGAACCTTTATTTAATTGTGTATGAAGTGTGATTTTAATTGTTATTTTATATTTAACTAGCTTTTGCCCGCGGCTCTGACCGCGTGGGTGTTGGTTCCCGGCAATTATTCGAATAATTCTCACCTTTTAAACCTTCCCTAGTTCGTGCAGGACGAAGAACTAACGAACAGCAATTGATTTTTATATGTATAGATTTACAATTTGAATGGCGACATTATCAATTGCACACTTTTGTTACTAACATAGCTTTTAAGTATATTGTATTACTAACAGTTATATGGATCATGTTCCGAAATAAAGTGTCATTATTATTATAAAACATAAAAAAACATAACATAAACTCACGCCTGTATTCCCCGAAGGGGTAGGTAGAGGTGCCAGTTTATGTTTAGGTCCCAATGTATTGCCATTAACCGGGCACATATAAACCTGCGATAAATACACACATAACTTCGAAAAGCATCGAACAGTCATTGGTGTGTGCCATGGTAAACCTGGGATCGAACCCGAGACCTCGTCTCAGCAGTCCATTACCCATACCACTAGGCTACCGCATATACTTATATTATTATTATATAATTATTATAATACTTCCAGATGATTTTGCTATCGGAACTGTGCCCGAATTCTTTTTATCCAAAACGACTATGAAATCACCCTGTATACTTATGCTTGAATAGAAAGATAATTAGGGTAAGTATCCTCTAATTATTAGGTCTTAGTGATAGTGGCAGAGGTTTATTAATATAACGTACATTTCGGTAATTATAGGGTGTCTCAATAAGAGTGCACTTTTTAATTTTAAAATTAAAGCACGTATTTAATGACAGAGTTGACATATTTTTATTGTATTTTAAAGAAGACATGTTCCGATTAAGTATGGAATAAAATATCTGGCATTTTCATGAAATTTTCCATGACTTTTGCACAGAGATGTGGCTGTATCTCACCGATGACGCGTTGGATTTTCGATTTGCGCTCAGGAATTATTTCGGGTTTATTCGCAAAAACCCGAGATTTCACAAAAACCCAAAGAAAAAAATTGCACGGCATTATATCGCACGATCTTGGTGGCCAGTTGACATCAGAATTTCGTGAGATAATGTGTTCTGGAAATCGTTGCTGCAATAAATCGATAGTTTTGTAATGAGTTTTTACAATTGTAACGGGTTGTTCTTTCGAAAAGCGCTCCATTTTTAATAATCGGAATAAACTGAGGTGACAACTGTAAAATTTCAGAGTTACCACTTGCATGAAAAAAAAATTCCAATTTTAAAAAGTGTTCGTATATAGGACAAACGAAGCGGACTATTGCTGAACGAGTCAAGAATCGCCAGACAAGCAATACCGCGATCGCAGAACACCTACTAGAAGCAGGTACTAATCACTGGATTGAGTTCCACCATACGCAAGTCCTCTCCACCGAACGTCACTTCTATTCAAGAACTGTACGTGAAGCGATTGAAATCAAGAAACATAAAAATTTCAATCGGGAAGATGGGTTTAAATTATCTGCAACATGGAATCCAGTGATAAAAAACATGCATCCTCGCTTTTCTGTGCAGTCGGATAAACACCGGACAGTTTGCTTACGGAATAGGGACACTGTGAGTGTGGTATGTGACGGTACATGGCGAAAACAAAATATCGAGAATGTGCGGGTAGATGAAGAACCTACTACCTCACGACTCGAAGACGGCGAGCGTGCACTTCTGAGCCAGTCAGCCTGTGACCACGGCCGGTGTAACCTGGTCGAAACGTCAGGCAAATCAAAGGTATGTATGTACCTATACCATGATCGCATTAATTCTCGTTAGTGTATTGTATATTTCAAAAGTGCACCCTTACTGGGATACCCTATATTTATCTACTCTCATACTGAAATATTGCCATGTTGGTACCCTGTGGAGTATAATAGGACCACAACATCTCTTCCTGTGGGTGACAAATTGATAGGGCTGTTCTCCATCCGACAGTAAATATACAGACCATAACTAAAGTAAAGCCAACGAGACGAGAGAAAAAAGGTAAACAAAGCGACCATTACTGAGTTATGTTGCGATAACTAGCGATTATTTTCTCTGTTCTTGTCGCACATGTTACATGTACGCGATAATGGTCGAGCGACAGATGTCGTTGCGTGTTTCGTAGTACACGAAAGCTGTAAGCACAGCGGTTCTAAACTGTCAGATCCGTCATCTTATGAGCAATTTCATTCCTGTCTGGAATGCGCCTAAAGTGATACGTAATAATTTTCAAATAAAAATGTTTGGAACCGCTGAAACTTTGTTTACCTTTTTTCTCTCGCTTTGTTGGCTTTAAATGCCCGCGTGACGGCAATACGCTCGCCCCCTGTTACGTGGGAACGAAAATCTTAGCGAAATGTGGGTGTTATTATACCTCTGCCTATTTCTTCGGGGCTTTATAAACGTCATTACGAAAGTATGTATTCTAAAAACTAAAAACAAACTTAAATGAGCCTCTCCACATAAGCCATTAAAATAAAATTTCTAAATTGTATATTATATCTTTTATGGCCATCTGTATCTTTTTTTTTTCATTACAATACAATTTCAAAAGGGTTTGGCGCTAAAAATGTACAAATATATAAATACAAATATAACACTGTAATTTCACGCAAATAATATCGTCGGTTGAAAGTTAAAAGGCTGCAAGCGACAACAAATTCACAAAGGAAAACGGTCCTACACTACAACGTAAACACATCACAGTGATTTTCCTATCAACAATGACTGTTGCTTGTACCTTTTAACCTTTTAACAGTTTTTTAGATATTAACTATCTATTTCATGGATAAATAGATGAAGTTTTCATGAAACTGTGCATAATTGGGTTTTAAAAACGCGTCTACTCGCTTTTTTAAAACTTATGAGTTACTCGTAACAGCCTTAACAATTTTATAAACTTATATATAACAGAAAGTCGTGTTAGTTACACTATTTATAACTCAAGAACGGCTGTACCAATTTGGCAAAAAATTGGTGGGAATGTAGCTTAGAATTAGGAGCCGGACATGGGATACCTACTTTTCATCCCGTTCTACCTTTATTTTATCCCGGGTATGGGTTCCCGAGGGTCATAGTCACGGGTTCAGTATTTCTGTAACATTGGTACATTTGCATGGACTACCAGGCTCAAAGAAAGTTTAAGGATCTTCATCTGGGTCGCGAGAAAAGGAGCAGTGTGTCCAATACCTTTCTATTCCGAATTTTACGCAGACGAAGTCGCGGGCAAAAGCTAGTTATATTCTAAACTGAATTGAAACTGGTAATTTGAACGAAATTTTATGGCATTTATTTATGCTTACTATAACAATTCGATTACATCAGGAAAAATGAATTACTCAGGTGGGGCTTGAACCCACGACCATTCCCTTACAGAGATAATTCATTGGTTCCAATACTTTGTAAGTGTGTAGGTAGATGACTCCATCGTCGCCTTAAAGACAGATACGAAGAGAATGGAATATTGAATTGATTCAGGTGTGGCTCAGTAGCTCAGTTGGAAGAGCATTCCCCCTGTACGGGAAAGGTCGTGGGTTCAAGCCCCACCTGAGTAATTCATTTTTCCTGATGTAATTGAAACTGGCAACATAGTAATAATATTACATTCAGTCTTTGTGTTTACTATAATGTTTCTTTAGATTATCTTCACTACCAAAACATTTATTACAGACATCACATTGATATGGTCTGTCACTAGTGTGTAATTGAACGTGAACATTGTAGTTACCTCTATGATTAAAGCGTTTATTACATACTTGGCATTTGAACCGTCTCTCACCACTGTGTTTATGAATAACATGTAAATTTAAATTGCTCTCCTTACAAAAACGCAAATCACAACTTTTACATTTATACGGTTTCTCACGTGTGTGCACACGCATATGAATGTATAAATGGCCACTTCTAGAAAATCTTTTATAACATACTTCACATTGATATGGTTTGTCATCGTTATGTGTACGAAGGTGTCTCTTTAGATTACCTTTATGGTTGAAACATTTCTGACATACATGGCATTGATACAATTTGCCTTCAGCGTGTGCACGAATATGATCACATAAACTTGCCTTTTGACTAAAATATGTCTTACATATATCACATTGATACGGTTTCTCACCATTATGTATACGACTGTGGTTTTCTAAATGGTCTTTTCGCACGAAACGTTTCGCACACACTTTACACTGATGTAATAATTCACTAGAGTGTATCAAACGAACATGTCTACGTAGATTTCCGCAGGTACTGAAGTATTTATTACACGTGTCACATTCGAATGGCTGAGGGGGATTTGGCGTGCTATTGGAAGGTTTACATTTATGTTTTTTAAAAGTCTTCCTAGACTTCAAGTTTTTGTAACAAACATCGCACTGATATGGTTTCTCACCATTACTCGTACGTCTATTCGTGCGTTTGCTTGTAGTCTTCTGTTCGGTTACAGTGGATTCCTCGGCAACAAGGGCGCCTATGTGATAAAATTATAGTCAGTACTGAAATTCATCTTCACATACGACTATGGGAACGTTGCGCACTGTGCGGTATGAAAGGAACCTCATACCACGCATGCTCAAGCTGTGGAATTAACTCCCCACTATGGTTTTCCCAAGCAACTACAATATGGGGTTCTTCAAGAAGGGCATTAGAAGGTATCTACAGGGTCCGCAGCGCGAGTGTGACGCCACTGGTGTTGCATACGTCTATAGGCCACGGTAGCCACTTTCCATCAGGTCAGCCGTGTGCTTGTCTGCCAAGAGACAAGCATACGACCACTTAAGATAAGAAAAAAATCGAATAATTCAGCTCTTTCTGTGGGTGTCGTAAAAGGCGACTAAGGGATAGGGCTGTGCTCCATCCGACAGTAAACATACAGCTGTGCAATTCACTAAGCAAGCACAACGATGCGACTCGCAACGTTGTGCTCGATAGAGATTGTCATTCGTCGATCTCCAGTGACGTGATACAATCCGACCAATGACAATCTCTATCGAGCACAACGTTGCGACTCACATCGTTGTGCTCGCTTAGTGAATTGCAGTGAAAACAAAGTGTTCGCTTAGCAGCAATATCCTTCTATTATTTGGCGAAATATTATAGCCCGGTCAATTTAGACATTCGAAGGTACATAAATTCCCACCAAGCTGAAAATGAGTAAAATTGTTCAAAACATAATTGTTACTTTATGAATCGGTATATTATCTCAGAAACTTATTAATTACTAGCTGTCCCGGCGAACTTCGTACCGCCAATTTTTCCCTGCACCCGTGGCGTCAGATCCCGTTCCCGCTGCACCATTTAGGGGGATGATAAATAGATGTTGGCCGATTCTCATAGATACCGGATAACCACAAAAAAATTCATCAAAATCGGTCAAGCCGTTTCGGAGGAGTATGGCAACGAAAACTGTGACACGAGAATTTTATATATTAGATAACTTTTTGAATCGGTATATCTCAGAAACGGTGGCTCGTAGGAAAAAACTGTTGATACATTTTTAGAGATAATTTTATAATCTACAATTTTTATATGGGCTACTTTTATGATAAACGTACCGTTTTGCTGAAAATCGCGAAAAACTCTTTTTTTTTTTACCTTTGACCTTTTATTTTTTTTTCCTTACACGGGAATGATGGGGAACTTTCAGGTATTGTTTATAATTATGTTTTGAACAAATTCACTCATTTTCAGCTTGGTGGGAATTTATGTGCCTTGACTCTCATTTTTTGGTTTAAATTGACCGGATCATTAGTGTTAATATACGTTTGCCAGCCCCTTCGTTTACCGGCGCGAATATCTTCATTCTCAGAGCTTTCAGTTGTGGTCGGCTTTCCAGACCCGGCGGGGGCCCCATTGCCAGGCATTTGTTACCCACGTAGCTGGGCGGTTTCCGCAAGACGTGGCCGCACCAGCGGAGGCGGCTCTCTTGCATTTTATCTGCGATGTCACGGACATGAAGAATGCCGCGGATGCGAGAGTTCCTCACGCGATCTTTACGCGTGACTCCACACATCCACCGCAGCATTTTCATCTCCGTGACACGCAGCATCTGCTTGTGTCGCTCCAACAGCGGCCACGCCTCACAGCCGTGTAAGAGGACAGGTCTAATGATTGTTTTATAGACCTGCCCCTTCAGCCTGACTGGCATTTTAGGATCGCAAGTGACGCCAGTCATTTCCCGCCACTTAGCAGCGGTTGAGTTTCTTGCCGGAGTCTTCTCAGGTCTGGGCCGCGTTTCGAACCGGTGCATGGTAATCGATTTGCTAAAATAGTTTTTAATATTCCTTTTTATATTGTTGTTTTGTACATAAATATACTCACGCCTGTAAAATCCCAAAGGGGTAGGCAGAGGTGTAATTAACACCCAGATTTTGTCTCCTATGATCTTCGGTCCTACGTAAAAGGGCTCGAGCCTATAGCCGTACAGCGGACCCTTAGTCATTGACTGTCGGATGGAGAAATTGACGTTTTGTAAGTGTCGATCTATGCAGAATAAATGATCTTTACTTTGACTATACTTGCTTGTATCGTCTTCCGATTCCACTTTTATAGTGACTGAAAAACGTTCATCAAAGGATGACGGCCGGCTGAACCCTTCTGGATCAAACTCTTCTGAAGGTTCAATCGTTACATCTAAAAAATAATAAAATTTAGTGAATGAATTTTACAGCATTAAGTATGCTAACTGTAGAAATCGAATACATAGGGAAAAAGAATCTACTCGGGCGGGACTCGAACCCGCAGTCTTTCCCTTACAGGTGGAATGCCTTGACCAACTCGGCTACCGAGACACGCCCGATGTGATTAAAATTTTCCCTCTTATCCGTCTTTAAGGCGACGGTGGAGTCATCTACCGATATTCTTACGAACTATCGAAACCAATGAGTGATGTGACAATCATTTTTAGACATAGATTTTTGATAACTCCGCCCAAATAATTGAATCTTTTTCCATATGTAAAACATAAAAACTAAATGAAAAGTTCTTGCTATCCGCAACAATGAGATTAGATAAAATAAATACCTTCAGGATCTATCGGCTCTGCTTTAACTTCATATTTGTAGAACACCGACCCGGGCGTACCCCCCGTACTAAGTTGTATGAGCGGGTGCTTCAAAGTGAGCCGCGGTGAGCTGGACACTTCTCCGACGGAATACTGTGACCAAAAACGAGATTTCTTTTTACTAATATTCTCGCTATAAAATGTTGCCTATCTGTTTTTTTTTATACCTCCTATGTGGCAGACAAGCACACGTCCACTTCCTGATGGAAAGTGCTTATCATAGCCCATGGACGTACGCAACACTCTAGTGTTACCCATGATGCCGACCCTGAAGAAACCTTCTAATACCCTTCTTGAAGATCGTGCGAAGTGGAGGAGGAAGAGCCGGAAGACGGACCCTGAGCGTGATGTCTTAATGTGGATGATGATGTTGTATTACCATTTTGTTGACCATCTGCGTGTACAGCTCCTCGCTTCTAAGACATCGCTCTCTCAGCCGGTGGCAGTTCTCAAGGCTTGCTCGGCACATGTAGCAAACTGATACTGGTCTGTTGTCTTTAGTTACAAACTGTGGAAGAATTCTTAATTCTTAATTCTTTATTGCACACATATAATACTGAGGTATAACATAAAAGGTAATTTAAAGAACATGTACAAATTATATGACATATATGAAGACTTATATCATGTACTAGCTTTTACTTCTATCAAGTTTTAATCAACCTCTGTATATACCAAATTTAATCTAAATTAGTTCAGTGGTCAGTTATGAAATGCGAGTACACCTCTGCCTACCCCTTCGGGGATTTACGGGGTACATAGATATGTATTTAGTATTATAATAATATGGTATTGTCAGGGATTACTTACTGGCATCAAAGTTAAGGTCTCGTAAACATTTTGGAGATATGTGTTCCCTATGAGACACATTCGAACATCTGCCACGAGACAGATTCTGCACATTGACCGTTTCTCCATACTCTAATAAATATATCAACTGTAAACTTAAATATATAACATTATTATATCAACACTCGAATAGAATAATTTTTCAGAACTTTCGGTAACTTTTAGGTTTTGACAGTAATGACAGTATTGACTTGACTTTTGTTTTGACCAGTGTTGCCAGTTGAATATTGTCGTATGTTACACAGGACTGCTTTAAAAGTTACAATTTCAGGGTAAAAGTTACGATACCTTATTTCACGAGGAAAACTTCAATACAAACGTTATTAGGGCCCTTTATTACATTTTATCTAAGATGTTTTCAGTCTTATTAAGTAACGACTTAGGAAAGTTAAGTTACTTAAGGAAATGCAGCAATTTTTTTTTTTTATGATAACGAAAACAATAAAACGAATTATGTATCATCATCGAAAGACATACAATAAAGTGAATAATACACCAAGTAATTCAGCAATGGCTTTTGATTAGCTACAACTCACTTTGTTAATCAATTTAAGAAATGTCATCATCATAAACTTCGCGATTCAAAAAGTTATAAAAATTGTTATCAATCAGCGGTTATAATCAGCAGAAGGACTAGTGAGTAAGTTAATCGTTGGTTTAACCGTTGGGTAGTGCTCCTCGGACATTGTGAAATGCGAATACTCAGTTACCGAGGACTTTAAGTTACGATTAGATAATAACTTTTATAACTTTTTGAATTGGTATATCTCAGAAACGGTGGCTCGTAGGAAAAAACCGTTGATACATTTTTTATAGATAATTTTATAATCTACAATTTTTGCCTGAAGTACTTTTATGATAATCGTACCGTTTTGTTGAAAAACTCATTTTTTTGACCTTTGACCTTGAATAATTGTTTTTCCTTAGACGGGAATGATGGGGAACTTTCAAATTTTGTTTTTAATGATATTTTAAACAATCTTACCGATTTTCAGCTTGGTGGGAATTTAAGTAAACTTTACTCTTATTTTTGGTCTAATTTGACCGGACTACTAGTCCTACTGGATTTATAGCTTTTCAGAGTTGACGACAATTTTTTGTCTATGGCTAATTTCTTTTTAAAAAATTATTACAATGGTAGGTGGACTTGTACGGGGCCCCCGTATGGGCGGAGACCCTGACGGCCAGTAATGTGGCTAGATTGCCCACAGAGGGCGATGGCCGTCAGGGTGATAAGGGGATACCGCACGATCTCAGGTGAGGTGGCATGTCTCCTAGCCGGGACCCCTCCATGGGACCTGGAAGCGAGAGCCCTTGCGTCTCTATTTAAATGGCGCAAGGAGGCGCTGGAGCGGGGCCAATGGCCTGCGTCTCGAGAAATCGAGTCCCAGCGGTCCCAGCTCTACCAGGAAACCGTGGAGACATGGAAGGTGCGACTTGAGCAACCAAAGGGGGGATTCGCAACAATCGCGGCCGTCAGACCGGTCATGGACGAGTGGCTGGAGAGGAGACATGGTGCTCTCTCCTACCAGTTGTCACAGATACTTACCGGGCATGGTAGCTTCGGTAGGTATCTGTGGCGAAGACACCGGGAAACCACGGCCGAGTGTCAGCACTGCGAGGACCGCAGCGATGACACAGCGCTCCACACGCTGGTGGAGTGCACAGCGTGGGCGCAACAGCGCCAGGTCCTCGTGGTGGGTCTGGGCGTGGGCACTCTCTCGCTCGAGACCATGGTGCGAGCTATGGTCTCCAGCGGGAGTAAGTGGGACAGCGCCGCCTCTTTCTGTGGGCAGGTCATGCTCGTGAAAGAGGCGGCGGGGTGGGAGCGGGAGAAAACTCTCCCACCTGAGTTCCGCAGTCGGCGGCTTGGGCGCCGCCGACGTGTCTTCGCCGAAGACCATCGGCCTCCATGACCGGGGGCCTGAGGACGGTGAGTTGGCTGCTCATCGTCCTTACAGAAGCAGGCCCATGACGGCAGCGTGACGTGACGGTCTCACGCACGTCCCCCCCCCTCCTATGAAGCGGGATGATACCTGAAAACCCCCCCATAGACGCGGGATAGCACCCGAACCACCCCCTAGACGAGGCCGCATTGAAGCCGTAGGTCTGTTGGGAGCCCTGGGACATCCTTCCGAGGGCTTACCCGGGGCTCCCAACTATAGGCTGCTAAAAACAATCATGATATATCAAATAAAACGAAGACGAGAACATCTTTTTTTCTTACCTTTAATTTCTTTTTAAATAGGTTACTTACTGATAGAAATTTTCGAATCGAATCGAGACAAAATCTTTTTAATTAAGAGAATTGCTCTTCTACAGTATATAAAAATAATATATTTTTTTACTAGTACCACACTAGTGAATGAACATAAATGAATGAATTGAAAATATTATATTATTCTTTGATTGATAGTTGTTCGAACAGAAGTAATCTTTATAACTGGGAAAAAAGGTTTGAAGTTGTTAGAACGTTGTCATCTCCATACAAAAGATATCTCTAACAATACCAAGG
This sequence comes from Eilema sororculum, assembly GCA_914829495.1. Classification (NCBI taxonomy): domain Eukaryota; kingdom Metazoa; phylum Arthropoda; class Insecta; order Lepidoptera; family Erebidae; genus Eilema; species Eilema sororculum. The sequence continues at coordinate 10,704,712 of OU618559.1, forward strand.
TTGATATTTCTGATAATACGGATAGCGAATCGAGTAATATTGACATTATTGACCACAGACTACAGAACACTAATTATTCTGACTGATGTTGACCCAAACCTATACGGCAAAAGTTACAATAAAGTTCCATTTTGAGTCATGTTACGGAGAAGTTACATAAGGGGGTCAAAAGTTACGGAAATTGTAACAAAAGTTACAATCTGGCAACGCTGGTTTTGACCCTTAGAGTATCAAGAGCTGCCATACCTACGAAAAAAAACTGCCTACCTAAACTTCGATTTTATCTATCTATGAATGAACTGAACGCAATATGGCGGCCTAGTAGGGAATCCAGTAAACTGTCGATAACTACTTATCGATATAAAAAGGGCACAGACTAAAAATTTATACATTTGAAAGAAAAATTACATAATTAAGTGGGTAGCTTAAGTAGATGCCGATAATTTTTGTGTTCTCAGGTTGCAGTGTGCTTAGGGCTTCGGAATTAAAATCAAGGAGAATTGTATAAAATCATACTTTTAACTTAAAAATGGAAGTAATTTCTTATTATCTAATATATATTTATCAATTTAATAGCTCTATCACCAGGCAATATTATTATCCTACTTATATTATAAACGTGAAAGTTTGCAAGTATTGAAGGATGGGTGGATGTATGTATATTACTCTTTCACGTAAAAAGTACTGAATGGATTTTAATGAAATTTGGTATGGAGTTAACTGACTCCCTGGATTAACACATAGGCTGTTTAGTCACGATAACCGACATCCACGTGAGCGGAGCTGCGGTGGAGTCACAAAAATATTATTTAAAAAACGTGATTACAAATGAGACAGCCCTGAATCCTTAATACCGAGTGAAATGTATGGCTGTACCGAATAACACCCCGTCCCCACCACTCCCCTCTCCCCACACGATTTCTCTGTCAAGACCGCTTCGTTGACAAACTGTATGTAGTATGAATCGTTAGACTGTGGTATAGTACTTTAAGTAGGTACTCTAAGGCTGGCCTACCATTGTAGAAGGTGATATTCCAAATACACATTTTCTTGTTCAACTATTTAAATATCATATTGATTTTGTAGTTTTATAGATGTAAAAAATGTTTTAGTATCTATTAACCAGTAATACCAGTACCATTATGCGACAGAATAATAAAAAGTCAATGGCATTTCAAAAGTCATTCACTATGTATGGAAAGTGGTCTTCGTTCTTTAAATATTTGAGTAAATAAACATCATACATAACATAACATAAACTCACGCCTGTATTCCCCGAAGGGGTAGGCAGAGGTGCTAGCACCCACATTTCGCCAGTTTATGTTTAGGTCCCAATGTACTAGGTGGCGAGCCTATTGCCATCAACCGGGCACTTATAAACCTGCGATAAATACACACATAACTTCGGAAAGCATCGTATAGTTATTGGTGTGTGCCATGGTAAACCTGGGATCGAACCCGAGACCTCGTCTCAGCAGTCCTTTACCCATACCACTAGGCTACCGCAGATTTTTTTTTTTTTGAGATTTGAGAAAATATCGATAATTAAAATTCTATCACCGCATCACTAGCAATTTTATTTAACCAATCAGGTGCTACTACATTCCCACTACGTTGGAAAGCAAGATGGAGAATTGGCGTTTTCCTAATATGATTTTATGAATGAATTTCGTAGTAGCTTCACGTCTGTATATTTATGTCTATGTGTTTCGTATATCTTTTGCGTTCATTTAATTTATTTACGTCTAGTAACGATATAAAGTGTAAAAATGAATAGCAATGTGTGTATTAGTTGTGAGAGACATGTCGTATTCAAAGTATTTCAGTGATATAGTATGAAATACGGCGGGATTTCAAACCGGCAAGCTGGTTTCTGATTTGGAGGACATTTATGGCCAAACAGCTAAATAAGCCGGTACGTACTTATATTTTAATGTTAAACACGGTATGGGAAGTGTAATCTATTAAAAATTACATATGTGTATTAAGTGAACATTTTATTTTTCAAAGCATTGTTTTCATTTGTCGTGGTTGAGTCATTAAACCTACGATTTTAAGAAATCGTAGTACGACACTGACGTTTTTGAACATTCATGATCCATTTTGTATTAACCACTGAGGCCCTTTGGACTACTAAAAAATTACACGGTATATACAGCTGTATTTATCCAGTACCGTACGTTTTTATTTGTTTCAGATTTTCAAAAGCACATTTCAAGACATATCATTTCAGTATGTGATGAAATATCCAGTGAGTCAGAAACTATCGCGGATAAATTACGCAGGAGTTTCAAGCAGCATTTTGGGTGTTCAATACTCACTTCAATAAGTTAATGTTCTAAAAGATTATAATTATATTATATTATAATATGTACTGTACCTACCTACATCTTTTGTTTTCATTATTTAATACTTAACAACGTCTGTAAAAAAATCGACTGTCTAGCTATCATGGTTCATGAGACAGGTAGGCTTTGGGTAAGGTATTGCTCGGGACATGTTTCTTGGACCTAAAATATGCTGAAAACACATTTCACACCCACGGTACCCATGGCCATACTCCTGGTGGTACCGTGGGTCTAATAAAGTTAAAGTGTACCACTGAGTAAGCGATTCTGTGACCAGCACTGCAATTCACTAAGCGAGCACAACGATGCGAGTCGCAACGTTGTGCTCGCTAGGGACTCGGCGGCTCAATCTGTCTTCCCCAGGTTCAAGCTCTCACTAAGGACTTAGGACTGCGAGGCCGTGGGTGGTCGCCCAGGCCATCCATACCCTCTCCACCGCCTCTGCTCGAAGGGGTAAGCAGAGGTTTACTGACACCCACATTTCGCCTACTATGATTTTCGGTCCCACCGAGTCTCACGAACAGGGCGCGAGACTATTGCCGCTAAGGGCCGGCATCGGCAAGCAAGAGGATTTGTATTTTTTGCGTAACAATAGATCTTATTGTTATAGAAATAAGGTTGAACTTTAATTGTTAACCATACCGCTGCAGAATGCCGATCGATGCCGACGATAGTCGACGATCGTCATTGAAATTTCGAAAAAAAAAATCGGAACCTCGCCGATGCCGATAATGGGCGCCAGCCCTAACCGGACACTTCATGTACGGTATGTTTACTGTCAGATGGAGAACAGCCCCATCACTAAGGGCCAATCAGCACTAAAAAAAGCTGCAGTGCGCAGCGGCCTTTTGTGAGGCGAAATATAACAAACTATTTTGAATATTTATTTAAGCGAAAAAAGATCTAAATTATTTGAGGGTGAAGTTCCGCGCGGTCTCGTGCCCCTGCTCCCAGTCATTTAATTGACCCTTAGTCGCCTACTACGACACCCACACAGGAAGATACTATTCTACTCCACCGAGTAAAATGCAAGGAAGCAAAAGGCTTTAAAATAATACAAAAACAATCCTCTATCAGTCTAGGTGTGCTGGAAGCAAACTCAACAATTAATCTCGCCTTTGTATAAAAATATCCTTTTATTTTTACTAGCTTTTGCCCGCGACCGCGACCAAACATAGCCTATGTCCTTTCTCATAGTCTAATCTACCCCTATACCAAATTACATTAAAATCGGTTCAGTAAAAGCGTAACATACAGACAGACAGACAGACAGAGTTACTTTCGCATTTATAATATTAGTATGGAAGTATGGATGACTGTGTGTACAATCTACACTATGGCTATGTTTAGTCGCGATAACCGACATCCAAGCGGGCGGAGCCGCGGGCAAAAGCTAGTATTATAAATGCGAAAGTAACTCTGTCTGTCTGTATGTTACGCTTTCACGCCTAAACCACTGAACCGATTTTGATGACATTTGGTATAGGGGTAGATTAAACCATGAGAAAGGATATAGGCTATGTTTGGTCGCGATAACCGACATTCACGCGAGCGGAGCCGCGAACAAAAGCTAGTAAAGAATATAAATATGAATAAAACAATAAGTGTTTGTATAGAAATCTTTAATTTTTCGATTATATGTTCTTAATTTTAAGTTACGAACTAGTCGTCTTAAAAAAAGCAAAAGTGCTAATTCTGTTGTGACAAAACTCTCTAAACTTGACTCTTTTTCATGCCAGCGCTAATCCCAGGTCGCAACCGGAGCTTACACCTCGAAGACTGAGGTTCACTTTTCCCCGTGTAACTGCGTGTTTCGCAAGTCTTTGATATTTTCTGTGAAGCGCCTGCCATCAGACCTCCACAATCCAAAGACGATATCGAAGTACTGCAGTTAGACCAGTTGTACTTTTCAGTGCTCTAACTACCAGTAACGACAGACTAAACTAGATTGAAAATAGCTAAAATGCTGTTTAGTAATTCAAAATGACGTAAATCACAAAGCATCGGTACATCGAAAATGACATTTAATACAATTCATAAATCTATAAATATACAACTCGTGCGAGTTAACATGGCACCTGGCTCGGGGCTTTGCGCGGGGGAGCGGGAGGCGTGTATGCTGACGCTACTAGCCTCGCACGGCGAGAGCGGGGTCGCGCGCGGGGAAGCGGGAGGAAGGTGTTTTCCAGGCAGGTGCCATGTTAACTCGCACGAGCTATAAAAATCAATGACACTTTTCGTTGTAATGTTATAACTCAACAACGCCTTTACCGATTTGGCTAATTTTGGTCTTGAATTATTCGTGGAAGTCCAGGGAAGGTTTGTACGTAGAGAAAAAATCGAATAATTGTCGGGAACCGACATCCACGCGGGCGGAGCCGCGAGCGAAAGCTAGTCTTATATGGATATATAAAAATTAATTGCTGTTCGTTAGTCTCGCTAAAACTCGAGAACGGCTGAACGGATTCATGTTATTTTGGTCTTGAAATGTTGATGGAGGTCTAGGGGAGATTTAAAAGGTGAGAAAAATTCGAATAATTGCCGGAATAACCCTAATAAAAACAGTCCTTTTCTGGATCTGACGCCACGCGGGCGGAAGAAATCGGTGGTAGGAAGTTCGCCGGGTCATAAACAACTCGTGCGAGTTAACATGGCACCTGGCTCGGGGCTTTGCGCGGGGGAGCGGGAGGCGTGTACGCTGACGCTACTAGCCTCGCACGGCGAGAGCGGGGTCGCGCGCGGGGAAGCGGGAGGTGGGTGTCTTCGAGGCAGGTGCCATGTTACTCGCACGAGCTATAGTTCTAAAATAAATTCGATGCTAAAACGGTTGACATATAAGGATAGTAAGGTTTAGTGAGATGAACAAAAAAAAATCATTGTAGTGTTAACGATATTTAATAAAAATATATACCAATTAGGTGACAGACAAGCACACGGCCCACCTGATGGAAAATTATTGCCTCGCCATGAAGGCACCAGAGACGTTACACGTGCTGCCTACCCTGAAGAAACTTTCTAATGCCTTTCTTGGAGAACCACATTTTTTAGTCGCTTAAAAAAACCACGTTAAAAAGCACTTTGAATATTTAAAAACAATTTTAACAAAGGATAACATGTATCAATAATTCATGTTGAAAAGCGATAGCTTAGATTGGCGATAGCTTAAGGAGTCCAGAGGATCCGGATTCGAATCCTGGAGATTACACTACCGACGTGAACCCATTTCTAACACAAGCAATTTAGCTTAGCTGGAGGGGTTAGGGGAAAAATAGTAATTTTGATTATTAATATTCTTCAAAAAAAAAGTATAAATAGTTTTATAATCCCCACAGTACAGAGTTAGTGTATTTCATGTTTACTTCATAATTTTATAAGAGGTTTAGGAGCCACAATTTCTAACTAATAAATAAATTAGAATTTGTTGAGCTACTTTTGTCGTTGATTGTAAAAAATGTTTCAAAGATGATTTTCTTTCTTAATCATTATCTGACTAGTGTGTAATTTCATGTGTCGCTGTAGATAACGTTTATCACTTAAATATTTTTTACACACATCACATTGATACCGTTTCTCAGTGGTATGTACAAAAGTATGGCGTTGAAGACTAATTTTATAAGAAAAACATTTTTTACATACTTCACATTGATACGGTTTCTCAGTATTGTGTTGTTGAAGGTGTCTATTTAAACGATGCTTAAAACTAAAAGATTTCTGACATATATCACATTGGTAAGGCCTTTCGTCAGTGTGTACATGAAGATGAGCATCTAAGTAAGTCTTGTGCTTAAAATATTTGGAACATATAAAACATTGATAAGGTTTTCCAGCACTATGTATACGTTTATGTACCTTCAGCTCAGACGTGCGCACAAAACTTTTCATACAAACATCACATTGATGTGGTTTCTCACCAGTATGATATCGGTTGTGTATCTCGTAAATAGACTTACAGTTGAAATATTTATTACATAAGTCACAATGGTATACAGTTTTACCAGTGTGACAACGGTAGTGTATATATAAACGAGTTTTATTTTTAAAACATTTCTTACATACATCACATTGGAGTGGATTTTCACTATGCTCACGCATATGAAACAACAAATAATTCTTTCTATCATACCCTTTTCCACATGCATCACACTGATATGATTTCTCACCGGTGTGCCGACGCATATGTGATTGCAAATTACCTTTACGATTGAAACCTATCTGACACACATCACACTTGAATGGTTTGCCAGCTGTGTGTGTTTTGATATGAGCATCTAAATAACCGCTTTTAGTGAAGCATTTATTACACACATTACATTGATATGATTTCTGGTTAGCATGTGTTAGTACATGTCTCTCAAAGTATGATTTACGAGCATAAGCTTTCTGACAAGTGCCACATGTATAAGATTTAGCGATGGTTCGTTCTGGCATCATCAGTTCAATATTCTTAGGTTTGTCTGTGGTCGGATCCCGTTCCTTCAGTAAAGTTGGATCCTCTTCGGAAACATCTGAAAAGTATATTTATCCATCCATATACTCACGTCTGTGAACCCCGAAGGGGTAGGCAGAGGTGTATTAGCACCCACGTTTCACCAATTTTGAGTTTCGGTCCCATGACGCAATAGGGGGCGACCTAATGCCGTCTAGCGGGCCCTTTTTCTCTGGCTGTATGTTTACTCTCGGATGGAGAACAGCCCTATCCCTTAGAGCGAGGCCCCACTTGTGCGTCGCGCTGCGTCATCGCAACGGAGCAGGTTATTCTTAGAAATTTAAAGGAATTTGTCTCATCGCTATAATTTTACTTCATTTTTTTTTTAAGAATTACCATGATTAGTTGTGACAACACAGCACAAAGTACAAGTAAGGCCTCAGCCTTAGTCACCTTGTACGAAACGCACAGGAAGAGGTGGTATAACTCACAACACACACACACACTCACAACACACACACACACACTCACAACACACGCACGTACGGACTCTTACGTACTTCAAAATGTTCAGCAGACGGATTAAAAAAAAGAGATACCAAAAACATAGTAAGGAGGCTTTAACTACTACTAGCTTTTGCCCGCGGCTCCGCTCGTGTGGATGTCGGTTATCGCGACCAACTATACAATTCTCTTCCACTTAGCGTTAATCCCAGTTGCATCCGAAGCTTTCGCGCTCGGATTCTGGGGTCCGCTTTACTAAGCTAACTGCGGATTTGGTTGGACATCAGTATTTTCTGTGAAGTGACTGCCATCTGACCTCCACAACCTAAAGGGCCACAAAAAATGATATAATAGTATAGACAAGACAGAAAGCGAACTTACTTAGTCTATCATTTACTTCACGCTTCGCGATATCGGTAGGAGTGTTTACTCGGCACTGACTGTCCGGGGAGGCCTCATCTTCGCTTGTTTGATCTGTCGAATCCTTCGTATCATCTGCAAATATATCGCGATATTGATGGGTTAACAATATACAATTATTGGTGAAATGTGGGTGTTAATTCACCCCTACCTAACCCTATGGGGATAAAGCTGTGATTATATGTATGTATGTAACATAAAAATACCTTAAGTAAAAGTTACCCAGTGGTTAAAAGTTACCAGAAAGTTAACCAGTAATGAAAGTTACTAACTATCAAAAGTTACGCATTTGTTCAAAGTTACCTAGTTGTCGAAAGTCACCCAGTTATATAAAGTTACCTAGTGTCGAAAGTTACCCAGACATCCAAAGGTATCTATTAGCCCAATATTACCCAGTTGTCCGTTACCCTGCCTGTCCAAAGTTACCGGTTGTCAAAAGTTATCCAGTTGCCCGTAACCCTGACTGTCCAAAGTTAAACATAACATACATAACATAAACCCACGCCTGTATTCCCCGAAGGGGTAGGCAGAGGTGCTAGCACCCACATTTCGCCAGTTTGTGTTTAGGTCCCCAATGTAATAGGTGGCGAGCCTATTGCCATTAACCGGGCACTTATAAACCTGCGATAAATACACACATAACTTCGCAAAGCATCGAAAAGTCATTGGTGTGTGCCATGGTAAAACTGGGATCGAACCCGAGACCTCGTCTCAGCAGTCCATTACCCATACCACTAGGCTACCGCAGAGTTACCGGTTGTCAGAAGTTACCCGGTCATTTAAATATGCCCAGTTGTCCGTTACCCTGTCTGTCTAAAGTTACCTAGTTTTCTAAAGTTACCCCGTCACCCAAAGTAACCCAGTTATCCAAAGTTACCCAGTTGTCCCAAGTTACCCCGTTATTCAAAATTACCTAATTGTCAAGTTACCAGTTGTTACCCAGTTACTCAGTTGCACAGAGTTACCCAGTTGTCCCAAGATACCCAGTTATCCAAAGTTACCCGGTTGTCCAAAATTACCCAGCTATCCAAAGTTACCGCAAGTGACACAGTACCTTCAGTCTCGTCGCACTTTGCCTTCAAGGTGTGAACGCTCGGCACCTCTATCGCTATCTCTGTGTCGAACACGTCGTCGACGCTCAACTGCACGATGGGGTGCACAATCTCGAGTTTATAGCTGTGTGCACCCGCCACCAACTTCACCGGTTTGCACTGGAGACACAATCATTCCATGTACAGTCATCGCCACAAATATCAACAAAGTCTCAACCAGGGTGCGAGAGATATGCTTTCGACAATCTCACCTCCGGCCACCAAAGACCCAAGACGGCGTACGTTTTAGTCGGTTCGAGTCCGACATAACCACCTCCACCGGCTCCATGGGGGTGGTATCCGTGGGGATTTTTCGCACGATAAAAAAAAAGATAACAAAGTCTCAAAATTATCTTAAAACTAAGTTATTAAGAGAAAATAATCTCCCCAATATATTGTGGTACCGGTCGCGGTCGAGACCATGGGCAGTTGGGGCATACAAGCAAAAAAACTTGTGGCCGACATAAGTCTTAGAATAAGGAGAAAAACTGGCGACCCCACTTCCGGATCGTACCTGGTGCAAAGGCTAGCCATTGCGCGGAAATGCGGCCAGTGTTCTGTGCTTCTTTGCACCAGACACGACCCGAGGCGGGTTATTTACATGACAAAAGCTTGGCTGGCTAATTGACATTTCATTTAATATATTTAAATTATTGTAAAAAATAAATAAGATTCTTTATTATAGACTATATTGTGGATTTAAATAGATATAAAACTTAAAGTTATTTGAATAAATAATTGAGAAAAAGAGAAAATTTAACTGTTTTATTGATTTAAATTTATCTTGCGGCAACCGCCAAGCTTCGTGGGTAACAAATGCCTGGCAATGGCGCCCCCACCGGGTGCAGGTAGAAGGGGTAAGGCCAAGAACTCCTGGTTGTCGTGGAGGAAGACATGCGTGCAAACGGTCTCACCACCTTGGACGACCAAGATCGTGCGAAGTGGAGTAGGAAGAGCCGGAAGACGGACGGATCGGACGGCGGTACACTCGGATCACCGTGGCCAATTAATAACCATTGAAAGAAATAATTGTAAAAATGTTAAAAAAGAAATTAAATTTGTACCGATTAACCAGTATCGTTTAGACGCTTTCAGGGAAAGTATTGTGAGTAAAATACCTGATTTGCCCTTGTACACTTGTGTAGAAGAATCTTACGCAGAATTAACCAACCTGATCGATACTGAGTTTGGGAGAATTTTTACCTCAAAAACATTATCGGTTGGCGGCCGCCCTGTATTCAGTGACTGGGCAACATCGGGGATTTATAGGAGCAGGAGGAGATTGTATGATCTGTATTCTGAAAAGTCATACAATTTCAACCCTGCTTTTCAGAACTATGTTAAAAATTACTCAAAAGTATTTAAGCGAGCCTGTTCCTTTGCGAAATCAAACTTCATTAGGAAGAAAATAACCAATTCTGTTAATAAAATTAAGACTACTTGGAATATAATAAATTCCGAATGTGGGAAATCTTCATCAACTGTAAGAGATTTCCATTTAAAAATAGAAGATCGCCATGTCACGGAGGATTTGGAGGTTGCGACAGAGTTTGAACATTTCTTCGCAAATATAGCTTCCACTACAACCAAAACTCTTCAGTCGTCTTCCATTTCCGCTGAGGCATTGCTTGTAGAATCAACAAACAGGTGTCAGAACACGTTCGTATTCACGGTTGTTAATAGCAAGGACATCGTTAAAGCGTTTAAAACAATTGATGTTAAAAAGACCGCGGATCTATGGGGATTATCAGTCAAAACTGTGGCAAGTATAATTGATGTCATTGCTCCCCATCTAGCAACTGTGTTTAATGACTGTGTCAACAGTGGTATATTTCCTGATTTAATGAAATATAGCAAAGTCATACCTTTGTTCAAGGCCGGCAGCGCCACAGATCCTTCGAATTTCCGACCCGTTTCTGTGTTGCCGACCTTGAGTAAAGTATTTGAGAAACTAATTCTAGGACAGTTGTTGACCCATTTTGGTGAAAACAAATTGTTTCATGATAAACAGTTTGGGTTTACTAAGGGACGTTCGACTACTGATGCTGGTGTAGAACTGTTAAATTGTATTTACGAAGCCTGGGAGGATAAGCATGATGCTCTAGGTGTCTTCTGTGATCTATCCAAGGCCTTCGATTGCGTTCACCATGACACATTAATCAGGAAATTAGAACATTACGGAATAAGGAACAAGGCTCTCGAGCTTCTGACTTCATATTTGAACAATAGAATTCAGAGGGTCGATGTTAACGGTACATGTTCAGCAGGATCTGTGGTTTCGTTGGGCGTTCCGCAGGGTTCGATACTTGGACCATTTTTATTTCTAATTTACATAAATGACCTTCCCTACTATGTAAGGGACAATATATTTTATTTGCTGACGATACTTCGTTAATTTTCAAAATTAAAAGGCAACACGATAATTATGACGAAGTGAATGGTGCAATCAAAAGAGTGGTCCATTGGTTTAATATAAATAATCTTTGCCTTAATGAGAATAAAACTAAATGTATTAAATTTACTCTGCCTAATGTTGCACAGGTAGAAACCAATGTACAACTCAATGGACAATTGTTGAGCCTTGCGGAATCGACAGTGTTCTTAGGTTTGAGTATTGACGCTAAACTTCAGTGGGGTTCACATATAGAAAAAATAGCTAGTAGATTAAGCTCAGCTTCCTATGCTGTAAAAAAGATTAGGACTTTAACAGATGTGGATACGGCTAGAATAGTTTATTTCAGCTATTTTCATAGTATTATGAGCTACGGAATTCTCCTTTGGGGTAATTCCGCAGATTTAAATACGATATTTGTCTTGCAAAAGCGGGCTGTGCGAGCTATTTATAATTTGGGCCCAAGAGTCTCCCTCCGAGATAAGTTTAAAGAGATGAATATTCTAACCGTAGTGTCACAATACATTTTCGAAAACTTAATGTATGTCAGGAAAAATATTGCAAAATTTCCAAGACTTTGCGACAGGCACAATATAAATACTAGAAATAAAAGCAATCTTGTAGTTTGTCATACCAGACTCCATAAAATAAGTAATTCTTTCCAGGGCAACTGTATTCGCTTTTTTAACAAGCTTCCTAATGAAATCAGAGATTTACCTGTTAATAAATTTAAAAATACAGTAAAGAGCAAACTGTGCCAGAAAGGCTATTATAAAATCCAAGAATATTTAAATGATAAACAAGCTTGGAAATGAGCTGTTCGCTCTGCTGTGCTACTCAAGCAAAACATTGTATCTAGACCATAAGTTTTAGGCTAAGTAAATGTTTTGTAAATAGACCAAAAAAAAAAAAAAGCCCGCTGAGTTTCTTGCCGGAGTCTTCTCAGGTCTGGGTCGCGTTTCGAACCGGTGGTCCATTTACTAGTATTAGTTAGTATTTAATATTTACTTTATGTTGACGTTTTGTAAGTGCCGATTTAATGATCTATGCAAAATAAATTATTTTTGAATTTTGAATTTTGACGCTGTGCTCCGAGGGCATTGTGGCCTCGGATGCAATTTGGATTGACGTCTAAGTATGTATGATGATGGATGAGGATTATACGAATTAAAGGTGAATACCAATTATCAGAACAATCGGTCAACAGGAAAGGAAAAACCAAGGAGTTAAGATCATTTTGAACACTTGTCTTAGTTCATCAACATATTTCGGATGCTGATTAAACAGAATAGATGACTTAGGGTCATATTCCAGCACGTTACGTTATTCAGTTGAATATCGATTTATAATGGTGAATGTTGTAAAAAATGTTGATCAGTCCTGGGAGAATGCTTCACCACTATCCTTTTTTTTTTTTAACCGTGGGGGAAAATCCTCCATGGATGTTATGCCGGACTCCTACCGACTAAAAACCCCCACGGTAACGCCCAGAAGCCTATGGTTGGGAGCCCCGGGTAAGCCCTCGAAAGGATGTCCCAGGACTCCCATCAGACCTACGGCTACAATTGCGGCCTCGCCTAGGGGGTGGTTCGGGTGCTATTCCGCGTCTATGGGGGGGTTTCGGGTGTTATCCCGCTTCTTAGGGGGGGGGGGGGGGGTTCACCACTATCCTTATATACATGGGTACGGTAGCTTAGTGCACAAACAAGTACAAACAATTTCCCGAAACAATACATACTAGCTGACCCGGCGTACTTCGTGCCGCTAATTTTTTTCCGCCCGCGCTTGCTTGTTTTATCCATATAAACCTTCCTCTTCAACTACTCTATCTATTAAAAGAAACCGCATTAAAATCTGTAACCTAGTTTTGAAGATATAAGCATACATAGGGACACGGAAAGTGACTTTGCTTTATCCTATGTAGTGATGATAGATTGTACAACCTAATGTACGTACAACCTAATGTACGTACAACCTAATGTACGTACAACCTAATGTACGTACAACCTAATGTACGTACAACCTAATGTACGTACAACCTAATGTACGTACAACTTAATGTACGTACAACCTAATGTACGTACAACCTAATGTACGTACAACCTAATGTACGTACAACCTAAATATTATTTCTCCAAATTGAGGGGGATTTATTTAATATTAATTAAATTATAACCGCGGTAGCCTAGTGGTTAGGGTAATGGACTGCTGAGACGAGGTCTCGGGTTCGTTACCAGGTTTACCATGGCACACACCAATGACTTTGCGATGCTTTACGAAGTTATGTGTGTATTTATCGCAGGTTTATAAGTACCCGGTTAATGGCAATAGGCTCGCCACCTATTACATTGGGACCTAAACATAAACTGGCGAAACGTGGGTGCTGGCACCTCTGCCTACCCCTTCGGGGAATACAGGCGTGAGTTTATGTTATGTTATGTAATTAAATATACTCACGTCTGCAAGCAGAGGTGTTCCAGCGCCCACGTTTCGCTAGATTATGATATTCGGTCCCACGAGGTAATAAGCGAGCCTATTACTAGCGGGCCCATTGTCTTGAGCTGTATGTTTACTGTCGGATGGAGAACAACCCTATTCCTTAGTCACCTTTTACGACACCCACGGGAAGAGTGTGTCCTAGTGGAGTGGACTAGGACCACTCCAGTGGTCCTATTCCACAACACTGAGAGCCATCACAGCAGATTAATCAAAGTATTTAATAGTAGATTGTATTACAAGGGAGCAAAGCAGTATTTTTACGGCGAGGGCGCTACTTTGAATCAAGAGCAAAGCGAAGGATTCTAGAATAGAATCCCGAGCGCAGCCCGAGGGAAAAATAATTTGCTCCCGAGTTATACACTCTACTTTTCATCCCCTTTCTATGAGAAAACTTATTTCTCCCGAGATTTCGGGCGTAACAAGTTTTGTACGGCGTTGTTAGCTTCTATAATATCTAATTGTTTCAAGAGTTAATGCATTGTCACTTACTTAACTCGAAGTAGAACTCATATTATTTTGCAAAATACAACTTAAATAGGTAATGTACTAATACAAGAACAGAGAGGTAATTGGCGCTCTTTGTTTTTTTTTTTAGTTAGCACAGGTCACCCCGAGCTATGCAGCCAACACGTACCAGCCAGTAATCCGTACAATTTGAGTTCGATTTCTATGAATTATAATGTTCCAAATTCAAATCACTTTTACGGCCCGCTGCTTGGCCTTGAACAGAAAAGAGCTATATTGCGCCCCGCTACAGTGACAGTAAAGTAACATTTTTCGAATAGAAGGGATGAAAATTATTTTTTATAGCATTTATTATGCTAACTTTAAAGTTCGAAAAACAGCGGGAAAATGAAATGCTCATAGTCATAGTCATAGCCATCTCTTTATATCCGTCTATAAGGGCGACTGTTTTTCCCATCCCGATGTTTTTCGAACTTTAAAGTTAGCATAATAAGTGCTATAAAAAATTCATTCAAATATTTGGACGGAGTCATAAAAATTCAAAGTTTAAAAATGGTTGAATAATCATTCATTGGTTCCAACAGTAGGTACGTAAGAATATTGGTAGCTGGCTCCACCGTCGCCCTTAAAGACAGGTATAAGGAGAAGGGAAATTTGAAGTGATTCAGGTGTGGCTCAATAGCTCAGTTGGAAGAGCATTCCCCCTGTAAGGGAAAGGTCCTGGGTTCAAGTCCAACTTGAGCATTTAATTTTCCCGATGTTTATCGAACTCAAAGTATTTATTCAAAATTGTGTAGCACTACTACAGCTTTTTGACGTCAAATTCTGCTTAGAACTAAGTTTACCACCGCTTCCTAGGCACCAGTGGTAGCACAAGAAATGGCGCAACAAACTCCACTGTAGGCTAGCAAAAAGAACTGCTGTAGCTAGGATAAAGAAGTATCTTACCATGGTATGACTGAGCATCTGAGTTAACACCTGCTCGCTCTGTAGGCAGCTGGCACGCAGTTGCTGACAGTTCTGGAGTCGCGCGCAACAGATGTAACACGCCTGGAGAGGTCTTCTGTCGCCCGTGTTCAACTGGACAATGGATATTTTATACTATTACTACATACATTTTGCCCGCGACTCCGCCCGCGTGGATGTCGGTTATCGCGACCAAACATAGCCTATGTTGTTTCTCAAGGTCTAATCTACCCCTATACCAAATTTCATAAAAATCGGTTCAGTGGTTCAGGCGCGAAAGCGTAACATACAGACAGACAGATAGACAGACAGTTACTTTCGCATTTATATATTAGCACTAGCTGTCCCGGCGAACTTCGTACCGCCAATTTTTTCCTACCCTCGTGGCATCAGATCCCGTTCCCGCTGCACCATTTAGGGGGATGAAAAATATATAATAATTAAATGACGATTGATCATTTTTCTACCGGAAAGAAAAAATGATTAAATTACTAAAATGGCTATTAAAAAATAAGGGTTGATCGTAGAAGGGTGAAAATTGAGGATTGTATGTATTTTTTTGTATTGTATGTTGTTGTATCATTAAAAAGATGTTGGCCGATTCTCAGACCTACTCAATATGCTCACAAAATTTCATCAAAATCGGTCAAGCCGTTTCGGAGGAGTATGGCAACAAAAACTGTGACATGAGAATTTTATATATTAGATGGATATGGATATGTACAGACGTGACCGCTTCACAATTGCATCCTTTTAATATTATAAACACGAATGATTGTAAGTATGGATGGACCTACATATAATCACACCTTTATCCCCAGAATGCTGGCAGAGGTGAATTAATACCCACATTTCACCATCTTTTTTTTTTTATGGATTAGGAAGGGCAAACGAGCAGACGGATCGCCTGATGGTAAGCGATTACCGCCGCCCATGGACACCCGCAACACCAGAGGAGTCACAAGTGCGTTGCCTTCCTTTTAAAAGAGAGTACGCTCTTTTCTTGAAGGTTTGAAGGTCGTAATGGTTCGGAAATACCGCTGGTGGCAGTTCATTCCACAGTTTAGTTGTGCGAGGCAGAAAGTTTCTCGAGAAGCGCACAGTTGTGGACCGCCAGCTGTCCAGATGGTGAGTGTGGAACTGCTGTCGCGTGGAACGATGGCGGAAAGAGGCGGTGGGGATCAATCCGAACAATTCCTCGGAGCACTCCCCATAGTATAGGCGATAGAAGATGCAAAGCGAAGTCACATCTCTACGCAGTGCCAAAGAGTCTAGCCGATTTGAAACATCCCGGCAGTTGACGATTCGAGTCGCTCTCCGTTGGATGCGGTCCAGAGGTCCAGAGGTCATTGTATTCGGTCCCAGATAATAGGGGATGAGCCTATTGCCGTATTCCGGGCACTATTGTTAACTCGAGCCATGTATCTGAAGCTGGGCTATATATACACATTGAGACAAGTGGTACTTTTTCCACAGTATTTATTCTATTATACCTAACCGGTTTCGCCTTACTTACTTCCAGCGGGGGACGCCGTCGACCGGACGGGTGATCTACCCTTTTCCAAATCCCCTACGACCGGTTTCGCTTTAGGGCATTATTATTATTATTTTTTTATTATTATTTATTAATACACTAGCAGCCTAAGCTGATGCGTGTATATCACTGAACTTGTGTTTTTAAAATTGTATAGGTAATGTTTGTCCAGTCTATTTTTAAAAATGTTTACGTTAGGAGCACTTATCACACTTTCTGGTAGGGAGTTCCACATTTGCACCACGCGATTGGGCAGGAAGTTATACCTAGGGTTGCTGGCACACCGAGGCTTACTTAGTTTCAGTGAGTGGCCTCTTAGATGTCTGTTGGAGTTCATGGTGTAGATGCTTTCAAGGTTTGATACATTGTAATGTTTGCTAAGGATTTTGTAAGTTTCTATGAGATCTCCTCTCTTCCTTCTCTCTTCCAGTGTGGTTAGATTGAGTTCCAGGAGGCGTTTTTCGTACGACATCTCTTTCAAACCAGTGACCATTTTAGTGGCTCTTCTTTGCACTCTTTCTAATAATAGGATGTCTTTTTTAAAGTATGGACTCCAAATTTTCTCAAGGGTTTACATTTAACAAAGATTTCGGAAGTTCTAATGTCTAAAAGCTAGGTAGTTTTTAGGAATTAGAACATGCCGTAAGGCAACACCGGTCAGATGTAATAGAATAAATACTGGTGTACTCAATATGTGTAACAATGAATTCCACCAAGTGCCATCAATAACAGTATAAATAGTAGGGGCTGTATATATTTGTCTGATGGTATAAATCCCTATCCCTTAGTCGTATTGTATGACACCACGTAGGAAAAGATGGGATAGATCAAATTCTAATCTGATAGGAATCACACGGAACAGAGAATAACTTCTTACCTTTATCAAAGTGAGCGTCTCATATGTTTTCTGTAGCTGAGTGCCCTCGATGAAGTACATCTTAACATCCTCAGTTAGGCAGAGTCTACACATGGACAGCCGCGCCAATTCGTCATATCTCTCCATACTTATGTGGGCACAGCTTTATATTCAGTGAAGAACTACCTGTGTATAAGCAAAATTGTGATATTTAAGACATCTACTACTACTACAGCCAGTGGGGACGTTGTTTGACCAGATGGGAGATCAGCCCTTCTATGTGTGGCCATTTATTATTATTATTATTTAACTAGCTTTAGCCCGCGGCTCCACCCGCGTGGATGTCGGTTATCGCGACCAAACATAGCCTATGTCCTTTCTCATGGTCTAATCTACCCCTATACCAAATTTCATCAAAATCGGTTTAGTGGTTGAGGCGTGAAAGCGTAACATACAGACAGACAGACAGACAGACAGAGTTTTTTCGCATTTATAATATTAGTATGAATTTATGGACGAGCAGTAACTTGCTGATATGTCCGCTTCATAGCGTTGGGGTATAGTTCAGTCCTTCACTTTTATTGTTCACTGTTCATTAGCCATTTATCTAAGCGACACTTGAAGGTGGTTAGCGTTGCAGCTGACACCACTTCCTCAGGCAGTTTGTTCCACCCAATTCCCCTGTAATTACTGCCATACATGTTCGTATGGCAACCGGGACTGTTGGCTTAACATGCTCTCAGAGGCACGATCAGACCAATGCAAATACTTATATTCATGTATACAAATATTTGCACTGAGCAGGGAATCGAACCTGCACCTCCTGCATAGCGGCCGCGTTCACTATCTTCACGCCACAGAGGGTTTCTTAACTTTGAAAACATCAGTTATGGATTTGTTTGGTTGTTTCTCGTATCAGATGTACAGAGTCACTGTATTGTTTTTTTTACACTACTTAGGTGGCAGACAAGCACACAGGCTTCCATGAATAGTGGATAATATGGCCTATGGAGAAAAAAAAAAGAGTTTCTGTGCTATCAGTGTATAATTTGAACTAGGTATATATCTTGGATCTAGGAGTTTTGGCGGGAAAGCATAGAGGACACATCGCGGTATTATTTTATTTTCCAAAATGGTGTGAATTTGAGTTTTTATGTATAAAAATGGTGGATTTTTAGACATAACGTCTTGGACAACTCACACGCGTGTAGGAAAGTGGCATATTACAGTGAATTGTGACTCTACGGGTTCAATCCAAATCTCGCCAGGGAGCTTTTAGTAAAGTCCCCACAACTTTTACTGAGGCAGCAATCATCTCATTCATCGTCATTATCATCATCATCAACATCATTAACCCATTATCATCATCTTCATCAATCATTTTAACTAAAGTTATAATATCATATACTTGACATTGGCTAAATGCGCAGCAAGAAGCCAGAAAAAATAAAAAAAAAGTTGAATCTAAAAGGTGCTCCATACGCGCAGTAGACGTTTCTTGGATGTCTTTTGAAGATGCTACTGCGGTGGACGAGCTCATACTTACCAAGCATAGATTATTATCCTGCAAGTTAGGTCCAAAATATATTTTTCGAGCTATCAGCGACAAAGCAGGACAAGCCAATAGTCTTAACATTGACAGCACACAAACTCTCCAGTGAGCTCTGGCTGCCGTACTCACCGCCGGGAACACAAAACGAAGTTATTATGGCCGTGGTATTCTGTGGGGCGGAGGTACTTCCCTAGGCGGACAGCTCAATTGGGACGGGAATGTCTTACCTTTCAGTGTTACAATCGACTCAATATTCTTTTACTCTCTCAGTTAGTGTCGACGTTTGCTTCCACGTTTTTGACCTCAAACCCCCAAAGTGAACATTTTTAATCACTACATAGTATAAAACAAACAACTTGTCATTCAATAAAGAAATTAATAAATTTAATTTTAACCTTAATATACCGTAACAACAAAACAAAACAATACAATTATAATTTTGGCATTTTGGCACTGACATGACAACCAACTGACAACTAGTTTAATAATTTTCTTAGAGTATCAAGAGGTGCCATACCTACGAAAAAAAACTGCCTACCTAAACTTGGATTTTATGAATGAATGGAAAGCAGTATGGCGGCCTAGTAGGGAATCCAGTAAACTGTCGATAAGTGCTTATCGATATAAAAAGGGCACAGACTAAAAATTTATACATTTGAAAGAAAAAATTAAGTGGTTAGCTTAAGTAGATGCCGATTATTTGTATTCTCAGGTTGCAGTGTGCTTAGGGCTTTCTGTCAGACTTTCCTTGTAATAACCGGAGTTTCGAATAATTCGCCCAGAAGGACGTAAAATCTACAAAGATTCTTTACAGTCTTTGAGTAACTAACTTTTAATTTAAAAATGGAAGTAATTTCTTGTTCAACTAGTTATATCATATTGATTTTGTAGTTTTATAGATGTAAAACATGTTTTAGTATCTATTCATCAGTAATACCAGTACCATTATGCGATAGAATAATAAAAAGTCAACGGCATTTCAAAAGTCATTCACTATGTATGGAAAGTGGTCTTCGTTCTTTAAATATTTGGGAAAATATCGATAATTAAAATTCTATCACCGCATCACTGGCAATTTTATTTGACCAATCAGGTGCTACTACATCCCCACTACGTGGAAAGCAAGATGGAGAATTGGCGTTTTCCTCATATGTTTTTATGAATGAATTTCGTAGTAGCTTCACGTCTTTATATTTACTATGTCTATGATAATTTTCCATTGACATCAAAGACTTTGAATACACCATGAATACACTACGTATTGACATAGTAAAGTATACTCTATGCTACCAGTAAAAAATAATTCTATGGACGGATGCTACTACTAATACCCATCATATACCACGTCGTAAAATCAGCAAAAAAAATTCATTGTGAAATCCTGAGTGTCAATGTCAATACTGTCAAGTGTCAGCTTATAACATAGACATAGTAAATATAAAGACGTGAAGCTACTACGAAATTCATTCATAAAATCATATGAGGAAAACGCCAATTCTCCATCTTGCTTTCCAACGTAGTGGGGATGTAGTAGCACGTGATTGGTCAAATAAAATTGCTAGTGATGCGGTGATAGAATTTTAATTATCGATATTTTCCCAAATATTTAAAGAACGAAGACCACTTTCCATACATAGTGAATGACTTTTGAAATGCCGTTGACTTTTTATTATTCTATCGCATAATGGTACTGGTATTACTGATGAATAGATACTAAAACATTTTTTACATCTATAAAACTACAAAATCAATATGATATAACTAGTTGAACAAGAAATTACTTCCATTTTAAAATTAAAAGTATGATTTTATACAAATCTCCTTGATTTTGATTTAATTCCGAAACCCTCGCGCAACCTTTGTACGGTATAGTAAGAACATAGGACTGAAATGGCAGATTACATAACTTTTCATTCGGGTACCTACTAGGCAAGTCGAGCACTTCTATTTTGAAATAAATATCTTTTATAACAAAGGTAGTACAAATTTATATATATATACTGGGTGTAAGGGGAACGCTCACGAAGCCAAAAACCCCTAGTAGTACTCCAGGTATATAACAAATTTTGGATTCTTTTTATTTTTTATTTTGCATTACTTACTCTCCATCTTGTTAGTAAAGCTAAATAAAACGGTAATTTTATAAAAAAACACCACTACAAAAGAGCACGCGCTTAGCGCTCTAGTTGTTTTTTCTTTGTAGTGATGTTCTTTTTATGAACTTACCGTTTCATTTAGCTTTACTAACACGATGGAGAGCAAATAATGCAAAATAAAAAAAAAAAACAAAAAAATTAAATAAAAATTCGAAACTTTTTTTTGGCCAAATCGATTTTATTTGTATGCCAATGTGTCATAACACACAACGTACATATACCTGGAGTAATACTAAATATATATATATATATCGTTACTCAAAGACTGTAAAAAATCTTTGTAGATTTTACGTCCTTCTGGGCGAATTATTCGAAACTCCGGCTATCACAAGAAAAGTCTGACAGAAAGCCCTAAGCACACTGCAACCTGAAAATACAAATAATCGGCATCCACTTAAGCTAACCACTTAATTTTTTCTTTCAAATGTATAAATTTTTAGTCTGTGCCCTTTTTATATCGATAAGTAGTTATCGACAGTTTACTGGATTCCCTACTAGGCCGCCATACTGCTTTCCATTCATTCATAAAATCCAAGTTTAGGTAGGCAGTTTTTTTTCGTAGGTATGGCAACTCTTGATACTCTAAGGCTTATAACGTTCTTTTTTCTTAGAAAACTTAAAACAAAAAAATTATTACAAATGTAATAGGTACAAGACTCGCGTAATTTCAACATTACTTTATTTTCCGTGTTTTACCATGCTCGGTGACCCTAACTATATAAAAGCGTTGACAATAAAAACTAAAACTATAACAAACGCAAACATGGAGAAGCTGACGATGTGTAGAATTTGTTTATCGGTGCACATTCCATTGCGTTCGCTTGTGGACACACATCTACACAAGAAATATGAAGATTTGACTATGATGCCGGTAAGTAAACGTACCATTTATTTGCAACTGTATGTTGTTAAAATAATGCTCAAAAATTGGAAAGAGAACAGACATCATATATCATATCATTTATATAAAGGAACCCATTGATAGTGATCAATGGGTTCCTTTATGTAAAAGACATGATATTGAAAATGACTTCTTCTCGTGTCAATGGCAACAATTTAAAATGATGCGAGCAGCCCAAACCTCAGCGACATTGATCGCATCCTCCGTCGTACATAGTATAGGTATAAAGGCACAGCGGGCATGACAGAAGGTGGTCCATCGACTACAGGGATGCATCACAGTCACAGCCACCACCCTCTGTGTCCAGGTAACCTTATTTCACTATGTTTGTCCTACAACTGCCGACTCAAGATCTTAATGCGATTAAGGACTTCCAGGTGGCCCAATTTAATTCATGTCCGGGTGGTAAGCTCTTGAAAATGACTAATAAAATAATAATATTTAACAGTTGATTGCAGAGGACAGCAGGCCATCACTGGCCTGTAACCTGTGTTGCTCAAAGCTCGAGGCCTGCAATGAGCTGAAGAGAACATCTCGCTGCAGTGAGCGTCTGAGAAAACAATCTCTCCGCAGTGAGGAGCTGTTCACACAGTTACTGAAACAAAAAGTGGTGAGTGCTTCATTCATTGTTATTACTTAGTATAATAATTTCACCAGTATTAATACACCCAAAATTAAACAATCATCTTCTTCCCCATCTTAGCATTATTTCCCGTTGCATCTGAAGCTTCCACCTCTTAAGGGGTCCGCTTTACCAGTCTATCGGCAGATTTGACTGAACTTCGATAATTCATGAAGCTACTGCCATCTAGTCTCCACAACACAAAGGCGATATCGAAACATTGCAGTTAGATTAGTTGTTGAGATGAGATCCGGTTCTTAGCATTCCATGGATTCACCGTGCGGTCGCCGGGTCCATGGCGTGGTACAGAGAGGAACACTGTGACGGCGCCTGGGACTTGCGACCCAGGTGTAGGTTTAGGGTGGCCACCTTGTGATGCATCAGCGCTCACCTCCACCGTTTTTAGTGCTCCAATTACCCGTAAAGGCCGCGTGACAAATTGAGAAATGTACTTTTCTATCTATTTATTTGGCTATTATTATTAAAAAATTCAATTATATCACGATGTGTTAGCAATATAGTTCATGAATAAATGTATGCATAGACGTTCATATGGCAACCGGAACCAACGGCTTAACATGCTTTCTGAGACGGGTTTGGTACATAATACCGAAAGTTAAATAATCGAATAACAATAGGTCGACAACGATTGGTCGGATGATCAAATCGTCGCTGGTACGTTAGGTCGAAACGTTAATACGTCGAGGTATTATTAAGTGGAAATGCAATAGGTCGAAAGATCAAATTGTCGCTGGTATATTAGGTCGAAATATTAATATGTCGACGTATTACTTACTACGTAAAAATGCAAACGGTATTTTGTCCCTTCCCCATAATTTTCAAAAAGGCACAGATGTTGGAATAAGTTGTTAGACACACAGAAACGAGGATGATACCAAACCATTACACTTACAAAATGAACAAGCCACAAATCAGAAGTATACTTATAACTTTATAATATAGGTTTATTTCATAGATTCCACAAAGGCAGGCCTTTTGAATATTTCAACTTTATGGGGAGGGGACAATAGACCGTTTGCATTTTTATAGTACATCAACGTATTAATATTTCGACCTAATATACCAGCGACTATATATATATATATATATATATATATATATATAAATCGCGAAGGACTTCTTGCGTCTTTACAAACTACCACCCTGCGGCGTCCACTGAATGTAGTGAGATTTTTAATGTTTTCAATGCGTATGTAAGATGTTTTCATCAGTATCATATCAGTAGTCGACGTCAAATTTAATTTAAACATTAAATGGTGATATTCAAATTAAATATTTCTAGCTGAATTTGTGCGTCCGTTCACTCTACAATTTTTCTTGCACACTGAATACCTGCGTATACCTACTAAACACTGCATGCACATTCCCGCCTCCATCCGAATGTATGTTTAAATCAATTCCGTATAATGCTCTGCATATATCATAATGATTATAATAACTAAATGACATCCATCTACTATTGAATACAGATTGGTTCCGAATACTATTTTTGAATAATTGTATCCAGCTTATCAGCCAAGAGGCTTCCATCTATATAAGGGTTTATAATGACTCCAGGCATAGATAATAAATATAATTAATAGTTAGCATACAAAAGTGACAATGTATAGCGTAGGTATTTTCAGTTTGGTGGTCAAAAAAATCTTAAAAAGCAATATAATCATTTTTGACGAGTTTTTGTTTTATGAAGGCACTGTCTACGTCGTCGGTTGAGTTACCCCACAGTAATATGCCATAATTTAAGATTGAGCCAACATGACTGTGGTATGCACAAGAGCTGTTTTTTCGCAAGTTGTATTTCTAAGCTGGCGTAGAGCAAACACGAATCTATTTACTCTCTTGCATACTGTATCTATATGCAGATTCCAGTTACAGTGTTCATCTAATATGAGACCCAGGAAGCGAATATGACTGTCCCTGCTTATTGCAACACCATTCAACGCTAGCTCGAAGTTTTGTAGGTTCTGCTTATGCGTAGAGCAGATCGCAGCTGCCGGTGAGGGTCTGGCCACCCAGATGGCAAAACAGGCGAGGAGGGAGGCTGAGGCACAGCGGCGGGAGGCCGAGTCCCGACGCCAACTCCAAAAAGTTACGGCGGAGCTGGAGGCCCTCAAGAGAAGGGACCGAGTTGCCGGGAGTGGCGACTCGGTCAATGCGGAAGGCGCAGCCGGAGCGGTCGGCGCACCTTGCTCTGGCGGGGCGGCCGGTGCAGCCGGAGCGGCCAGCGCAAACAGCGCAACCGGTGAAGCCGCCAATTCGACCAGCAGAGCCAGAATCGTGGGTCGCGCTCAGGGCAAGGATAAGGGGAAGGGCAACCCCGGACCCCGGCCCGGCTCTGGGTGAATCCCCGAGCCCCCGTAAGGGGGCTGGGAGGTAGCTGGAGCCGCCAAGCAGAGACGGAACGCCGCCAAAAAGGCAGCCAAAATGGCCAGAAGGGCCAAGGCTGCCGCGATGGCATCAGCGCCGAGGAAGCTCCGCGCCCCACGATTGATGGCCGTCGTCATTACGTTGACGGCGGAGGCGTCGGAGAGCCCCATCGCGGCAGCCCCAAAGGTTGCCGATGGGCGGGGCCTGCTTATTGGCGGCTCCCAGATGGTGCAGATACGGCTCCTGCAGGCCCGACCAGCACGGTGCTTCCGGTGCCTGTCGGTGAGCCACGTGGGGGTGCAGTGCACGGTGGAGGCTAGTTTCCGAAGGTAACGGTCGGTGACCGTTGCTTCCGCTGTAGCCAACCCGATCATAAGACCGGTAGTTGCGAAGCTCCGTTGCACTGCTTCAGGTGTGCAGCAGAGGGCAAGCCGGCCGACCATAGGGCTGGTGCCAAGGCCTGCACCGCGGGGAGGCCGAAGCCGGTTGGCAGTTCCATAATGGATCCTCAGCTCCGCGTCCTGCAGACGAATGCGAACCACTGTGTTGATGCTCAGGCACTTTTGCTCCAGAGCATGGCACAGTGAGGCATTAATGTCGCCGCTGTCGCCAAGCCGTACACTCACCGGTTTATCGGGCCTGCCTGGGAAACCGACCTGGACGAATCGGTGGCACTGGTGCACAACGCCGCTGCCAGCAGCCCCCCCCACCTTGTTGTACCCAAATGCGACCGGGCTCGGTCGGCGAGAGATGTCGTGCGGGGATCGGTCCTGGGACCGCTACTGTGGAACATCGGTTACTACTGGGTTCTTCGCGGTGAGCTCGCGGACGGTGCCGCCGTCACGTGTTATGCGGATGACACGCTGGTGACGGCGTGCGGGGCTACATACCGCGAAGCGACCATGAAGGCCACGACCGCGGTTGCCCAAGTCGTGGAGCGGATCCGGCGGCTGGGTCTGGAGGTGGCTCCGTATAAAACCGAGGCCATGTTCTGTCATGGGCCTCGGCGCGTGCCACCGGAAGATTCCAGCCTCATAGTGAGAGACATTTCCATCGGCATCAAGCCCCAGATGAACTATCTGGGGCTCGTGCTCGACGGCCGTTGGATCTTCGGGGAGCATCGCCGAAGACTGGCCCCCAAATTGAAGGACATAGCTGCCGCTTGCTGCTGCCCAACATAAGGGGTGTATTCACCGCTAAGAAAACCCCATATATTGTAGCGCCGCAATTCCTGGGCACACGGCTTACCATTGCCCCGAGTATCGGGATCCTAGGCGTCGACATTTCTAGTGACGTCCAGTACCGCAGTCATTTAGAGGACAAGGTTAAGCTGGCATCAATGAAACTTGGAGTTCTTAACAGGGCCAAGCAGTACTTCACTGCCGGGCAGCGACTCCTTCTTTATAAGGCACAGGTTCGACCCCACATGGAGTACTGCTGTCATCTTTTTGCCGGAGCGCCCGCACGCCAGCTTAACCCTTTCGACTCGATACAAAGACGTGCGTTGAGGCTCGTCGACAGTCCCATACTCGCAGGCGATGTGGAACCTCTCAGCCTCAGGAGGGACTTTGCCTCACTGTGTGTTTTCTACCGCCTATATAATGGTTTGTGCTCAGATGAATTATTAGACATGATGCCCACAGCTACATTCTATCATCGCACCGTTCGCCATAGACAGGGAATTCATCCCCACACATTGCATCCGAATACGGTGCGCACCGTGCGGTATGAAAGGAACTCCCTGCCACGGTTTTCCCAAGCGACTACAATATGGGGTTCTTCAAGAGGGGCATTAGAAGGTTTCTTCAGGGTAGGCAGCGCGAGTGTAACGCCTCTGGTGTTGCATACGTCCATAGGCCACGGTAACCACTTTCCATCAGGTGGGCCGTGTGCTTGTCTGCCATCTAAGTGGTAATAAAAAAAAGGGGGCCGGATGACTTTTGCAGGAGACTCTACGCAGGAGTCCTGCGGTCCTATATGGGTGCCCGATATGGGCGGAGACCCTGACGATCCACAATGCGCGTCTGCTGCGTGGGCCGCAGCGTGCAATGGCCAGCAGGGACATTATGGGGTACCGCACGATATACTTGGTGGCGGCGAATCTCCTTGCCGGATCTCTACCGTGGAACTTGGATGCGAGAACCCTTTCGGTACCGAAAGGAGGCGCGGGAGCCGAGCCGGGAACCCGAGCCTGAAGAAATTCGGGTCGTGAGGTCCCATCTCCACCCTGAGTGGGAGCTACGACTTGGGTGACCAAGCGCAGGGCACGCCGTAATAGCAGCGGTTAAACTCATCATGGAGGAATAGCTAGAGATGCCACACGGCAGCCTCTCGTACCGGCTGACGCAGGTGATTACCGGACACGGGTGTTTCGGGAGCTACCTGTGTCGGATGCGGAAGGAGCCAACGTGCGAGTGCCATCACTGTGATGCGAGCGAGGACGCAGAGCTGCACACGCTGACCGAGTGCCCGGCGTGGGACACGGCGGCCCAGGCAGGTCCTAGTGGCGGCTCTGGGGGTGGGAGTCCTCACACTGGCCACATTGCTCACAGCGATGGTACGATGCGCAAACGCTTGGGGTGCGGCCGCCTCCTTCTGCGAGCAATTAATGCTCGAGAAGGAGGCGGCCGGTCGGGTCCGGACTAGACTACGGGCCCGGGAAGCCCACGAAGAGCGAAGGCGAACCGGTCGTCGCGGAACGACCTCCGTACTCCATGAGCGCTGGCCTAGGGGTGAACGGCGGAGTCTCCTGTCACCCTAGCAGAAGCAGGCCGCGGCGGTGCCGCCAAGTGCACCTCCCCGTACCCGGGGCTAGATGAGGACACCGAGGTCCCCACAGCCCGAAGTGTCTGCCGGGGTGCGAGAGATATGCTTTCGGCAATCTCACCTCCGGCAACCAAGGACCCAAGACGGCGTGCGTTTTAGTCGGGGGGGTCTCCGTGGGGGTGGTATCCGTGGAGATTTAGCGCACTATAAAAAAAATGTATAAACCGGTAAGCTCAGAGGCACAGGCTGGTGTGAACAGATAAGCTTACATCACGGCCGGCACATGTCTGTTGGTTTACAAACTTCGGTACGCGAGCGCGCTAAAGCCTGCCGCTCCGCGCCCCGCGCCATGCGTCCCTCGTGAACCCCGAGGAGGCCCCTCAGACACCGTACCTAGTGCCCGTTTAAGGATGTTTAAGAGACGCAAGATTGTTGTCACGAAAACATGATAAAAACTTTACAAATACGATATTCAATGGACACGATAAGATCGGTGAACTGAACTCAAAGTATACGTGGTAAATTATACGCTGAACACTAGTGTCCTCCAAATTTCAGTCGGACGATGGCGGAACTACATTATACGCTAAAAGGCATTGTAGTGATGGAATTACGTCCATGCCAATTTTTCGCCATTGCATTCTAAGGATCATAAGGGAGCATTGGGCTAAAAATGAGGGTCGGTCAATCTTGCGTCCGTATTCCGGACGCACAAAGTCAGTCGGACGCAGCATCATCGGTAAATAACGCCATGTAGGACGCAACATGTCCTTCAAGATGTATATATATATATATATATATATATATATATATAAATCGCGAAGGACTTCTTGCGTCTTTACAAACTACCACCCTGCGGCGTCCACTGAATGTAGTGAGATTTTTGTAAAGACGTAAAGATTTTGTAAAGACGCAAGAAGTCCTTCGCGATTTATATATATATATATATATATATATATATATATACATCTTGAAGGACATGTTGCGTCCTACATGGCGTTATTTACCGATGATGCTGCGTCCGACTGACTTTGTGCGTCCGGAATACGGACGCAAGATTGACCGACCCTCATTTTTAGCCCAATGCTCCCTTATGATCCTTAGAATGCAATGGCGAAAAATTGGCATGGACGTAATTCCATCACTACAATGCCTTTTAGCGTATAATATAGTTCCGCCATCGTCCGACTGAAATTTGGAGGACACTAGTGTTCAGCGTATAATTTACCACGTATACTTTGAGTTCAGTTCACCGATCTTATCGTGTCCATTGAATATCGTATTTGTAAAGTTTTTATCATGTTTTCGTGACAACAATCTTGCGTCTCTTAAACATCCTTAAACGGGCACTAGGTACGGTGTCTGAGGGGCCTCCTCGGGGTTCACGAGGGACGCATGGCGCGGGGCGCGGAGCGGCAGGCTTTAGCGCGCTCGCGTACCGAAGTTTGTAAACCAACAGACATGTGCCGGCCGTGATGTAAGCTTATCTGTTCACACCAGCCTGTGCCTCTGAGCTTACCGGTTTATACATTTTTTTTATAGTGCGCTAAATCTCCACGGATACCACCCCCACGGAGACCCCCCCCCCCGACTAAAACGCACGCCGTCTTGGGTCCTTGGTTGCCGGAGGTGAGATTGCCGAAAGCATATCTCTCGCACCCCGGCAGACACTTCGGGCTGTGGGGACCTCGGTGTCCCCATCTAGCCCCGGGTACGGGGAGGCGCACTTGGCGGCACCACCGCGGCCTGCTTCTGCTAGGGTGACAGGAGACTCCGCCGTTCACACCTAGGCCAGCGCTCATGGAGGACGGAGGTCGTTCCACGACGACCGGTTCGCCTTCGCTCTTCGTGGGCTTCCCGGGCCCGTAGTCTAGTCCGGACCCGACCGGCCGCCTCCTTCTCGAGCATTAATTGCTCGCAGAAGGAGGCGGCCGCACCCCAAGCGTTTGCGCATCGTACCATCGCTGTGAGCAATGTGGCGAGTGTGAGGACTCCCACCCCCAGAGCCGCCACTAGGACCTGCCTGGGCCGCCGTGTCCCACGCCGGGCACTCGGTCAGCGTGTGCAGCTCTGCGTCCTCGCTCGCATCACAGTGATGGCACTCGCACGTTGGCTCCTTCCGCATCCGACACAGGTAGCTCCCGAAACACCCGTGTCCGGTAATCACCTGCGTCAGCCGGTACGAGAGGCTGCCGTGTGGCATCTCTAGCTATTCCTCCATGATGAGTTTAACCGCTGCTATTACGGCGTGCCCTGCGCTTGGTCACTCAAGTCGTAGCTCCCACTCAGGGTGGAGATGGGACCTCACGACCCGAATTTCTTCAGGCTCGGGTTCCCGGCTCGGCTCCCGCGCCTCCTTTCGGTACCGAAAGGGTTCTCGCATCCAAGTTCCACGGTAGAGATCCGGCAAGGAGATTCGCCGCCTCCAAGGATATCGTGCGGTACCCCATAATGTCCCTGCTGGCTATTGCACGCTGCGGCCCACGCAGCAGACGCGCATTGTCGATCGTCAGGGTCTCCGCCCATATCGGGCACCCATATAGGGCAATGGACCGCAGGACTCCTGCGTAGAGTCTCCTGCAAAAGTCATCCGGCCCCCTTTTTTTATACCACTTAGATGGCAGACAAGCACACGGCCCACCTGATGGAAAGTGGTTACCGTGTACTATGGACGTAAGCAACACCAGAGGCGTTACACTCGCGCTGCCTACCCTGAAGAAACCTTCTAATGCTCCTCTTGAAGAACCCCATATTGTAGTCGCTTGGGAAAACCGTGGCAGGGAGTTCCTTTCATACCGCACGGTGCGCACCGTATTCGGATGCAATCTGTGGGGATGAATTCCCTGTCTATGGCGAGCGGTGCGATGATAGAATGTAGCTGTGGGCATTCATCTGAGCACAAACCATTATATAGGCGGTAGAAAACACACAGTGAGGCAAAGTCCCTCCTGAGGCTGAGAGGTTCCACATCGCCTGCGAGTATGGGACTGTCGACGAGCCTCAACGCACGTCTTTGTACCGAGTCGAAAGGGTTAAGCTGGCGTGCGGGCGCTCCGGCAAAAAGATGACAGCAGTACTCCATGTGGGGTCGAACCTGTGCCTTATAAAGAAGGAGTCGCTGCCCCGCAGTGAAGTA
Organism: Eilema sororculum; assembly: GCA_914829495.1. Lineage (NCBI taxonomy): Eukaryota > Metazoa > Arthropoda > Insecta > Lepidoptera > Erebidae > Eilema > Eilema sororculum. The sequence continues at coordinate 10,735,734 of OU618559.1, forward strand.
CTGCTTCGCCCTGTTAAAAACTCCAAGTTTCTTTTATGCCAGCTTAACCTTGTCCTCTAAATGACTGCGGTACTGGACGTCACTTGAAATGTCGACGCCTAGGATCCCGATACTCGGGGCAATGGTAAGCCGTGTGCCCAGGAATTGCGGCGCTACAATATATGGGGTTTTCTTAGCGGTGAATACACCCCTTATGTTGGGCAGCAGCAAGCGGCAGCTATGTCCTTCAATTTGGGGGCCAGTCTTCGGCGATGCTCCCCGAAGATCCACCGGCCGTCGAGCACGAGCCCCAGATAGTTCATCTGGGGCTTGATGCCGATGGAAATGTCTCTCACTATGAGGCTGGAATCTTCCGGTGGCACGCGCCGAGGCCCATGAAAGAACATGGCCTCGGTTTTATACGGAGCCACCTCCAGACCCAGCCGCCGGATCCGCTCCACGACTTGGGCAACCGCGGTCGTGGCCTTCATGGTCGCTTCGCGGTATGTAGCCCCGCACGCCGTCACTAGCGTGTCATCCGCATAACACGTGACGGCGGCACCGTCCGCGAGCTCACCGCGAAGAACCCAGTAGTAACCGATGTTCCACAGTAGCGGTCCCAGGACCGATCCCCGCACGACATCTCTCGCTGACCGAGCCCGGTCGCATTTGGGTACAACAAGGGGGGGGGGGGGCTGCTGGCAGAGGCGTTGTGCACCAGTGCCACCGATTCGTCCAGGTCGGTTTCCCAGGCAGGCCCGATAAACCGGTGAGTGTACGGCTTGGCGACAGCGGCGACATTAATGCCTCACTGTGCCATGCTCTGGAGCAAAAGTGCCTGAGCATCAACACAGTGGTTCGCATTCGTCTGCAGGACGCGGAGCTGAGGATCCATTATGGAACTGCCAACCGGCTTCGGCCTCCCCGCGGTGCAGGCATTGGCACCAGCCCTATGGTCGGCCGGCTTGCCCTCTGCTGCACACCTGAAGCAGTGCAACGGAGCTTCGCAACTACCGGCCTTATGATCGGGTTGGCTACAGCGGAAGCAACGGTCACCGACCGTTACCTTCGGAAACTGGCCTCCACCGTGCACTGCACCCCCACGTGGCTCACCGACAGGCACCGGAAGCACCGTGCTGGTCGGGCCTGCAGGAGCCGTACCTGCACCATCTGGAAGCCGCCAATAAGCAGGCCCCGCCCATCGGCAACCTTTGGGGCTGCCGCGATGGGGCTCTCCGACGCCTCCGCCGTCAACGTAATGACGACGGCCGTCAATCGTGGGGCGCGGAGCTTCCTCGGCGCTGTTGCCATCGCGGCAGCTTTGGCCCTTCTGGCCATTTTGGCTGCCTTTTTGGCGGCGTTCCGTCTCTGCTTGGCGGCTCCAGCTACCTCCCAGCCCCCTTACGGGGGCTCGGGGATTCACCCAGAGCCGGGCCGGGGTCCGGGGTTGCCCTTCCCCTTACCCTTGCCCTGAGCGCGACCCACGATTCTGGCTCTGCTGGTCGAATTGGCGGCTTCACCGGTTGCGCTGTTTGCGCTGGCCGCTCCGGCTGCACCGGCCGCCCCGCCAGAGCAGGGTGCGCCGACCGCTCCGGCTGCGCCTTCCGCATTCACCGAGTCGCCACTCCCAGCAACTCGGTCCCTTCTCTTGAGGGCCTCCAGCTCCGCCGTAACTTTTTGGAGTTGGCGTCGGGACTCGGTCTCCCGCCGCTGTGCCTCAGCCTCCCTCCTCGCCTGTTTCTGGGTGGCCAGACCCTCACCGGCAGCTGCGATCTGCTCTACGCATAAGCAGAACCTACAAAACTTCGAGCTAGCGTTGAATGGTGTTGCAATAAGCAGGGACAGTCATATTCGCTTCCTGGGTCTCATATTAGATGAACACTGTAACTGGAATCTGCATGTAGATACAGTATGCAAGAGAGTAAATAGATTCGTGTTTGCTCTACGCCAGCTTAGAAATACAACTTGCGAAAAAACAGCTCTTATGGCGTACCACAGTCATGTTGGCTCAATCTTAAATTATGGCATATTACTGTGGGGTAACTCAACCGACGTAGACAGTGGCTTCATAAAACAAAAACTCTTCAAAAATGATTATATTGCTTTTTAAGATTTTGTTGACCACCAAAGCGAAAATACCTACGCTATACATTGTCACTTTTGTATGCTAACTATTAATTATATTTATTATCTATGCCTGGAGTCATTATAAACCCCAATATAGGTGGAAGCCTCTTGGCTGATAAGTTGGATACAATTATTCAAAAACAGTATTCGGAACCAATCTGTATTCAATAGTAGATGGATGTCATTTAGTTATTATAATCATTATGATATATGCAGAGCATTATACGGAATTGATTTAAACATACATTCGGATGGAGGCGGGAATGTGCATGCAGTGTTTAGTAGGTATACACAGGTATTCAGTGTGCAAGAAAAATTTAAGAGTGAACGGACGCACAAATTCAGCTAGAAATATTTAATTTGAATATCACCATTTAATGTTTAAATTAAATTTGACGTCGACTACTGATATGATACTGATTAAAACATCGTACATACGCATTGAAAACATTAAAAATCTCACTACATCCAGTGGACGCCGCAGGGTGGTAGTTTGTAAAGACGCAAGAAGTCCTTCGCGATTTATATGTATATATATATATATATATATATATATATATATATATATATATATATATATATATATATATATATATATATATATATATATATATATATATATATATATATATATATATATATATATATATATATATATATGTAAAACCAATTGTATTTCTCCACGTACTTTTTAGCTACTGATTTACAAAAGGCATCAATTTTTTCAGCATCTATTATTAAGCCACTCGACAGCACTACTAAAATAGTATGCAGATCATCCACCAACCATGTCTCTATGCCTAAGATATCTGCAAATGTTTTTCGATGTTTGTCTGATAGTGCTGTTCGTGCAGTGTTCCCATCATTGGTTGTCCCCGAATTTGGACGAACGACATCAACCAAAAGTGACAGTTTGTCTCTTATTGCAGTTTGTATATTTTTTTTCCGCTCCTCAACAATTGAGGCAGCCGGTGATTTTTTACTAACTCTCCACTTCATGACTGCTGGATCATTTTTGTACCCCAAATGCAGTAAAAATTCAAAAATTCTAATCCAAGCATGTAAGGGACTTATTCCATGACATAAGGCTTCTAGATTTACAGGTTTGTTGATGACAACATCCAACTTATTAAACTCCGTTGCTGTAGCTCCACAGCAAGCACAACGTAATTGCGAAGTGGTCCCCGTAATGACGTTAAATACTTTGCCATCTACAACAGTTAAATATAATTTAGGATCTGCAATTATAGTTTGACCTTTATCGGTTTCCGCATAAAGTGGTGCTAACTGATCTATTTCAGCCTGTATCCGATTTTTTTCTTCAATGATAAGTTCTTTTGTCTCATTACGATATTGAATCTTCAATGGACGACAAAACCTGTACGATTGTGGGCTTGGATTAGACCACAACACAAAGCCGTCATTAGTTTTTAATCGTAAAGGGATATACGTTGTTGTAAATAAACAATTTTCATTCTCGTTATCACCATCTAAAAACTTCTGTTTATAAAAAGCCTGTCCTGTACTACCATCAAACCCCCAAGAACCCTCAAATCTACAATATAAAATGTTATTTTGCTTTTGTTTGCAATATTCTGAAATGTTTTCGGTATTAAATTTTATGATTCGGTGGAATGTGTGTAGTAATAAGCTATGAACTGAGACACTTGCTTCTCTTTCAGTAATAACTATGTCTTCTTCAGGATAACACATTTGCTTTGCTACTTTTAATTTATAGTATGGAGGATAAGCTAAGAAACCTCTGTCTTTCAAATCTTTCTGTATGATACAGTAATCTTCCACAGTTAGTTTCCTATCAATGACTAAAGAAAGGGCTTCATCAGGGGTGTAGGGTTTGGGTTCGGCTTTCGCTTTAATGGATGATGCAATTTTTTTAGGACGAGTTGGACTTTTCAGGCACTCGTTGATAACGAATTCTAATCCTTGAGCAGAGCTTTTATTAAGTTTTTCTCCGTGAATTTCGTCTGTTACAATTTTCGACATCATTTTAATTATTTTTGACTGCGGCTGATCCTGAAGAGACTCCTCGAAACTTTTTCGAATACGACGCATTTGACGAGAGTTCATTTCATTCGCAGCAGATGGATTGTTATTTGATGTTCCGGGTATTGATTCGTCTTGGCGATTACTACATGTATTAGAAGTTGATGGAGCTTCATGTGAAGTTCCAGGTATAGGTTCTGTAAACAACATATTGCTTACAGAACCCATATCTGATGGTTCTGGTTCTTGAGGTCTTAAAAGATAATTGGAAGGAAAGGTTTTGTTTAATTCTATAGGACATTTTTCTATTCTGGTTGGTATTTTAATATCGAAAATTGTAGAAAGCCATTTATCATTCTTTTTACTGAAGCGTTTAAAATTTCTTTTGCTGCTAATATAAAGTTTTTCACACTTAAAAATAAATTTGGAAATGTTGTCTCTAAGGTTTTTATTATTAACGTCAAGATCGTCTGGAATACCTGTTGGGTACAATGCATTTAAAACAGTCATTATCCGATCATTGGTTTCTAGGTCACCCGGTCTTTGTTTTGACCCATATTGTCGGGCCTTTTCAGCCAAAACATTATAAATTTGCAGTTTCGTCAGTATTTTCGGATCCGAATTCAGGCTTAGGTCGTCAGTAATCATTGCCACTCGCTGACCAACATGAAGGTTGGCGCCCTTGCATTAAGTCCTCTGGTCGGGGCCCAGACGGACATCCCCCAGCAGGACGGGTCAGTGCCTGCTGAGGCAAAACAGTGCCATGGGTCTTTGACGGCTCCATGACACCTCACCCCCGCTTCTCCAAATATTATGTAAAGGAATTGGGTTTTAGCATTTGCCTAACGAGGGCGGACCCCTTCCCAATCCCACATAATACCTTTCATCGAAGATAGATCATAAACAAAAGTAGTGATCAAATTCAACCGTAAATAATTTAATTTTGATTTTGAATTTTCGCACTATTTTTTCATATCAACTTAAACTGTGTAAACTATGCACGCCACAATTTAAACCGACAGTTGTTAATACCTACCTGAGTCAAAAATAATGAATCACAATGAGTAATATTCGCATGAAGTACTCGTAAGTATCGCACACAGGTTTGAGTGACAACCCTAACCGACAATTTCAAAATTCAATATTTCCGAAATCCTGGGCCTGTTGCAACTGATTTTTTTTGTGGTGTTAGTTATTATAGTGGTTAATATTTAGGCTTAACAAAAAACGCGACCGTGAAGAGAATAGCCGAAAAAAAAATATTTTCTAAATCATAGAAAAAAAAAACTCACTTGTCTGAGCAAGATTTTTAAAGTTTTCAAGAAAAAAATGGTTCCGGTAGTGAATTTCTATCATACCTTAAAACATTTCGTGTAAAAATCAAAATAAAAAACGAGATATTGTGTTTCTATGGTTTTTAAGGATTTTTCTCGATTTTATATATTTCTCTTAAACTACAGTAGTTAGAGCCGGCGGAGTTTTGTTAGGCGGTTTGTTTCATTTTAGGCTTTCCCAAATACACATAAAACGAGCATGTCCGAACTAAGGCAAAATAACACACTGTGCGTACCAGCGACGATTTGATCGTCCGACCAATCGTTGTCGACCTATTGTTGTTCGATTATTTAACTTTCGGTGTTATGTACGAAACCCTTCTGAGACACAGCCAGACATGTATACAAGCACACATGTATACAAATAGCCAGTATTCTTCACACACAAGAAAAGAGGCTACTTACTTCCAGCAGGAGACGCCATTGACTGGATGGGTGATCTGCCCTTTTGAAGTGGGCCATTTCACCCAAATCCCTTAAAAGAAAATAATCTAAGTGTGGACAAACGAATCTCCTATCCTATCCACCATGCTAAAAAGTGTTTAATTATTAGTTCATAATATTATGCAATATGAGGGAGAGCTGTTAAATTTGTGTGAATGTAATGTTGTTCTTATAGCAAGTCAACCTACAAATAATGCCTGGTAAACACCTGAACATGGAAGATATGAAACAGACAACTACAGATGCCTTAGATAATGTTAACATCAAACAAGAAGATTCTGAAGGTAATATTGTGTTAGGGCACAGAACTCTCCTTCTTCCTCTTACAGTCAATGGCTGGATCTGGCAGAACTCTCCTGAATGTGGTACACGGCGATTAATATATGTTAGACCTAAATCGCAAGACACCGGACAGACACGGCTAGCGACTTTGCTTGTGCGAGAGATATGCTTTCGGCAATCTTACCTACGGCAACCAAGGACCCAAGACGGCGTGCGTTTTGGTCGGTTCGAGTCCGATATAACCGCCTCCACCGGCTCCGTGGAGGTGGTATCCGTGGGGACTTTTCGCACGATAAAAAAAACGACTTTGCTTTATAATATGTAGTGATGATAGTGAAGATGGGTATTACTTATTATCTCCCCCTGGCCACCTGTCATGTCCAGAGTGTCTAAGGTCAATCATAAGGATCAAATCTCATCATAGCACTGCACAAGTGGGGCATTACCCTTAGTCAAAATGTATAACTTTTTAGAAATATACAGGGTGTATTTTTGAAACGGAGTAGTAAGGGCAAGTTAATGGTGTAGGATAGATTGGCGACAAAACTTTTTATAGTACTTTTAGCATTTATCTTACTGACTGTACGATTTTGCCAAAATTTGTGAATGCAGTTCATAATATCTCAAAAAGTTAGGTAAGGTCTCCTAAGAACATTTTCCTGTAACTATAACAGTCAACGTACCTGCCCTGCCCAAAAATACATTCTGTATACGTGTAAACACAACGTAGACCAAGATAAGTGCTGTATTCTCTTGCACTCCATATATTTGCAATACAATGAAACTAGCGTGTGACGTCACTTGCTAGTACGATTTTGTATGGAGCGTTTTAATTTGATTTTGTAGAATATTTCACAATTCTTCATGCTATTAGGTATATAGTGGTAATTTTGAGAGTAACAAAAGAATTGTCAAATAGTCTATTTGTAGATAGGTACAGGTGAACCACATTTATAAGTCGCATCGGCAAAGTTCGCCTGCTCAGAAGATTAAGCTAACGCCGATTAATTACGATTGCCAACGCTATTGAAACACCAACTTTATTGCGTTGCGTTAAGATTGAAAATGCAATAAATCCAGAGAGTAGTGCTTTCTCGCTCATTGTTCATTGTTTCGAACATGGCGCGCAGGCGGCAACCAATAATAAAGGGCCATGTTTAGCGGAGCGTGGCGATTGGTTAAGATTTTTTGGCACGTTTCAAATATGAGACTTCTGCGCAGGTACATCGGCGTAACTTATAAACGTGGTACTACTGTACCTTTATCTTTTTTTAAATTAAATTTTTATAGCATTGATTATGCTAACTTTTAAATTCGAAATACATCGGGAAAAACAAGCGCTCAAGTGGGACTTGAATCCACGACCTTTCAAGGGAAAGGTAAGGACCTTACCTTACAGGGGGAATGCTCGAATTTAAAAGTTAGCATAATAAATGCTATAAAAATTTCATTCAAATATTTGGCGGAGTCATTAAAAATCAATGTTTAAAAATGGTTGAAAAATCATTCATTGGTTCCAACAGTTCGTAAGAAAGTTGGTAAATGGCTCCACCGTCGCCCTTAAAGACGGATAAATTGTTTATTAATTTGTAGTGATTCAGGTGTGCCTCAATAGCTCAGTTGGAAAAGTATTCCCCCTGTAAGGGAAAGGTTGTGGGCTCAAGTCCCACTTAAGCGCTTCTTTTTCCCGATGTATTTCGTACCCTTATCTTGTATTGCTGCCCACCCTTATGATGTTACACCAAAGCAATATAATTTATTTGTTCCTTAGGTGCTCGTCGACTCACCGCGCAGACGTACCGTCAAGATACGCTTTTAGACAGCCTCAAGAGAACTGACCAAACAATGTTTAAGGTTGAAGAACGGCAAAGAAAGACTAATATAACTGTTAAAGACGATAATATTGATATCAGTCTACATATAGATCATGATTATGCTCGCAAAGAAATGTCTGAAAAAGAAATCAGTGCAGACCAAAGTATTTGTAATAACATCAAACTCAAACAGTTGCTATGTGACATTTGTGAGAAATGTTTTAATCAAAAGGGTCACTTTGATATTAGTATTCGTATGCACACGAGTGTGAAACCTTATACGTGTATTCTATGTAAGAAATATTTTAATCAAAAGAATAATTCCGATTTTTCTATTCCTACACATACAGATGAGAAACTTTATGACTGTAATGTATGTGAGAAACGTTTCATGCACAAGAGTGAATTATATTCTCATATGCGTACACATACAGATGAGAAACCTTATGAGTGTAATATTTGTAAGAAACGTTTCATACTAAAGAGTAATTTTGATTTTCATATGCGTACACACACGGGTAAGAAACCTTATTTGTGTAATGTATGTAAGAAACGTTTCATGCAAAAGAGTTATTTAGATTCACATATGCGTACACATACGGGAGAGAAACCTTATGAGTGTAATGTATGTAAGAAACATTACACTCAAAAGAGTAATTTAGATTCTCATATGCGTACACATACAGGTGAGAAACCTTATAAGTGTAATGTTTGTAAGAAACGTTTCACACAAAAGAGTAATTTTGATTGTCATATGCGTACACACACGGGTGAGAAACCATATGAGTGTAATGTGTGTAAGAAACGTTTCATGCAAAAGAGTAATTTACATTTTCATATGCGTATACACACGGGCGAGAAACCTTATGCGTGTAATGTATGTAAGAAACGTTTCATGCAAAAGAGTAATTTAGATTATCATATGCGTATACACACGGGCGAGAAACCTTATGAGTGTAATGTATGTAAGAAATGTTTCACGCTGAAGAGTAATTTAGATTTTCATATGCGTATACACACGGGCGAGAAACCTTATGAGTGTAATGTATGTAAGAAATGTTTCACGCAGAAGTGTAATTTAAATTCTCATATACGTAGACACACGGGTGAGAAACCATATGAGTGTAATGTATGTAAGAAATGTTTCACGCAGAAGAGTAATTTAGATATTCATATGCGTATACACACGGGCGAGAAACCTTATGAGTGTAATGTATGTAAGAAATGTTTCACGCAGAAGTGTAATTTAAATTCTCATATACGTAGACACACGGGTGAGAAACCATATGAGTGTAATGTGTGTAAGAAACGTTTCATGCAAAAGAGTAATTTAGATTCTCATATGCGTACACATACAGATGAGAAACCTTATGAGTGTAATATTTGTAAGAAACGTTTCATACTAAAGAGTAATTTTGATTTTCATATGCGTACACACACGGGTAAGAAACCTTATTTGTGTAATGTATGTAAGAAACGTTTCATGCAAAAGAGTTATTTAGATTCACATATCCGTACACATACGGGAGAGAAACCTTATGAGTGTAATGTATGTAAGAAACATTACACTCAAAAGAGTAATTTAGATTCTCATATGCGTACACATACAGGTGAGAAACCTTATGAGTGTAATGTTTGTAAGAAACGTTTCACACAAAAGAGTAATTTTGATTGTCATATGCGTACACACACGGGTAAGAAACCTTATGCGTGTAATGTATGTAAGAAACGTTTCATGCAAAAGAGTAATTTAGATTTTCATATGCGTATACACGCGGGCGAGAAACCTTATGAGTGTAATGTATGTAAGAAATGTTTCACGCTGAAGAGTAATTTAGATTTTCATATGCGTATACACACGGGCGAGAAACCTTATGAGTGTAATGTATGTAAGAAATGTTTCACGCAAAAGTGTAATTTAAATTCTCATATACGTAGACACACGGGTGAGAAACCATATGAGTGTAATGTGTGTAAGAAACGTTTCATGCAAAAGAGTAATTTAGATTCTCATATGCGTACACATACAGGAGAGAAACGTTATGAGTGTAATGTATGTAACAAATATTACACTCAAAAGAGTTCTTTAGATAAACATACGCGTATACATAGGAACAAGAGAAAAGTATAATGTTTTAAAAAAATGTTCTGGGCACAAATATAGTTAATATTTTCAAACACACAACACAACAAACAGCTGACGAACCTTAGTGAAATATTTCTTACATACCAATCATGAATTATATGAAAGTAAATAAAAGTATTTTCAATGGATTCTATCGTGATTTATTTTATTATATACAGTGATCCCGACGTTGCGCTTGCCTTTCAGCAGCTATGGTCACGGAGCACACAGGGTGACTCTGCTAGTACTACTATACTCTCGCCGGGTGACCAAAGATGGTTCGAGCTGCAAGTTGGCTAAGTGGCCAAGTACTCGAACAGCACTGGATTGTTGGTGTTGTTATTTATGCAGAATAAGCTCATTGCCGCCAAGTCTTATTGTATTTTGATGTTTAATAGGTTTAATTTAGTGAAGTAGACCACCCCAGCTCTTCCCGTGGGTGTCGTAAAAGGTGACTAAGGGATATGGCTGTTCTCCATCCGACAGTAAACATACAACCCAAGATATATTACGTCATGGGACCGAAAATCATAATTGGCGAAACGTGGCTGTGAATACCCTTCTGCCTGCCGCTTCGGTAATTTACAGACGTAAGTATACGGATGGATGGAATTTAGTGAATGAATGATGACTTTTCATTATTTTTAGTTCCGCCGCATGGTTGCCGGCAGAGTAGAATTTGGGCCACCCCATCTCTTCCCATGCGGTATCGTACAAGGCGATTAAGGGATAGGGCTGTTTAGATACGAATACATCGTGAAAAATGAAATGCTCAAGTGTGTCATTAACCCACGACCAGGAGGGCTAAAAAGGTCACATTCGACGAATCGTACCTATCAGCATTGAAATACGAAGCGGATTTCATTTCGTAAAAAGGTAACGGAAAGCGCGATTCGCCGCGCGGTTCGTTTTTAACAGTTCGTCTGTTTGACAGGTTTGTATGAAAAATCGTAAAACGGCTCTCCAAATCCGAATCGCCTTAATGTCAAATAGCAGCATTGAAAGACGCAACTCTGACATAGCGTCTTACAATTCGTCTTTTGTTTTGATTTGTTGATCAAGTAAATTTAGCCTAAATATGGCCGATTTATATCTCAATAATAATTTATTGGAACACGCAATAGCCCTAGGAAGGCTTCAGTATACCGGCGGAAGAGTGCGGCCTTACGAAATCAAGAAGTTTCCTTCGAAATGCCGGACGACGAATTTGTGGGCATTTAGGCTCACCAAGCCCTATTTACCAGGATTAGGAGGTGGAATAAGTGCGGTAAAGAAGGTAAGTAATTTAGTAGTCTTCTTTGTTATTACTTACATAACCTTCTATCTACAAAGTTTCATACATAATTTGTAGGATTAAGTCATGACGTGTAACTAACATAACGTGTTTGATTACTTGCTTTGGCATTTTATGCGTCAACTTTAACCCATTACAGCCAGTGTACACAATAAGATGCACCAAGTCAGTGTATCAAACTGTGTAAGAGCAGTCTCTGTTGGCCCTGAATGCCCCACACTTTCGACAAAAATATATAAAGTTTCCTTTAACTAGAGGTGAAAGAAATATTATTAAGCAAGGGTAAGCCAATACAATCACAAACAGGTACCCATATACACCCAATGAAACCATATTTAGAAAGTCGTGATGAGTCAGTATGGCTATTAGGTAATAATATGTACATCTCTACATTCTATTTAATCTTCGGAATACAGATTCCTTGTAAGTATAATGTATTCATATTGTAATTTCTTAAATGTTTTAGGTGACTCGGGGTATGCTTTCCGACCAACACTATTGACACCTATCGTGTCAACTGAACCTGGAACCCCACAGCGGTTAAACACCAACATACATGTCCATTCACGAAATAACCCACAGTGGAGAGGTGCATTGGCGTGCTAAAAGCGCGATGGCGTTGCCTGCCTGTACATAGAAAACCACATTATCATCTTACTACAGCAGGATACATCACCAATGCCTGTGTTGTATTGCATAACATTGCAAATGCAGCTAGAGTCCCTGATGCCCATCTAACACCAGAGGAAGAGCAAAATGAGATCTTTTTACAGGTATGAGGATAATGGTTCCTATTCTATTATGTGCTTACTATGAAGCACTAATACTAACTGTATGGTTAGTTAAAATTGAATCTCTATTGATAAGTAATGTTTTTTCAGACAAGAGAAACCCACAGAGATTTAGAGCCCCAATCCCTATCAGCAGGGGAACAGGTACGAGACAGCGTCATTGAAAGGCTATAGGCTGCTCGTATGTACTGGGATTGGCATACTTATCTTACCTTTACTATATCTAGCAATGTAGCATTTAAGGTTTACATTAATACAATATCTTAGTTGAAAAACTGAAGTTTAATTATGAAATGGCATACTTATATTATTATTATATCTACTTACAGTAATTAAACAAACTTATTATTAGATACACTACAACTACAACTTCAATTAACCATAAAGTAAACTATGTACACAATCTAAACATAACAATATCCTAAACACATTTTGTTTTTAAACACATACATACTAGACAGCAATTAAAATTTATTGTCGTCTTTCCATTAATTGCCTTATATTACGCAGTTTATCTGCAACACGACCATGCTGTCTCGCTAGCTCCCCAATATTTTGAGCTAACTGTGCAGAGGCTGCCGCAGTTGCCTCATCGGATCGCAACCTCTGCATTTCTATTTGCGACAGGATCCGCCGAGCCTCTTCCAATGGACCTAGAGGCGCGGCTGTGCTATGGACCTAGAGGCGCGGCTGTGCTGAAACAATTATATTATTTTATTTAATATCCTTTTATAAGCATAATGCATTAAGGCTGCACTTAACAAAACCCCAATACAAGATAAGTATAAAAAAAAAAAAAAGTATTCAAAAAAACCCTTCAACAAAATGTAATTTATGTTATGATACATCTCAAGTGGTGTTTCAAAAGTTTACAAAAACCAAAATGGATGACAAGTTAGGGACCAGGGTCATTTTTTTTGACATAGTATAACACATGTTTAAGTTTAACACTGATGTATAATTATGATGCACTTATTTACTTTCATTTATTTAGTTTTCTATAAGTTTTTATGACTTCAAAAAGAGTTCCTTTTGGAAGTCATAAAAACTTATAGAAATCAATTTAAAAATATTCTGAGTAATTAAATCTCACTTACTACGTGATCGTTGATGCTGAGGTGGTCATCTAGGTAGTGGGTTTGCTGATGCCGCTTCACCTGGGTCGTACGCTGAGGTTGAGGGTTCAGCTAGAACTGGCCCGCCTGATATTTCTGTTGGTGTTGTAGGCGTTCGTGGCTCGAAAATTGAAGCTGGAGCATTATCATCCCTAAAAAGCAATTACCTCAATGAGCTTATTCTTTAAAGTGATTGATGCCTAACTAATGTTACAAATTTCAATGTTTGTTTCTCTCTCCATAGTTAGTAGATAGGCAATAATTAACAGTGTGGAGAATGCTAAACGCTACTTTATATATATATGGCTAGTAAGAGGGAAGAGATATTAAATATCTAAAATAGGGTATCTGTGATACACATGTGATAAACATTAAATTCTAAACTTAACACTTCACTTTGGGAAGAGACCCTTGATTATCATACGTTATAATATAGTGAGCACTAGCTATTATTGCATAGAGAGTTGCACTTACGTGACAATTACAACTATGGGATATTGTTCCTCGGGCTCATCGGGAAGTTGATGAATTGTGTGGCTCGTTGAGGGTTGAGGCTGCGACTGCGGGATGGAGGGCTGAGACTGCGAGTCCGAAGGTTGAGGAAGCAAGGGCTGTGAGGCAAATGGATCCACTCTCACGTTTGCCTCACCCTGGCCAAACCTCTCTCCCAAAATATGGCACCACCTCTCCTCCTGGTCAGTAAGAGGTCGACCCTGTGGTGGCCCACCGCCAGTGCCTGTGCTGTCTAACACATTTCCCCCAACGACATGCTTAAGTTTGCTTCGCTTATCGTGATAATACTACAAATAAGAATTCATAATGTTAATATGAAGAATTAGAATAATTTTAAATAAGTAAATAAAGTAAACAGTTGTTGAGCTTACTTTAGATCATCCTTGGGCGTCTTTAGTGGTACCTGTCCCCTGTGCGTTGAGGACGAGTGCAACCTCAGCCCAAAGCCGCCGGCTTTCGGCTCTTCCTCGGGCGGTATTATTGTAGCCCGTTTTCGCCAGCTGAGGATGTCTTGTCATGAAGTCTATAATGATCTCCCACTGCGCTTCACTGACCCGATTTGGCATGATTTTTTCGTGATGTACAGAAAACACTAGGTATAATCGGTCGGTATTCCGAGTGACGCGACGAAGACTAAAGTAAATTTTGAAGTGGAACACATTGCACAACTTCTTAGCAGTCTTTTAAGTGGATTTTTTTATAGTAGACTAGAATTGAGTGCGAAAAAAACATTTCAATTTCCCACATCTCGCCAATATTGACATTAGCTGACACTGTTGACAGAGCACAGTTTGTTGCCAATAAACTAATAATATTTAGATATGTTAAATGTTTAACAATTAATGGCTTAAAATCTTAAAATGATCTTCGAACTCTATTTTTTTATAAAAAGTTAATAAAATGTAATCTTTACGCTTTTAAAACTATTTGTTACAGTAAAATCTCGCATTAAAAATAACCGGTAGTTTCGAACCGCATTGTAGGCGAATCGTCATTCATGGGTTTCATTTTACGACAGTCGAAGAATCGGATAGCGTTTCGGCGGATGAACTGGAAGACGAACTGTAATCCGATTCGTTTCATGAAATGACCTCAGTTCGTAAGAACACACATTCACATTCTTTATATTCGCAATATAACAGTACAACAGCTGTTTAGTATCGTAGCGCCATGGGCGTGGATCACAGCACTAACTAACGTCACTTGAACTCGTTGAGGGAGCAGCAGCATACATATAGAAAATTGCCAACTGCAAAAGATATTGGTATCCAGATCATTGCTTAAAGAAGCAAGCACGACATGGCGACGACCCATATTGAACATCTACATCGTGAATGATATATGTACTTAGTCCCAGATATATTTATTTAGGCAGCTCCTGCTATGATCTACATTGTTGTGTTATAAGAAAGTTGGTATATGGCTCCACAGTCGTGTCGCCCTTAAAGACGGACATAGAGAGAACGGAAATTTTCAGGTGTGGCTCAATAGCTCAGTTGGAAGAGCTTTCCCTCTGTAAGTTCGTGGATTCAAGTGCCACTTGAGCATTTCATTTTTCCCGATGTATTCGAATTTGAAAGTTAGCATAATAAATGCTATAAAAAAATCCTACAAATCAGACAGATATCTACTATATAAAAATAAGTAATAAATTCCTTTCTGACGCTATAACTCCAGAACGCACGAACCGATTTGGCTAATTTTGGTCTTGAATTATTTGTGGAAGTCCAGGGAAGGTTTGTACGTTGAGAAAAAATCGAATAATTGCCGGGAACCGACATCCACGCGAGCGGAGCCGCGGGCAAAAGCTAGCATATAAATATATTTATACTGCTGCGTCTGCCCTACGACTAAGTCTGTGCTGTAGAGATATTCCCTCACTTGAACAGTTCATACTGCAAAATGTACAATTCACTTTAATGAAATGTGACAGTAATAATATAATCTATGCTTGGAGAATTTGAGCTCGTTCACCGCAGTAGCACTCCGTGCTATCTGCAAAATACATCCAGGAAACGTGTACTGCGCGTATAGAGCACATTTTAGATCCAAGATATTTGATTCCCTGCCTTCCCACAGAAGGGAATATTTTTTGTGATTAAATAATTTGTACCTACCTACTGGTTCTTTTTATTTACAACGCCCCCTTTGGACGTTTCATTGGCCTTAATAAAACCTTACTTTGGCCTCTGGTAAATGAATGCTCACAAGGGGGGTGTGGATGGAAAAGTCGAAAGCAGAAACTTTGACTTAGGAACTTTGTTTGGACTAGTTAGGAGATAAACATAGGTACTAAAAGTCGAGGTGAGCCCCAGGGGGGAGGGTCCAAAGAATGTCCCATTTTTAATTTTTTTGCTTACTTCTCGAAAACGGTGCTTTGTACCACATAATAGAAGCTTATTAAATTCTCTACAACTGTGTCTTTTGCAATGACATGAATGAACTTCTAAAGGTGTCCAACTAAAAAAATGTTAGAGCATATAGTAGACACCTTGTATTGATTCATTCCTGGCGATATTGTGATACGATCACCAAATTCTTCCAACAGCTTAGCTTTGATCGTTTTGACGTTTGGCACTTGCCCTGATGCTGCAGCCTGCAATACTGTAATGGAGAACTGACAGTCACTGTTCATCTCCATGTGCTTATTAATTTCATTCATGGCTTTAGTTATGTAATCTTCAGTGACGTCTGAGCGGTCTGAGTCTTTTTAGGTTTTGTACAAATGCCTGAAAAATGATTTGCGACATTCATCGTGGTATAAGGCTGCACATGTAAATTTGTACAGTTACAATGAGCGCTTCGAAAATCGACCACCTTTAGAAGCTCATAGCTAGGCAATGATTGGAGATACAAAGTGCAAAAGACAAAGTTGTAGAGAATTTAATTAGCTTTTATAATGTCATAAAACACAATTTCGTACAAAGCACCGTTTTCGAGAAGTAAGCAAAAAGTCCCCTGTCCTAGGCTATTACTACAACCATAATATAAATCGATTCCTACGTTCAAAATTCTGTCAACGTTCTGTCGCGGGCGATTCTCCGATTTACTCGCGGCGGACGCAATGCTGGCGCAAAAATCTAAGAATCGCCGCAAACGCGGCGGAGGCGGTTAAAAGCCGCTCCGTGTCCGTGAGTTCTTAACCTTAAATTTTTCCTAAACTAAAATTCTCTAATAACATGTCGAAGATCTCACAATGCCCATGAACTTGTTACGAGAATATCGATTCTGACATTAGAATCACAGTGTTGAATATGATTAAAGTCAAGAGGTTTAAGGCCAGGTATTCCAGCAGAGGCCGCATTTTGAGATTTTTAAATGCATCTGAATCATAGAAAAAAGCGTTTTAAATTTCTAAAAAAAGATATATATTAGTTAAGGATCCAGTCTAGTTAAATTCGCATTCAGTTACCAGGGGGCCAAGTCTGCTAATTAAATTCGTTGTTATAGAGTCGCGATGGTGTGGTGTCGACATAATTTTACCCATTTCGTAGTCCGCTAAAATATAAGATCGATCGCTTGTCAGTGGTCGACGTGAGAGTCGCGTCATTGTGGTCTTGTGATCGAGTAATTTCTCACTTTTACAGGTCACGTGGTCACGAATTGTTGTCAAAATACAAATTGGTAGTCTGCTAACTAATAGTGTTTCAATATCTTCGTAATAGTTTGCTAAATGGTAGTCTACTAAATATTTAACAGCTGTCAAATGGGCGTTTTTTTTAAACGCGTCCAAGTTACAAAATGGAATGAAATAATAAAAAAAAATAGTAATGCATATTAAAAATTATTGAATGATTTGTTATTCTTTAAAAAACATTAAAATAGCTGCAGTTACCCAATAAGTATACAAGTTTGCACAAAAATAAAACTTTCTTTGGGCACGAGGGTAGTTTAGACATCCACTTTGTTACTTCGAAAATTAAAATTAATAAATAAAATAGTATACTTTAAATGAAAGAGTTACTTTTATTTGTTTAGAAATATAATATTCTTTAAAATAATATAACAGCATAAGTAAAATAACCCATACGTTTTGAACATTTTGTAAAGATGTAACCATTTTGTAACTATTTGGTAACTTTGCAGAGTTAGCTTCTGATTTATACAGTGTAACCATCATTGAATGCTGTTGATTTTTTTTATTAATTTCTTTTTTTATAATTTAAAGAAAAGCAAAATAAACTAAGGTAGTCACTTTGAAAATACCAAAAAAATAAATAAAATGGTAATAGTAAAATATAAGACAATTACAAAATGGAAAACTTCAGTTACAAAATCGAAAAGTAAAGCTTATTTCATCCTGGTAAGGAAATTTTGCATATCAGTAGGTACTGAAATAGGAAGGGATTGTAATAAACCATGAATGATGGAACCAACTTAAAAAGAAATGAAGCTATGCTATTTTAGTAATCAACGCTTTTTATTTATATTCAGCCTTATAATTCAGTTCAGTCTCAAAAAATCAATCTATGTAAACACTACCTCATGGTAAATTTAATTATTGGTCCATGATATCATCAATTCATCATAATTATTACTCACTTAAAACATAAACACCATCAACCCTGCATGCATTTGTACTCGCCTTTATATTCCCATTTTGTAACTTTTTTATTCCACCTTATATGTAACCAAACAAAATGGAAGTAACGCATCTCGAATCGCCGACCTAAGATTGCTTGTAAATAAACTTTAATAAAGATGAAACACTGAAAAAACACTTTTAATAGCTTATAATGCGTTTGTAGTATATCATTATTATATTTCTATAAACAAAAATCCAAACTTACTAGTAAAAATCACAGTTACAAAGTAGATGAAAAATCCGGCACGGTAACGCTTAATAAGTTTCGACACGAAATGCGTCGAACTGTCATTCTCTTGACTACTTTACAAAATGGCGATGTCTGGAATAATGTTCCCAAGGAAGAAATTTTTAGTTAGTGGTAATTTTTTTTGGAATAAATATTATTAAATTACGGTTACAAAGTGTAATTCCATGCAAAGCTGGAATTGTGAGACATAATAATAATGCTAAGAACTATAGTTAGTATTTATTATAAAAGTAGTGTTATTTTATGTTTAATTCCGACAATATTATCACATTTCTATAACATTCATTCTTTTTTACCCTTACCGCCGGAGGAAATTCGCAAATAAACTTAACTCAAAACTAAGCCGGTCACCGTGGGACATAGTAAAATCAGGGGTATTCAAAATTATATTCAGTATTATTTTATATTTATCAATAAATTATTCATATAGTTAGACGTATTTCCAATACATTAGATATTAAATATTTTTACAATCAACACTTCATAACAAATGTTCTTTCATTTCTCCATAAAAATAAGGGTAAACTTGTGAGACATACACATTTAGAGTATGGTCGTGTAAAAAAAATAATGCCCAAATAGATATTCCACCGTACTGAAGAGATTCTAAAGCCACAATGCAGCCACACCTTTTTCCTATGTGTTCACGTTGTGTTTAGGTCTAGCTAAACAATGTTTACCTTCAAAACATTAAATACTTACGGTGGCAAATGCTAGAAGCCGCTTACGACGAAGATCTTCGACGCGAATGTGTCAGAAATCGCTACCGTGCTCGTGATATGATAATTTGAGGCGTAGTAATGTTTTCGATATACCTACGCCTGCCTGAAGCGGAACTTAGTACAACTTTTATGCTCACAAAAAGCCTAGCGAGAGAAATTGCAGAGGATTTTAGTAATATTATTCCAACAGAGCAGAAAATTATGGAATTTCTGTGCGGCAAGAATGACATTAATACCAAGTGAGTTAATTAACATACCTACCTAAGTATTCATATTATATACTAGTTACTATATTTAAACTAACTATTAGTAGGTATAGATATAATATATACTTTACTACATATTAGTATGATATTTTATATGTACCTACCTGTATGTAAGTAAGCACTCGATTGAATATTATATATATCCCATAAACGTGATGACAGAGTACCTACCTATGTTAGTGTTGCAGTTTGAGTATTCAAACCTCTTTTGTATTCCGGTTGTTTTATATTCTAAAACAAAAACGTTCTGTCACTATATAGATTTTACTGTCACGTCAAGATCGAAATACATGAAAAATATTTAAGCTTTATTTTCATTAATTTATTACATTTATTCTCCAAGCCTCCACTTCCACTGCCGAAACTCTAACAGGTTATCGGTCCCACCCCACGACGAGATGGAGAGTGTTACGAAATTACAAATTGGTTTGCTACAAGGAAAATTAAATTGGGATACATGGAAATACAAAGCCGTAAGTTTGCTACGCACCGTCCCGCACGCGCTGGAAGTAGCAGAAGGCTCGTTCATGAAACCTACCGAACCCGGCCCTTGCGCTGGAGAACCTGCAGTTGCTACTTACAAAGCAAACTTAGATCGGTTTGTAAAAGCGGACGCAACTGCTCTTCTCATAATAACGACCAATATGAATGAAGAGACACTAAGGAAGGTCATGAGATACACGAATGCAAGAGACGTATGGCTTGAGCTGCATAGACAGTTCGACGGTACCGAAGAAGACAAATCTTACAATTTATGCATGAGCTTCTTTGGCTTTAGAAAGGATCCGGCAGATGACATAGCCACACACATGTCAAAATTGAAGAACATTTGGACGCAGCTTAATCAGGAGTTAAGTAAGGACAATACCGGCGAGCTACCAGAACTGCTACTCCTATGCAAGATCTTGGATACACTCGACGAGACCTACTTCTCCTTCAGAAGCAGTTGGCTATTGCTACCGAAATCCCAGCGAAATATAGAAAGCCTCACAAGCCATCTGTGTGCATTTGAACGAGCACTGCAGAGTAACAACGTACTTCAACAGGAAGCCCTCGTTTCAAATTCCGGCACTACGTCAACTGCAGAGAAGAAGGACAGGAAGTTGAAATGCAACTACTGCCAAGCTATCGGCCATCGAGTGAGAAACTGTCAGATCTGTGGATCAAAGACGGAAAGCCTCCGAAAAGCAGTAATTCGCAAGCAACACCTTCTTCCTCCAAATCCGCAAACATGATCCTGATGTCTATAGAGAGCACAGAAATTTTTTCGATCGATCCTGACACAGAAAACTGGTACGTGGATAACGGCGCCACGAGCCTCGTGACAAACCGGGCTGATATATACCAACATTTCCAACGCTTTGATGAGATCCGTACTGTAACAACGGCTAATGGCAATTCGATTCGTGCTAAAGGCAAAGGTTCAGTAATACGTCCCAGCCATAACGAAAAATCTATTTTCGGTACTAGCAGTACACGACAAGATTCCGCGCAGTCAATTCTCATCGACGACAAAAGAATGCACCGTCTATGTCAACGGAGAAGCCTGCTTAGTAGGAAGACGTCAGAAAGAAGGTGGATTATACAGACTAGATGTAAGAGTCGTACATCCTGCGAATCCCGTTGAAGTCTATGCAACATCCGATACTATGCAACTTTACCACGAGAGGTTTGCGCACCAGAACAAGAGGCACGTGAAAGCTACAGTTAAACGCGAACTGGACTTAGACCTTCCTCTTGATAAGGAGTTATGCGAAGGCTGCATATACGGAAAAGCTCACAGACCTAAATTCGGTACGAGGACCCGAGCTACCGCGCCTGGAGAAATCGTATATACTGACGTTTGCGGACCTTTTCAACCAAGTTATTCAAAATTCCAGTACTACGTGTTGTTCAAAGACCACTACACAGGCTACCGTATGGTATACTTTCTGAGACACAAGTCAGAGGTTAAGGATAAGCTCGCCTTAATGTTAGCTCAGACGAAGACCGAAGGACATACCTTAAAATGCCTGCTAAGCGACAACGGTGGTGAATTTGACAACAAGTCCATTCGAGAACTACTAGACTCCCATGGAATACAACAACGACTGGTAATGCCATACACACCGGAACAAAATGGTGTCAGTGAACGCGAGAATAGAACTTTGGTTGAAACAGCGAGATCGATGCTGTATGCGCACGAAGTAATGCCACAAGAACTCTGGGCAGAACTTATAAACACCGCCGCGTACATTCTCAATAGAACTGGTCCGACAAACAACAAAGACAAGTCACCGTATGAACTTTGAAGTGGAAAGAAACCAGCGATCAAACATCTTCGAATTATAGGCTGCAATACCTACGTCCACATTCCAAAGCAGAAACGGAAGAAGATGAATAAGAAAGCCATCAAGGGAAGACTTGTTGGTTACGATGAAGATGGCTACCGCATCTGGATCACCGACGGAAAAAGCAACAGGCTCGTCCGTTCCCGTGATGTCACATTTGATGAGAAACCGCTTCCTAACTTAACCCTGATTGTGTAAACAACGACGCAAATACGAGGGAGTACACATTGCGAATGCCGATGGACAACGCCATCAGGAACGAGGAACCGGCTCAACAGATTGATGCTCATCATGATCCAGTACCCGAACCCGAAGGAGACCGTGAAGAAGATCAGCTCTCAGTCTCTGAAGATCATGAACGTGGCCTCGAGGGAGATGATATGGAATCCGAAGCAGTCCAAGAAGACCACGTCCGTGAACCAGAACCAAATCTTGAAAATCCAGAAGTAGACGAATTCTATGACGCTGAACCGCCGCGTTACAATATGCGCGATCGCAACAAAATACGACGTCCCGACAGACTCAACGACTATGTATGCATAGCAGAGACATACCCGTCAAATTTTGCTGAAGCGATGAATAGGAATGATTGTGAAGAATGGCGCAAAGCGATGCATAGCGAAATGAAATCTCTAAAGGATCTCAATGTGTGGACAGCATGTGACCTAACGAAAGGGTTGCCTCGTCCTAGATCTTGTAGTCTCTATTCAGCCCTCGGAATGCAGAAGCTGTATGGGTTACAATCATCTCGTCTTAAACGCAACTGGTAGTAGTAGTATCTGGTCTAAAACGCAGCAGGTCTAAGTATCATCTCGTCTTAAATGCAACTGGTAGAAGTAGTATCTGGTCTGAAACGCAGCCGGTCTAAGTATCATCTCGTCTTAAACGCAACTGGTCTAAAATACAGAAGATATGCAAAAATTCCATCATTATGTTAACAGACAATGGCTGTCTTTGCCAATGATTAGCTCTGCTCATGAAAAGCACCGCACGACAAATACCTAGTGTTGAAGCATGGCATCGTACATTAAATAGTCGAGTGCCCTCAAAGCCCACGTTTATTCAATTTTTGGAGACTACGAGAGGCGAAAATACAAGACATTTTAAAGCAGAGTCAATAATAAAAAAAAATGGGAGATAAATATTCAATGTTGAGTACTCGAAGTTATTGACTGCTTTTGAAAATGGATTGGTTACAGCATTCGATTGTCTAGAGAAAATAACAGAAGCAAGAAATAAAAAATATACATATAAACAATAGTGTAGTACAAAGATTTCTTCTCTTTTCTGTATTTTAAAATATCTAGTATTTTCGCTTCTTGTAGTAAATTCTCCAAAAATTGAATAAACTTGGGCTAAGTTGTTCTGTGGTTTAAAGTAAGAGTCATTTTTAGTTGTACAGGGAGCATTTTTAGTTTTATAGTTTTCTATAGTGTTTTTTTTTTTTTTTTTTTTTTTTATACTGGACACGTCAATTTGACTTCACCTCGCCTGATGTTAAGCTAAAGGCAAAGTCTCGGAAAGAGGGTCACCATCGTAAACATTTACCATGTTAACAGTGGTGGCACTCAGCTTGACGGCCTCATTAGATGCCTTTTCACGCCCCGCTTAAAGGACCCAGGACTGTAGGAAGAAGGAAACACGTGAACTGGCAGGGAATTCCAGGCCTTAGTGGTGCGGCATAGGAATGAATCACTGAAACGCTTGGTTCTAGCAGGTATACTCTGCACCGTAAATGGATGACATCTTAGCCCTGCACGTGTCGTCCTGTGAAGGAAAGGGGAGGGTGGGACTAATTGGAAGAGCTCGTGTTTGATTATTCCTATGTTAAGGTAATAAAATACATAACTATTAATAGCTAATTCTCTTCTTTTAAAATAATCGACAATGAGATACTATTTAGCCCGTTTTCCTCAGGTAGGCACAACTACGTTAGCACAACTGGTTGTGCTATTGGCATTTTAGACCAGTTGCGTTTCAGGCCACTTGTATTTTTCGACTAATTGATACTTAGACAAGCTGCGTTTTAGACCGGAAGCGTTTTAGACAAGGTGCGATTTAAACCCAGTGACCAGCTGCGTTTTAGACCAGTGGCTACTTCTACCAGTTAAGACGAGATGATTGTAACCCGTTTTGAATAAGGGAAAGTGTTGCAGTTTGAGTATTCAAACCTCTTTTGTATTCCGGTTGTTTTATATTCTAAAACAAAAACGTTCTGTCACTATATAGATTTTACTGTCACGTCAAGATCGAAATACATGAAAAATATTTAAAGCTTTATTTTCATTAATTTTTTACATTTATTCTCCAAGCCTCCACTTCCACTACCGAAACTATAACAGTTAGTACTTAGATCAGTGCCTGTACTGGCCTATTTTCATTAAGTAAGTACTATTTTATATTAATATTATAAGTATTTATATTCATGTATTTATTAATTCATCAATCAATAGCTTATTAAATTAGGTTCATATTTAGTAAATAAATAATCTTCTTCATCCTAGCGTGTATCCCAGTCGCATTGAAGCTTTTGAACTTGGAGTCTGGGGTCAGACTTATGAGCTCCAACTACCCATAATGAATGCCATAGATGTTTGTATGACAACTGGGACCAATGGCTTAATATGCTCTCCGAGGTATAATCAGACCAATGTGCATATAAATATTTGCACCGAGCAGGGATTGAACCCGTGCCTCCTGTGTAGCGACCATGTTCACTACCACTGCCATGGAGGCTGTCAATATTTATTAATAAATTAATTTTCTATAACATTCAGCACAGTGTTATCATAACACTATTCTTGTACTATGGCACTACTCATAACTGGAACCAAAGGAAGCATATCTTAACTCGCTTGTGTTATGGGACCTAGAATGCCGATAAACCTACTTAAACATTCAATATTAATGTAAAGTTATTTAACCAATTACAGGTATGTGATACTGATCTGAACATTGTGTGTCGATGCCAGTATGCCTGGAGCACTCAGCCAAAGGATCCAGAGAAACAAGCCAAATAACCATGAAAAATTATGTAAAAGACGTACAACTGCAAGACAAATATAAAGCTCAAATTATATTGTAAATGTATGGTGCAAACAAGTCAAAAAGGATTCTTGTATAGCTTTCCCTACTTTTGAGCAAAGGTATCACATAAGTACTGGGTACAATATGAAGACTAATATGTTATGAATTATGTTAACTTCTGCTGAAGATTTTTGCATAAATTATTTATGTACTCAAACAATTTTAGATAGGTAGTGGAAAATAAAAATACATTAATGATGTTATTTATTCTTTTATTTGAAATTGTAGTTTACTACTTCCTTATATTGAAGGTAGTGCTTCTTCACCAAGTATAATTTCATTAAATGAAACAAATATGATAGGCCCAATGTAGAATATGCATTTATGAATTTTATAAATGCATTTTTTACATTGGGCCTATACTTTTTGTACGACATAAAACATGTAGTTCTGTCTGTTTTCTTAGGCTTCACTTGAATGTCTCTGTTGCATCTATTGGGTTGGGAATTCATAATTTGTCCCCTTATCCATTTTCAGGAGAAAAGATGAAGAAAATGATGTATTAGGCTCAGGTTCAGTCAGTTGATAATATAAACTTTAGATAGTAGTCCAATATTAATAATTTTCAATATTTTCTTTTAACTGAAACAAATAAATACATTTCAAATCACTAGGTAATAAGCAATACAGAGGGTTAGGATATGCCCGCAATGGATTCTATATAATACATCAAAATCTGATAAACACATAAAAATTTTGTTTGTCCATATTTCATGCGCTGCTGTATTGTTCATTAGATGGTGATAAAACTTAGTCAACTTATTAAATACACCGAAGGTTATGCGTATCAATATCTGTTAATGCTCTCAAATTAAAGTAATACTAGTAAGTGATACTCACGTTAAGATGTACTTCACATATTTGTAGGGCCATCCAACACAGCGATTTACATCACTCGTATTTAGCCGAGCTAGGTACTAGGTACAGTCACCTCTATAAACATGTATACACGGTAGGGCTCCAGAAACAAGTAACCGGGGTTAACTTCAAATTTTTGTTTACAAAATATATAGCAAAATGATGTAAACTCTTAATATCTCATAAAAATGTAACCATTACACGCCTCATAAAATGTATCAACTAATGCTTGCAAAAATATATCCACAACTAACAAGTCAATTGAATGGAAACATGCTATAGTGTTCATATATATGTAAACACGTACTTTCAAAATATTATAAAATATACTTTCAGTGAAATTAGTCTCTTTATTCTCTCAAGGCACATCAAATCACGCTAATATAAGTAACTAGCTGATGTCCGCGGCTCCGCTCGCGTGGATGTCGGTCATTGTGACTTTCAATCATATCTCCGTTTCTACTCTTATCCAATTATGATCAAACGTAATATTTTAAGTGTGACTTTTGAATTTGAGTCTGAGAGTCTGAGTCTGAGAGTCTGAGTCTGAGAGTCTGAGTCTGAGAGTCTGAGTCTGAGAGTCTGAGTCTGAGAGTCTGAGTCTGAGAGTCTGAGTCTGAGAGTCTGAGTCTGAGAGTCTGAGTCTGAGAGTCTGAGTCTGAGAGTCTGAGTCTGAGAGTCTGAGTCTGAGAGTCTGAGTCTGAGAGTCTGAGTCTGAGAGTCTGAGTCTGAGAGTCTGAGTCTGAGAGTCTGAGTCTGAGAGTCTGAGTCTGAGAGTCTGAGAGTCTGAGTCTGAGAGTCTGAGTCTGAGAGTCTGAGTCTGAGAGTCTGAGTCTGAGAGTCTGAGTCTGAGAATCAGAGTCTGAGTCTGAGAGTCTGAGTCTGAGAGTCTGGGTCTGAGAGTCTGAGTCTGAGAGTCTGAGTCTGATAGTCTGAGTCTGAGAGTCTGAGTCTGAGGGCCTGAGTGTGAGAGTTTAAGTCTGAGAGTCTGAGTTTCTGAGCCTGAGAGTTTGAGTCTGAGAGGCTGAGTCTGAGAGTCTGAGAGAGTCCGAGTCTCATTCTGAGAGTCTGAGTCTGAGAGTTTGCGTCTTAGAGGCTAAGTCTAAGAGTCTGAGTGAGTCCGAGTCTGAGTCTGAGAGTCTGAGTGTGAGTGAGTCTGAGTCTGAGAGTATGAGTCTGAGAGACTGAGTCAGAGAGTCGCGTCTGAATCTAAGTTAGAATTGAATTTGAAGTTTCGATTTTATAGAAAACTACATATTTTAGACTACAGACTACATAACTTCACTGAAAGTATATTTTATATTATTTTGAAAGTGCGTGTTTACATATATATGAACTATAGCATGTTTCCATTCAATTGACCCGTTAGTTGTGGATATATTTTTGCAAGCATTAGTTGATAACTTTTATGAGTCGAATACATAGGGAAAAAGAATCTTCTCGGGCGGGACTCGAACCCGCAGTCTTTCCCTTACAGGGGGAATGCCTGACCAATTCGGCTACCGAGACACGCCCGATATGATTCAAATTTCCCACCTTATACGTCTTTGAGGCGACGTAGCGTCATCTACCGATTTTCTTACGAACTATCGGAATCAATGAATGATGTTACAATCATTTTTAAACATTGATTTTTTGATAACTGCGCCCAAACAATGATTGTAACATCATTCATTGATTCCGATAGTTCGTAAGAAAATCGGTAGATGACGCTACGTCGCCTCAAAGACGTATAAGGTGGGAAATTTGAATCATATCGGGCGTGTCTCGGTAGCCGAATTGGTCAGGCATTCCCCCTGTAAGGGAAAGACTGCGGGTTCGAGTCCCGCCCGAGAAGATTCTTTTTCCCTATGTATTCGATTTGTATAGTTAGCATACTTAATGCTATAAAAATTCCTTCAATTGTTTGGGCGCAGTTATCAAAAATCAATGTTTAAAAATGATTGTAACATCATTCATTGATTCCGATAGTTCGTAAGAAAATCGGTAGATGACGCTACGTCGCCTCAAAGACGTATAAGGTGGGAAATTTGAATCATATCGGGCGTGTCTCGGTAGCCGAATTGGTCAGGCATTCCCCCTGTAAGGGAAAGACTGCGGGTTCGAGTCCCGCCCGAGAAGATTCTTTTTCCCTATGTATTCGATTTGTATAGTTAGCATACTTAATGCTATAAAAATTCCTTCAACTTTTATGAGGCATGTAATGGTTACATATTTATGAAATGTTAAGAGTTTAATTCATTTGGCTATATATTTTGTAAACAAAAATTTGAAGCTAACACTGGTTACTTGTTTCTGGAACCCTACCGTGTATACATATTTATAGAGGTGACTGTACAAAAACATTGTTTAAGCGTGTTTGTGAATTGTTTTCACATGTCAGAACACAGTAATATTTTGATTCCTTCATTGGTACATACTTTTCCCTGGGATCAATTTTATGTTACGAATAAATTCAACTACAAATTGTTCAACTAGCATAATAATAACGAATTGAAAGAATAAAATTAAAATGTAAACAAACAAAGCAAAGATGACATTGATGACAAGCAACTCGTAATTTTTTTTCATTATTTTGTTCCTTTCAGAACAGGCTAAGGTGCTATGACCATGCTGCCTAGTCATGGTTTATTGGCGGGAGTGTCTGAGTAAAAGATACACTGAAAAGTTTATTATTCTTTACTGATCATGATCACATTGATCACAATACGATTTCTTATCTATATAAGAAATCGTATTCTGATCATGAACAGTATCCTATGAACAGTAAGACGAATTATCTAGAACACTTGATTTTAATATATAGATAATAAGAAAGAGTTCCACGGAATCGGCTCCAGGACCCGGGCAACCGATTCCCTCGTCAAACGCGCATTGTGGCATCCACGGTGGAGTGCCTCTGGTGGAAAACGTTTGGGCCATTCGCAGGGTCTAACCACACTCTGGAGAGGTCCTCAACAAGGCGCTTTTCAATAACCCTTTCAAATAGTTTGCACACTTCGTCGAGGAATGCTATAGACCGGTGGGTGTCGGGCGGGTCCGCCGGGCCGCCTCTCCTCCTCTCCTCCCTCCTTTTGGATGAGGACCAGTTTACCCGTTTTCCCCAATTTCGGGATCTGGCCTCGCTGAGAGACACTCTCAGTCAGGGTCAGTCTTCCCCTAGAGCTAGAACCCATGATCAGTCTGAAATGCCGTCGGATCCCGGGGTGGTGTTCCTGGCCTTCATACTGCCAGCTGGTCTAGCCAAGTGACTTCGGGAAAGTGGCGTCGTCGTCATCGTCACTGGGTGGCATAGATGACCGAGGCAGACTCATCAGTGGCGAAACATGTTCTCAAAAAACTAAGCGCGTTTTGAATTTATGAAATTTGCATTTTTAATTTTCATTGATATGGCAATTTTGGCAGTATATTCCGTGAACTGACATCGACGATGGTGTCTACCACACCGAGACCACACCACTGAGATAATATTAATACCACAGTGAATTTAAGTTAGCAGACTACCATTTTTATGTCAACGTCAATAGTGTGGTTGTGGTGTGGTTTCGGACTGAACACTACTTAAACCTCGTGACACATATCTTGGACCTCTTTCACTAAGAAACACGTATTGTTCGTATAGATAGAGTAGTACATTTTACGTCCAAGATATATATCCCAAGTTGACTTTGCAGCAATCACCAATGAAGGCAATGAAATTGAATGTTAAAGTCGGCCATGTTTGTTTATTATTTAAAGTTTAAAGTTTGGTCGAGCTCGATTAAAGTTTTGTGTCGAATAAATTCTATCACTTCTCTCAATCTCAAGCTAGTACTTACGGATTTCAATTCAATTAAATATTAACGTTCAAGCTCACAACCTAATAAGGGATATTACAGAGGATATCATCAGTAATATTTTTCCATCAGAGTAGGAATAGAAATAATGGAATTTCTAGTTCTACATAGAGTTCACATTCAGAGGATTTCTGTAACAATCTGTCAAGTAATGAACTAGAAGATCTTAAGAGTACCTTAATGTGAACGTAGAGAAGCATGTGAGAAATTGGCTATACTGAAAAACATGTATGGTTATTATTATGACCGAGTGTGACAACAATTTAACTTATGAAGAACTAATGAAAAGTACAAAGCGAACGAATGGTGCCTATGCATGGAAGAAGAGTTGAAATCATTCCAAGAAAATAGTGCATGGGACTCAGTGAACAAACCTAGTGGGTCTTTAAAAATAAACTAAATACCTAGTGATAATTCAGTGTTAAACAGAGCAAGACTTGTTAAAGGGTAAAAACCCAACTAAAGGGGATTTACTATAAATACATTTTCT
Source organism: Eilema sororculum (assembly GCA_914829495.1). Lineage (NCBI taxonomy): Eukaryota > Metazoa > Arthropoda > Insecta > Lepidoptera > Erebidae > Eilema > Eilema sororculum. Next base: position 10,765,980 of record OU618559.1, read on the forward strand.
TCTGTTCTAAAGTATTCTACATTAAAATAGTTGTTTTCTATAAGAATTATATTACTTAATCATCTGTGCTATTAGTGTTAACTTGACTTGAATATAACTCATTTGGATGATGTGACTTTGCTTTCCTCAATGGCCATCTCGATGAATGCAGTGTATAAAATATGCAAATAGGTTCTTCAGCATTTTTAATGTACTTAGTGATAAAACTACCTAAAAAGTTTATATGGTTATTTTTGTTGATGCTAATTGGGCAACTGATTTGTAGACAGAAATTCTACACAGGCCCATAAGACCATTTTCTTAAAGAAATTATTGTTTGAATTAGTCGGTAGAAACAATAAGGTGCCAATAACATTGTTTAATGTTAATCAGAGTGCACAGAAACTTTGAGAAAATTGTCGGCATGGTGATCCATGCCGATGTAGGGTTTTGTTTTATTAGAGAAGTCGTTGCTAAGAATTTAATTATAATTATTGTTCATTTAAAAAAAAATTAAATGCTTGCTGATACTTTTCACTAAAAGTCTTCGAAATGTAAAACAATTCAACTTTTTGCAGTATTCAGGCATTCCTAGTATCCAAAGTTATAGTAGGTTATTATCATTGACATGTAGTTAATTGTTTTCTGATTCTGTTATTGGATTATTTATTATTTTGTTGCATAGTGGAGTAGAAATATAAAAAGTACTAATAAGTACCTAATATAATATGTACAAATATAAACAAACTATTCTCTGTTTTAAATCTATTGTCGGTGGTAGTATGGTTTATGAACAATGTAAAATAAATGACTATCTTTTCAACCCACTTGTGTTTTAATAGGTCAAATGTAACAAGGTTTATGCTTTGTTACATTTGACCTCAAGATGGGCATTTGTTCCATTATTTTTTTGAGAAAAGATGATTCTTCAAGAATACCAAGCACCCCGTATAGTGAGAGATGGGTAGGTGTTTGAGACCTATTTGTCGCCTTTCATACGTTCACCGTTCATCACTTGTTTACCCACTACTTAGTAGTGTTCGAGAAGGAGGCGAGGGAGTAGGGCCGGATGAGACAGCTCGTGAATGGCGGATACGACTCAGGCGTCGGAGGTCGTTCGACGACTTATGTTCAGGCTTAGGGGTGACAGATTCAGCGGTCACCGTAGCAGAAGCAGGCTGGGACGCGCCCCTCCCTACTCGGCACCGTGGATCCCACACCCGAGGGGACCATCTTGAAATCAGAGGTGGCCCTGGGTCAATTGATGACCCAAGACAGCGTACGAATTTAGTTGGTTCGAGACCGACATAACAGCCCTCGCCGGCTCCTGGGGCAGTTTCCAAGGGGGTGGTGGAGTTTCAGACCTTTCTGCCCCATCTGATGCTACTTTTAAAGGCGCGACTAGAGGCCGAGGGAGGAGGGTCATGTCCCCCATGACCTCCCCCCCCCCGCCCTTCGGAATGCGCAGCATGCTTCTACATTATTTATCTACATTGAATTTCCTTAAAATTATGTCTAATCATTATTACTGTAAAATTTATAGGTAGGTACATAAATAAGTATTATGGGCATAACTAGGTAAGTAATTTTCAAAACTACACGAATTAACCTATAGTTTCTCGAAATAAAGTGCCACGTTTGTACATTTGTAGGTATCAATAAATACGTTTATTAAGAGTTAGTTTATGGAAGAAATTAAAAAACTAAATGCATTTTAAATTTATTTCAAATTGACATTAATATTTCATTGATATGGCAATCTTGGCTAAACAAACGAAAGAACACGACTTTGAACCAACGATGAGACGATTGTGAGACCACAATGACACGACTCATCGCACCGCTCATAATGTCAGTCTCAATGGTGTCGTCAAAACTTGAACGTCTCTGACCAACGAGACGAGACAGCCCTTTATAATGACATGTCCCTATTGACCCAAGGAAGTAGCAACCCGCAAGAATATTATGACAAATGCCAGACCCTTTTCAGTACCATTATGACTTATGTCTCTTTACATGAGCATATACCTACTACAATTGAGGCCAAACGCGATCTTCATCGAAAATTAACATTACAATCATATGTTAGAGGTCTTAAGGAACCTTTAGGGTCCCGCATACGATGTATGAGACCAGAAACTATCGAAAAGGCTCTAGAATTTGTCCAACAGGAAATGAATGTATTATATTTACAACAACGCAACGAGAGCGTCCCCGAGCGACGTAACGCTACTACGTCTGCAGCCCATAAGGTGCCGTCGATGGCCCATCCATCCGCACCCAGACCTTTTAGCTTCCCTAGCGCAGGGCCCAGCTGGCATAAGCCCATGCCTATGCCACCACAGCAGCAACAGCCGTGGAGACCAGGTTTCCAGCATATGCACCTGCATTTTGAACATATTGAACATATTGGGGGGACGATTAGGTACCTACCTAATCGTCCCCCCAATATGTTCAATCGCACCCAGCAAATGTTTCGCGCTCCCCCACCGAATTACAACCCCCAGAGCAACGTATTTAAATTACCGAACAGAAATCCCCAAGCTACGAATACCGGTCCGAAACCTATGAGTGGTGTTAGTCACTTCACACCGAAACCATTAGGGTACGCGGGACACGATTGGCGTAGATCTGGAAATCCACCCCCCAATAATTACTTCAGGACTCGTGAGATGAATTTTAACCAAATGACTCAATACGACGACTCCTATGACTATGACTATCAATACGAACAAGTTGACTATCCGTATTACCATGACTACTCCGACCATCATAACCCCGAGAACTATACACCTGATTTTTATTCTTATGACCCGAATAACATACAATACGAGGTCCCGAATGATGATAACGGCACGCAGACGTCCCCACCTTGTACATCAAATAATAAGGATGTTATAGAAGTTCAGGATTTTCACAAGGATCCGAATCCCCGCAGATCAAAATAGAACTAAACTTACAAACTAAAAGAGAGTTACGTTATATCCAAATTTCAGATCCCCCATTAAAATTACTTGTAGATACTGGCGCTAATCAATCTTTTATGAGTCCCGAGACTGTCCAAAGGTACTTTTCACACATCCCACCAAACTACGATCCGTTTGAAGTAACTAATGCGCGAGTAACTAGTATGCACGAGTATCCGATCACTATACCAAATTTTGTAGAGTTCAACGACCAGTCTAATGTAAAGTTTTTCATTTATAAATTCCATAACCATTTTGATGGTTTAATAGGACTAGATCTGTTAGATGGTGCTCAAATAGACCTTAAAAATAATTATTTAATTACTGACTATACTAGAATACCTATTCACCTGTACCAATGTAAATTACCCAAATATCAGGAGACAGTTCCTGCTAACTCTTCGAAATTAATTAATATACCTATCTATAGACCCGACGGAGACATTGTGGTTCCGCAGCAATCATACTGTAATTGTATCATTCATGAATGTATCACTACAGTTCGTACTGGTATTATTGAAATAGAGAACCCAACCGATTACGATATTCCCGTTAAGTTTGAACTCCCTTTACAAGTACAACTATTCAATACAGAGAGTAACCGAGCCAAGCCCAGTGCAGAACGCATTAACCATGTCTTATCGCGATTACGTACTGATCATTTGAACTTAGAGGAAAAAACTAACTTAGAATTGTTATGCTCTCGCTACGCAGACGTATTTTATATATCGAAGGAGAAACTTTAAGTTTCACAAATAAAATCAAACACCGAATTAGGACAACTGACGAATTACCCGTATATACCAAAAGCTACCGATACCCGTTTATTCACAGACAGGAAGTTAGAGACCAGATTACCAAAATGTTAGACCAAGGTATTATAAGGCCCTCTGAGTCGGTTTGGAGCTCGCCTATTTGGATATTTCCTAAAAAAGGAGACGCATCTGGACAGAAAAAGTGGCGAATAGTAGTTGACTTCCGCAAGCTAAATGAAAAGACCATAGACGACAAGTACCCAATACCGAACATAACTGACATCCTTGACAAACTTGGTAATGGCCAATATTTCACGACGCTAGACATAGCCTCTGGATTCTATCAATGCGAAATGCACCCCGACGACATCCCTAAGACCGCCTTTAACGTGGAGCAGGGTCATTTCGAATATATGCGAATGCCAATGGGATTAAAGAATTCACCCTCTACATTCCAAAGGGTAATGGATAACGTCCTTAAAGGGTTACAGAACGAAATTTGTTTAGTGTACTTAGATGACGTCATCATATTTAGTACGTCATTACAAGAACACTTGATAAACTTAGAAAAGGTTTTCAAAAGATTACAGGACTCCAATTTTAAAATACAAATGGACAAGTCCGAATTTCTCAAACTAGAGACAGCATTTTTAGGTCACATAATTAGCAGTGATGGTGTTAAGCCTAACCGAGACAAAATCTCAGCCATTGAAAACTACCCTCTACCAAAAACTACTAAACAGATAAAACAATTTCTCGGACTGCTAGGTTACTACAGAAAATTCATACCTGACTTTGCTCGCATTACCAAACCCATGACTAAGTGCTTGAAAAATCTAACAAAATTACACTTGACGCTGACTATATTGACTGTTTCAACAAATGTAAGACGCTCTTAATGAACGACCCTATCCTACAATACCCGGACTTTAGTAAAGAATTTATTTTAACGACAGACGCATCGAACGTGGCTCTTGGAGCAGTGTTGTCCCAAGGAAATATAGGATCCGATAAACCTATTTGTTATGCTTCTAGAACACTAAATGATAGCGAGACTAACTATAGTACGATAGAGAAGGAACTTTTAGCCATAGTATGGGCAACCAAATATTTTAGACCATACCTATTTGGGCGTAAGTTTAAAATTTATACAGACCATAAGCCCTTACAGTGGATTATGAATCTAAAAGAACCCAACTCTCGACTGACTAGATGGCGAGTTAAACTAAGTGAATACGACTACTCTATAATCTACAAAAAAGGCAAATATAATACAAATGCAGACGCCTTATCCCGAGTAGAACTTAATAATGAGGAAACTGAATCATTGATAGCTAACCCATCTGAAAGACCGCACCTATATTCAGACTCTTCAACTGCTACAGCACATACTAGCACCGAAAACCCTTTTCTAGAAGTACCCATAACAGACGAACCTTTAAATAAATTTCATCGACAGATTTGTATAACTATTGTAGGCGACATTAAGCGTAGAACCGTAGCCACTAAGCCTTTCGATACACATACTAGGACCTTCATTCAGGTTTCTGAATCAAATTTAGAACAAGACGTAGTAAATGCCGTCAAAGAGTACGTCAATCCTAAAGTTAAAACTGCACTAAAGTAAACTCCTCCTCTAGGCATGTATTCAGTCATTCCTATCATTCAAAGCGCCTTTAAAAACTCAGCCATGAATTTAGTCTTAGCCAAATCCGAATTAGAAGACGTTAAGGGATATTTGCGTCAGCAAGAAATTATAAAACACTATCATGAGGGTAAGACTAATCACAGAGGAATAAACGAATGTTACCTCGCCCTTTCTAGAAAATACTATTGGCCAAAAATGAGAGATGACATCACTAAATATATTAATGAATGTGCAATCTGTGGCCAATCGAAATACGATAGAAACCCAATTAGACCACAGTTTAATATCGTTCCCCCAGCCTCAAAACCATTTGAGATAGTACATATGGACCTGTTTACTGCTCAAAATGAAAAGTACTTGACTATTGTAGATGTATTTTCAAAGTATGGACAAGCATACTATGTAAAAGACGGAACTGCAACCAGTATCCTGCAAGCAGTCTTGAAATATTGTACATACCATGGTCTCCCTCTAACAATAGTAACAGATAATGGTACAGAATTCACCAATCAATTATTCTCTGAATTTATTAGATTACACAAAATTAACCATCATAAGACTTTAGCCCACTCCCCTAACGACAACGGTATTGTAGAACGATTTCACTCTACACTGTTAGAGCATTTGCGCATCCTACATCTACGTCAAAAAGATGACCCTATAGTCAACCTCATGCCGTATGCCATACTAGCTTATAACAGTTCTGTTCATAGCTTTACAAAATGTAGACCCCACGATATTATAAGAGGACATTTCGACCCTAGAGACCCAGTTGACGTTGACCTATCAGAACATCTCATGCAACAGTATATTTTAACTCACAAAGACCAGATGAAGACAGTTACGACCTAATAAATGACTTTACTCAGATTAACCGTACTAAGATCATGCAAAACCGAAATAAAGACAGAGAGACTGAGGTAGAGTATCAACCGGACCAATAAGTGTTCGTTAGTTGTTCGGTAGCAAGTAGACAAAAACTAGCGCCTCGTTACACTCACGACACTGTCCTAGCCGACCTTCCAATCCATATTTACACATCAAAAAAGAAAGGCCCGTAGCTAAATCCCGACTTAAGCGTACCCCTGACAGTTCTAAATTGTTACAGGATACTACTCGCCATGATATTCAACCTGACAATGGAGCACGAGATAAGACTTGAGAGTTTAGACAATGGACCTGGGATTTTACCCTTTAAACTTGGACAAGCCAGACTCATTACACACTACCATTCCTTTTTACAGTACATTGAATTGACAGACGTAGAAAATAGACTAGCTTCAGTAGAGTCACAAATTAATTACTTTAAAAATAAATTAGACAGTAATACGACGCCATTATTTGAATTTAAAATTAATCACAAATTAATAACGATTAATTCACAGCTTAGGACATTGGAACCAAGTCGTTATAAATGAGGTATTATTGATGGACTAGGATCCATAATTAAAAGCATAACCGGTAATTTAGATCATACGGATGCCCAATTGTATAATGAAGCGATTTTATTCCTACAGCATAGGGCATTTTTTTTTACACGACCATACTCTAAATGTGTATGTCTCACAAGTTTACCCTTATTTTTATGGAGAAATGAAAGAACATTTGTTATGAAGTGTTGATTGTAAAAATATTTAATATCTAATGTATTGGAAATACGTCTAACTATATGAATAATTTATTGATAAATATAAAAAAATACTGAATATAATTTTGAATACCCCTGATTTTACTATGTCCCACGGTGACCGGCTTAGTTTTGAGTTAAGTTTATTTGCGAATTTCCTCCGGCGGTAAGGGTAAAAAAGAATGAATGTTATAGAAATGTGATAATATTGTCGGAATTAAACATAAAATAACACTACTTTTATAATATATACTATAGTTCGTAGCATTATTATTATGTCTCACAATTCCAGCTTTGCATGGAATTACACTTCGTAACCATAATTTAATAATATTTATTCCAAAAAAATTTACCACTAACTAAAAATTTCTTCCTTGGCAACATTATTCCAGACATCGCCATTTTGTAAAGTAGTCAAGAGAATGACAGTTCGACGCATTTCGTGTCGAAACTTGTTAAGCGTTACCGTGCCGGATTTTTCATCTACTTTGTAACTGTGATTTTTACTGGTAAGTTTGGATTTTTGTTTATAGAAATATAATAATGATATACTACAAACGCATTATAAGCTATTAAAAGTGTTTTTTCAGTGTTTCATCTTTATTAAAGTTTATTTACAAGCAATCTTAGGTCGGCGATTCGAGATGCGTTACTTCCATTTTGTTTGGTTACATATAAGGTGGAATAAAAAAGTTACAAAATGGAAATATAAAGGCGAGTAAAAATGCATGCAGGGTTGTGGTGTTTATGTTTTAAGTGAGTAATAATTATGATGAATTGATGATATCATGGACCAATAATTAAATTTACCATGAGGTAGTGTTTACATAGATTGATTTTTTGAGACTGAACCGAATTATAAGGCTGAATATAAATAAAAAGCGTTGATTACTAAAATAGCATAGCTTCATTTCTTTTTAAGTTGGTTCCATCATTCATGGTTTATTACAATCCCTTCCTATTTCAGTACCTACTGATATGCAAAATTTCCTTACCGGGATGAACTAAGCTTTACTTTTCGATTTTGTAACTGAAGTTTTCCATTTTGTAATTGTCTTATATTTTACTGTTAACATTTTATTTATTTTTTTGTTATTTTCAAAGTGACTACCTTAGTTTATTTTGCTTTTCTTTAAATTATAAAAAAAGAAATCAATAAAAAAAAATCAACAGCATTCAATGATGGTTACACTGTATAAATCAGAAGCTAACTTTCCAAAGTTACCAAATAGTTACAAAATGGTTACATCTTTACAAAATATTAAAAACGTATGGCTTATTTTACTTATGCTGTTATATTAAATTCAAAGAATATTATATTTCTAAACAAATAAAAGCAACTCTTTCATTTAAAGTATACTATTTTATTTATTAATTTTAATTTTAGAAGTTACAAAGTGGATGTCTAAACTACCCTCGTGCCCAAAGAAAGTTTTATTTTTGTGCAAACTTGTATACTTATTGGGTAACTGCAGCTATTATAATGTTTTTTAAAGAATAACAAATCATTCAATAATTTTTAATATGCATTACTATTTTTTTTTATTATTTCATTCCATTTTGTAACTTGGACGCGTTTAAAAAAAAACGCCCAATAATAATAGGAAAATAGTCTCTGAGTTGAATGAACACATTAGCCTTAATAAGGACTGGATGACTCAACATGCTAACATACTTAAAACCATTGTCAAAAATCAAGAGAAAATTAATACGACTCTAGAATTACTCCTAGACGAAAATTTATCTTACCAAACCGATTTTGTGCGATACACTAGGATGTCGCAACTTTTATCTATAATTAGTGACAATGTAGATGATTTGCTCTTAGAAATAATTAGAATAGAGAATACCCTAGGTTTTATACGTGCATCGAGCACTCATCATAGTTCGTTAGGTAAAATGATTAACAGGCTAAAACTAATTGCGGTAGGTCTGTTGGGAGCCCTGGGACATCCTTCCGAGGGCTTACCCGGGGCTCCCAACTATAGGCTGCTGGGCGATACCGTGGGGGTTTTAGTCGGTAGGAGTCCGGCATAACATCCATGAATGATTTCCCCCACGGTCAAAAAAAAAAAAAAAAAGGCTAAAACTAATTTATAGCTCGGAACAGATATTAGACCTAGACTTGAGGGAGTACTACCTTACAATAAAACCTGGTTATTATTACACAGGAAAAAGAATAGTTATTATATTCAAAATACCCATAATTTCTCCCACTAAGTTTGATTTATACAGATTAGCTATAGTTCCCAACAAACTAGGACATACTCTTATCCCTCCTTATCCCTTCCTAGCAACTAATGGTAAAGCTTTCAAGTACATAGAGGCAGAATGACCGAAATTAAGCCAATGTCATCTCTGCGAGGAAGATATGAATTATCCAATGGGAGAACACCTGGACTGTATCCAGGGGATCATCTCTAACCAACCCTCAAATAAATCATGCGCTCCAGTAAAGATCACATTAACTCAAGAAACTATGGAAGAACTAGATGACCGACGATATACACTCATATTCTCGCATCCTACTAGAACAGAATTGCAATGTGAAAGACAAGAATACACTCTACTCCATGGAAGCTACCTAGCAACTATACCTCAAAACTGTCTGCTACGCACTAAGGAATTCACCATTACCAACGTTAACGACCGCATCAAGGGCCAGCCACTGAAAATCACCGAGATACCGAAAGAGCCAAATACCACCGAGAAAACTATCCCACATCTGAAATTGAAATCAGTCAATATAAAAAAGCTACGTGAGATTGAAGATAAAATACTAACACAGCATCCAATACAGATCCCAAGTCAGACTAAGATTGACTATTCGCTGTTCCACACAACCATACCAGTATACACTATCACGTTATGTGCAACTGTATTCGCTATGACCATTGCTATAAGAAGACGATATAATAATAATAATAATATATAATTTATTTCTCACCAACAACCAAATTACAGACAGTGTTTACACAAAGTTAGGGTAAAGAATACAGAGTATGGTTGTGGATCGCTGGTGCCTGTTGTAGGTTAGATAACCTGTATTACTGGTCACCAGGATTCCACTAAAACATAATGAGTAGGTATATAGTGCTCAAAAAAGTAATTACAAAATAATCGGTATTGGTTCAAAATATGCCATCGATTTAAATATCTATATTAAAGCATGCAGCATGCCGCGCGCGCGCGCGCGCACGTGTGTGTGTGTGTGTGTGTGTGTGTGTGTGTGTGTGTGTGTGTGTGTGTGTGTGTGTGTGTGCGTGTGTGTGTGTGTCTGAATCATCTGAATAACATGAACGAACACTTTGCTGTCACTTCAGGACTTTCAATAAGTCTTCTGTGTCAGAGTATGTCTGACAGAGAAGCCAATCATGAAGAATAGTTTTGCACTTGTACATGTTTAGCCCATAAATACTTAAAATTTTATTTAGTTTGTTATAAAGATATGATCCCAGAAATATAAAGAATTTTTGACCAAATGATGTTCTGACCCTCGAAGAGACAGCCACTAGATGGTTGCGGCGAGTAGTGTCTGTCCTGAACTCCGTTAAGGAGTGCTGTTTGATTACAGTAGCCAGAACAAAGAGTTGTCTGACGGTTAGTACTTGGCAATATTCATAAAGCTCAGTTGTAGGACACAGGCGAGGCTTAAAACAAGAAACTTTCAAAACAGCTCTCTGAGCACGCTCCAACGCGAGAAAAGGAGTCTTATCAGCGCCACCCCATTTTGTGATGCAATAATTTAAGATCGATTGGCATATCGCGAGATAAACCATCTTCATCACATTCGGGTCAGCCGAATAACGCAATTGCCGAAAGATGTAAATAAGTTTGCGCACCCGAGCCGTCAAGTAGTCAACATGAGGTTTGAAGGTTAAGTTTTGGTCAAGTACAACCCCTAAATATTTGATGGATGAAACTCGTTCAATGATGCAGCGGGCACCAGCTAAGAGCTGGCTGTCAGTTGGTGAAACGGTGATTTGTAACGAGTTATCTGGGGTGATGTCAAAGTTGCGAATTGTGAAATGAATAACCTTAGTTTTAGTCACGTTTAAAGTTAGGAGGTTTTCCCTAAGCCATTGGATAACGGTGTTAAAACCGTTTTGTGCCAAATCGTACGTCCTAGTCAGGGTATCAGAAGTGAACACCAGTGCTGTGTCATCTGCATATGAGAATATTTGTCCATTGTCAAGTTTAAGATTGCATAAGTCGTTTATATAAACCAAAAACAGGCTTGGTCCAAGAACACTTCCCTGAGGAACGCCATACTCGATGGGAGTTTCTGAACTTTCGTAAAGACCAATCTTAACATACTGAGATCTACCAGTAAGATAACTGTTGAACAGAGATAATTGATTCCCTCTCACACCCAACGATTCGAGCTTAGACAGCAAAATGGGAATCGAAACCGTGTCGAATGCTTTCGCAAGGTCCAGGAAAATTGCTACACATTTCTGTTTATTGTCCAGATTCCTAACTACATGACCCACTAAATCGTGCACAGCATCGGCGGTAGAGCAATTCCTCCTAAATCCATACTGGTTCACAGACAAAAGGTTACGCGATTCCAAGTACTTGATAAGCCTGAAATTAATAATTTTTTCTAGTATCTTGGACATCGCAGGCAAAACTGATATTGGTCTGTAGTTTTCAACACGGTTACGATCACCCGATTTGAAGATCGGATGAACAATGGCTCTTTTGAATGCAGTAGGAAATATCCCCGTGGTTAGGCACAAGTTATATATGTATGTAAGAGGCGGTACAATCATGGCCCTGTGCTTTTTCAAGAACCCACATGAAATTCCGTCCCAACCCGAAGCACTGTTGCTTTTTAAAGACATGATTATACGCTCGACTTCTGTTGTATCAGTGCTGAACAGGACAAGAGAGTTAGCATTAGAGCATAAGTGATTGGTCGCACGGTCAATCCTAGGAGAATAACTGTGGTGTATTTTCTCTACCAATTGCCTGCCAATGCTAGAGAAATAGGAGTTTACATCCTCGACACACAATTGTTTATCCTCCTGGAGGCTCAGAAGGTCATCAGCTGGGGACCTTTCTTTAGTGGTACTGGTAACCGAACGAATAACCTTCCATACTTGTTTACAATTGCTACCAGCTTTCTGAAATTCAAGCTTTTCAAATGCAATTCTAGTTTTACGCAGCAAGTTAACGCAAAAATTACGATATCGCCTATAAGAGAGCCCTATAATTTCATTTGTTGGTTCTTTCTTAATTTGTTTATAAAGATTATCTCTGTGACGCATACACCTCAGTAACCCTGGGGTAATCCAGGGTTTGATAGGTCTTTTTCTTCGCGACAATTTTATGGTTGTACTGTTAGTAGAGATAGCATGAAGAATAGGCTCATACAAACGTGTCAAAGCGAGATTAGGGTCATCAGCCGCATAGACAGAGTCAAAGTTTATGCCCAGCAAATCATTAGTCAGTTTGTCTTCGTCAATTTTTGTTATTGAAGTTCGGGAAATTGATTTATTCTTTTTTAAAGACAGCTCACCAACAATCGCGAAGTGGTCGGTGATGGTCGATTCAACCACAAGTATCCGAACAGGCAATCGAGACTTCAAATTCAAGTGATCAAGACAAGTAAGGCGATCATGAGTCAGGAAAGTATGGCCCAGGAAAAGTCCATGTTGGGCCAGGACATCCATGTAGTCAATCGAGTATTTATCTAAACGACCTTCGGCAATGTCGATGTTAATATCGCCTACAAGAATTATGTTGCTATACGCCCTAACCTCTCGCAGAAGGCTGTCCAGTGATTGGATGAATCCTGTAGGGTCTCTAAAAGCGAAAGGTCTATAGACGCCAATAATAGCCAAATCAGCACCCACTGTGACCAACAGACAGCTTGAGTCACGCAAAACCGGTTCCGTGACCATCACTTGAGACAGTGTCGTCTTAGTATACACCACCACTCCATCGTTCTGATTATGCGTGTTTAGAGTTAGATAAAAGTTGTAACCATCCAGCACAGGAATAACAGGATTCTGAGACAGCCGGCACTCACTTAGGATTATAATGTCGGGATAATTGCCAATTCTTTGTATTAAGGATAGAAGTTCAGAAAAGTTCGCGCCGATACTACGTATATTTTGCGATAGTAAAGTGATGGATGAACCTGACCCTGACAGCAGCCCAGAACACTCCTCGGCACTACACTGAACAGCCTCGCAGAAAGTTATGTTAGTAAGCTCAGACAATAAGTCATTAACTGCCGCGAATTTTTGTTGGAATAATCCTAAAGGCACAAACACAATGTGTTCGTATATGACCCAGCAATATGCAACCTGCTCCATCCAACAATAAGTCAAAACATCCATGAGCAAAGAAAGTAGGTATCCGTAAATACAGGTTGACAAAGGTTACATCATTGATCCATTGTGAGAATAATAATTTGTAATTGAATAATTTAACATCACAAGTACTAAGTGTTTTAAAAGTGCTTCGCGTTTTTTGTTTGTCTGAAATGTATGTGTATCTATGAATGTAAAAGTTGATTAAGTTGTGGTGTGTGTAAGTGTCGCGATACTTGTTTACATAATTCATAGGGATTGTTTGAGAAATATTAACAATGGTTCTATTGCGAAGTGATTCAATTATTGTCATTAGTAAATCTCTGAGTATAAATAACATGCAATATAATAGTAAAATTAGAGTCTTTAGATTTAAACTGTACAATCGCATGGGCGGTGGTATGGGTTCGATCACACCTGCCAATTCTAGTCATTTCTGCAGTTTCAGTTGATGAATTTGGTCTTCACTTCTTATAGCAACAAATGGTGATTGGTCATCCTTTCTAACGTACACCTTCCCATAGGCCGTCCAGCAAAACTTGAAGAGACCAGACCGGGTTAGGTCTCGAGCAAGGAAGTGTAGGCGAGACGCCCTTGGGGTCAGATGTTCCGAGAGGAAGACGGGAGTGTCCTCATTTGTTGCTAGACCCAGAAGTTTACAGGAAAGCCCACTCCTGTGCTTTTTGTTGTAAATCTTGCCCGTTCTTAGAACTTCTGCCTTTAAAAGTGTTGAACTGGTTTCCACTATTATCGGTGTATTACGTTGTTCGTTGTCCTTGCTATGAGATCTATATATATCTTTTATATCAGACTTGACTAAGTTGCAGTCTAAATTCCGGGTGAGACACATGACCATTTGAACGAGATCTTCCTTAACTTCATTACTTCGCCGGGGTACATTCTTCAGGACGAAATTAGTTTTGCGGTTATTAATCTGTATATCCTCGATTCTGTTCTCAAGTGTAGAAATACATAATTTGTCCTCCTTGGCTTGCCTCTCTAACAAATTAATTTTTTTGTGAAGTTCCTCATTCTGCCCGGCTAAAAACGCAATAGAGTTTTCGATGCTGACGTTCGACTGTTGGATTTCTTTTAGGGTATTATTAATCTGCTTTACCTCTCTTCCGTGCTGTTCTGTGAAGATATTTAGCATTTTTCGCATTTCCCGCTTAAATTCCTCTAGCTGTTCACAGATTGAGTCATCTGTATCAACCCGAGTTCTTTTGCGCGTCAGTACGTAATTAGGAGGCGTCCTGTTAGTCTTCTTACTTCTCCCCATCAAGCTAATATCCGTATCCGACAAAGATTTATCCAAATTAGGTGTTTTTAATTGAGGCTGCTCATCTGTAGTGCTAGTTGAGGGCGGCGATCGTGCAATTGTAGACATGTTGAAGTATGGTTCAATGACTGCCACAAAACTTATGCTAATAAAGTTTATAATGACTCTCAAATCTAGTCGATTCAGCCCAGAAACTCACCGCAAAAAACACAAAAAAAGCAGGAGTGAAATTCAAAATAAAAACAAAAAGAGAATTTTAAGCTGGAATCGAACTCACGTCACAGTGCTTGCCAGTCGCAGTGTTAGTCGTTCAACCACGAGACAGATTGGACTACGAGTTGAAACTGTAGATCACTTGATACGTTATGTAATCTATCATTGAGTCAATAGGCAATGTGACCATATAAGGTAATTTGTGTGTTTCGATGCACCGAAGGATGAGTCACTGATAAGATGATTAATCGCTTACTTTTTCACTGTTCAGCTGTTTTAAAAATGTTTTTTGCTAATTACACCACTTAATATTATAGCTACACTTTCAACAATTTCACAGCTTATTGGTGTTGTCTTTACAATTCTAACGATGTTAGGCACATGTCTTTAACTCAGGAATCACCGATTTTATTATTTTTAGAAGTAACGAGCACAATATGTACGTCAGCCCGCGTAAGGGGCGCGGGAGAGAATCGAGAGAGAACCAGCCCGATAAACGACATGCAGAAGATGAGGAGACGTCAAATAACCAAGAGCAACCACCACCATCATTTTCGCTGAAAGTTCTCAAATAGCTGCTGGTCTAAGGCGGGAGGTGTTACGTGCTCTGCCTACACCAATTCTGCAAGCCCGCAAGTTTGCCTCGTGCCACACAGTTGCGCAAGATTGAACCTTGGTATTGCAGACTCAGCGCCTCGTGTCGTCGCCGATCACGCCACATAAAAGTGCTGACCCTTAAAAACAGTTTTACCTAATTACTAATAATTTTAAGACACTTTGGTACTAGCATCGTCCAAGTTTAGACATAAGATATTTTAATTGTAAAAACCTTTTATCTAATTAAATTCATTTTTATAAATTGTTTTTTTTTAAGTCCTATTTCTTAAAAATCTTGTAAAACCTGATCTTGAATCTTGAAAAAACAACTCTAAATTATATTTGCCTATACAATTCTAAAAAAACAACTCTAAATGATATTTGACTATACAACTTTCAAGTTGAGGCAATATTCCACAATATCTTACGGCGGTCCTGTCTCTAAGGGGCATTGTACTTTCATCAATTACGGTACTTATTTGCAGATGTCGCGGTAGAGCAAGATGACGCAGATCTATATCATAGCGCACTAGGCTTACACATGGAGTGTGACATACCTCTGGATATAGTGAAGGAGGAACCGGATGACGTCGACACTGGTGAGTTGGCAGACTGTGGTTGGATTTGCGTGTTGCACTTTATTAAAAAAAAACACGGAACTAAACAAACATATAGAATAACTTCTGTCATGGAATTAGTATTTCGCCTACGCTAATGGTGGTATTCCCCCCCCCCCCACAAATGCTTCCTTCAACCAGCCACATAAGACAAATCTCGGCGGTACTATCGAACCCTGTATTACAATATAAAACACAAAATGCACTACCAGTCCTACTACTACTGCTGCCAGTGGGGACGCCGTTTGACCGGACGGACGGGTGATCAGCCCTTTATGTGGGCCATTTCACCCATTTCCCCTATAACGACTGCCATACATGTTCGTATGGCAACCGGGACCGACACCTTAACGTGCTCTCCGAGGCACGACCAGACTAATGCAAACACCCATATTCATGCATACACAAATATTTGCACTGAGCGGGAATCGAACCCGCGCCTCCTTTTTTTTTCCGCGCGGAAATCCCCTCGGATACCCCCCTGCCGGAGCCGGAAGGGGAGGTTATGTCGGACTCGAACCGACTAAAACTACACGCCGACTGTGAGTCGTGGTGCTAGGTCGGAGGTGAGGTTGTCATCGACATATCCCTCGCACCCCGGCTGACCCAGGGCCATCCCTTACGGTCTAGCCCTCCTCGGGAGGGGGGAAAACCGTGTCCCCGACTCGCCCCCGGAATGGGGAGGCGCGCTTCTCAGGGCGCCGTCGCCGTGGCTTGCTTCTGCTGGGGTGACAGGCGGCTTCACCCGTCACCCCCAGGCCCGCGCTCATGGGGGACGGAGGTCAGTCAGTGCCCTCCGACGCCCGAGTTGCCTGCGCGTGCGGGCAGCGCGGTTCGCGAGACTCGCTCGCTCGCGCTGCCTCTCCCGTTCCGCCGTCTCCTTCACGACCATTACCTGCTCGCTGAAGGATACTCCGCCCACGCGTCCGCACAGCGGACCATTGCTGTGAGCAGGGAGGCGAGGGTAAAAACTCTTACTCCCAGGGCCGCTACTAGCTCCCGCCTCGGTCCGGCCCATGCCGGACACTCGGTGAGCGTGTGCAGCTCTGTGTCCTCGCTCGCGTCGCAATGATGGCACTCGGACGTTGGCTCCTTTTCGATCCGACGCAGATACCGCCCAAAGCACCCGTGCCCGGTGATAATCTGCGTCAGGCGATACGAGAGGCTGCCATGTGACCTCTCTAGCCATTCCCCCATGATGGGCCTTAACGCATCTATGACGGCATGCCCTGCGCGTGGTTGCTCAAGTCGTCGCTCCCACTCCGCCACCATCATCCAGTGGAGCCTTACGGGACCGATAGAGTGCTGCAAGGGATCTCGCTTCCAGGATCCACGGTGGCGATCCGGCTAGGAGACTCGCCGCTTCAAAGGATATCGTGCGGTATCCCCTAATTGCCCTGGAGGCCATCCTCTGCTGCGGCGCACGCAACAGGGGCATGAATCTGGTCTCCAGGGTGTCCGCCCACACGGGACACCCGTATAGG
Source organism: Eilema sororculum (assembly GCA_914829495.1). Lineage (NCBI taxonomy): Eukaryota > Metazoa > Arthropoda > Insecta > Lepidoptera > Erebidae > Eilema > Eilema sororculum. Next base: position 10,783,468 of record OU618559.1, read on the forward strand.
GCCATGGACCGCACGACACCCGCGTAGAGTCTCCTGCAGGAGTCCTCCGGGCCCCTCAAGTTGGGCAGCAGCCGCACCAGCGCGTTAGCTGTCACCAACAGTTTGGAGCGCAGACTTCGGAAGTGCTCTCCGAAGTCCCACCGACCGTCGAGTACGAGCCCCAGGTATTTCAACCGGGGCTTGATGTCGATGGGAGTCCCTCTTACTGTCAGGCCAGCATCCCGGGGGTGGCCTGCGCCGAGGGCCATGAAAGAACAAGGCCTCGGATTTGTGCAGAGCCACCTCGAGACCCAGCTGCCGGATCCGATCCACGACTTGAGCAACAGCGGTCGTGGCCCTCTGGGTCGCCTCGCGGTGTGTAGCGCCACTCACCGTCACTAGCGTGTCGTCCGCGTAGCACGTGACGGTGGCACCGAACGCGAGCTCACCGCGAAGCACCCAGTCGTATCCGATGTTCCACAGGAGTGGCCCCAGGACCGATCCCTGTAGGACACCGCACGACATCTCATGCCTACCGACGCCGGTCGCACTTGGGTAGATGACGGCTCTCTCCGTCAGGTACGCCCCGACTATGCGGCGGAGGTAGAGAGGCACATCGTGGTACACGAGCGCCTCCCTGATGCAACTCCAGGGCAAGGTGTTGAACGCGTTGGAGATGTCCAAGGACATCTCCAACGCGCCGCCAACATCACCTCGTCCCGGGCGACCGCATCCTCCGCCAGAGTCCTCACGCGCATGATGGCATCCACAGTGGAACGCCACCGGCGGAAGCCGCACTGCGTGTCCGCTAGGTCCGGCCCCACTCTAGAGAGGTGCTCGACGAGGCGCAATGCAATGAGGCAATGACTCTTTCGAAGAGCTTGCCCACCTCGTCGAGCAACACTATGGGCCGGTACCCAGACGGCTCGTCCGCTGGGCGTCCGTTCTTGCGGATGAGGACCAGTTCGTCTTCCACCTCCTCGGAAATTGGCCCCGCTCCAAGCATGCGCTGAGGAACCCTCGCAGTCGGGGTTCGAGACCGTCTTCCCCTAGAACCCACGCACGGCCTGGAATGCCGTCGGGTCCCGGGGCGGTGTTCTTCTTGGCTCTAAGCCGTCGCACCGCCAGCTCTAGTTCTACCCAAGTGACCTCGGGCACGTCGTCGTCAACAACCACGCCGGGCTCAACAGGCGACCGAGGTGGCGGAGTCATCTGCGGCGGAACGTGTTCCGCTCGCGCCGGGAACAGGGATTCCACCACTCCTCCAAGCAGAGCCGGCTCGTGAAACTGGGACCCTCGCGCCTCCTGCGTAGCGGCCGCGTTCACTACCGCCACGCCATGGAGGCTTTCTACAAGCAGTCCTAACAGAATAGATTCTCACACAAGAAGTATAACAACACTAGACACTCAGCAGCTATGAACAGTGTGTCAACAAAAAAACTCTCACTGATATTTATACCCTTTTTCTAGGGATCTTTCTAGGGAAATTTCTCGAAAGGATGTTTCTCAATCGCCTAATTAGCGTCTTAGACCCCAGGCTGATTTCAGAGCAGGCCGGCTTCCGGCCAGGTAAATCTTGCTGTAGCCAGATCCTCCACCTGACTCAACACACTGAGGATGGTTTTGAGACACACAAAGGACCGGTGCCGTCTTTGTTGACTTAGGATGGTGCAGGCCCCTCGTAAAATGCTATAATTACAGCATGGTACGGTATTAGTTACGTGACTTATTTGTTACATTACGTAACTTTGTTTTAATTCTTAATTAAAGTGTTTTATATACTTGTTATGATTTACTGGACGCGAAATGTACATTCGTCCACATTTAGCTTTAAGATAATAAATATTGTAAATAGACGTCCAAAAATGCCGCAGTGGAGTTTGTTGCGCCGTTTTTTCTCCACCAGCACCTTGGAAGCGGTGGTAAACTTAGATTAAGTAGAATTAAAATTGACGTCAATAAGAAACGATTTTATTGTTCTATATTGAAAAATAAATGACTATGACTATGACTATGACTTATCTGCAGCTTACGACACGGTCAACATAAAACGCCTGCTCTGGGAGACTGAAAGTATCACAGGAGACTACAAACTCGCAGAAGTACTGGGTGAACTCCTGCGGAATAGCCGCTTCCAGGTACATCTGTTTTCCGATAAGAGCCGCTGGAGAACGCAGAAAAATGGCATACCTCAGGGCAGTGTCCTGGCACCCCTGCTGTTCAACATCTATACCAACGACCAAACCAGGAGCCCACGCACGAACCGCTTCCTTTATGCCGATGATTTGCCCCTCATGTCACAGGGATCTTTTGAGGAGGTGGAGAGGACTTGAACGGCGCACTCGAAGAGCTAAGCTCCTACTACGAGTGCAACGCACTGAAGCCTAACCCCTCAAAAACACAGTCGTGCGCATTCCATCTCAGCAACGGGCAGGCAAAACGGAAGCTGATACACTGGCAATACCTGGGAGTAACCCTGGACAGGTCCCTCACGTTTCGGGCGACATCCCCTTAGTGGTCACCCTCATGTGCCACTAAGGCTAAAAAGCCCAATGATGAGGGATGAAAGGCCTAATTGTCGGTGACCCCTCTCAAGCCAGAACCGAACACTGCAGAGCACAGGGTCCACTACCAACCCCTTTCGTCCCGCTTTCAGAGGAACTTCCGCCTGGACATGATCTGCCCTGGACCAGATGGATGTCTTTAAACAGACTCCGGACTCGGGTTGGCCGAAGCAAGGAATGCCGCCGGGCCAAATGGGGGTTCTCGGAGGGGGCGGACCTGCGATGTGAATGTGGAGTTACTCCACAGACAATGGCCCATCTGTTGACATGTGCTAAATGCCCATACACATGTACACCGCAGGACCTTATGTGCGCCTCCGAGAACGCCATACAGGTAGCAGCACACTGGGAGAAGATAATTTGAGGGCCGAGGCGCCATCGCCACTAAGCGGAAATTGACTGCGCGACCTAGAACCTCACAGCAGTCAGCACGGCTGGAGAAAGTGCTAGACTATTCCATTAAACCACAGTCGACTACGATTCTCATTGTATTCGCGGTCATAGAACAAATACTTTGACAGGAAGTCATATTTCATCTAGAAAAATTCACAGACCGTCGATAACGAAGCAAACTCCGCCATCTAGTATCGGGAGGACAAGAAATTCGATTCCACTTGCCCATTAAATCGGATAGGTGTCGCCACCTGTTCTAAAACATCATTTAAGTTTTGTTACAATATATTGTTAAATTCGTAGAAGTTAATGATCTTTAATAATGCTCAAAGTTATAGTTTTTAAATGAATTATATAGTCTATACTACTACATATATACTACATACTACTAGTCATTATAATTCTGTCAACCCCGTATCGTACCGTATCATAATGTATTTGTTCTTCAGGTACTGCTCGACTCACCGCGCAGAAGTACCGTCAAGATACGCTCGTAAACAGCCTCGAGAGAACTGACCAAACAATGTTTAAGGTCGAAGAACCGAGAATAGAGAAAAACGACATTGCGGTCAAACCAATCAAGAAGAAAGAAAAAGTGGAAATTTGCGATAACATACATATCAATATATATAACAACTAGCTGTTACCCGCGACTTCGTCCGCGTTTAGTTCGGAATAGCTCAAACTCATTATTAACATGATGAAAGATTTTCATCCCAACTGGAACGGAAGTACTCGAAATACTGGAAATAGTGAATTTTACGCAAAGGAAACATTTCTTTATTCTAAAAAAGAAACAAAACTGTATTCAAATCATTTCGAAAACTCGCTTGACATATTCCACCTTGTATTTTTAAATTAAATATTATGAAGACAGTCTTTTGAGTGACTGATTTATAAATACAGGGCTAAACTACTGAAAATTACGAAAATTGACAGACTTCTTCTATGGGCTTGGCAAATATTGCCGAAGGATTTTGAAAAATTCAACATTTTGCTGACGAAATCATTATCAAGTATGTAATGAACATTGTTATATGTGGACTTGGTTATGTTCACCAGTTTTAATGGTTTAAATATTCTTCCTTCCTCCCAAATTCTTAAAACATGCTGCCACCACTAACGAACTAAACAAATTAAAATAAGTACATCAAGCATCACACAAAATAGTTTCAAGAAAACCCGGTGCCTTGCAGGCCCTGAGCAGTGAGCAGTGGTTCTCTTCTTTGCCGAGCCAATGGTGGGTAGTTCCAGTTTTATGATAAATTCCAACGACCACAGTCACATCGTTGTTCATTGCTTTACACACAGGTAGAGAAGAGGGGCGCAGTGGGCACGAGAGAAAATACAGCATTGACTGGGATGGGGTCATATAGCCTCATTTTGCTATATATTCCTTGTATTGGTAAGCTTGTTTCCAGCAGATGATGTAGATACTTCCAAATTGATACTGGAGTTGATGTCCACGTGGCGGATTTTTTTGGTCTGATGAAATTTACCGGAACTGAGTATTTCTCTGCCCACATTCATTCTCTTTTATATAATAGGAGCAGCGGTATCTTTTATATACCTAATACATAGGTTGGCTTCTCCTGGCGTACTGTTATCATTTCTGGGATAGATTTACGTATTTACTATTAGATACCTACTTATTAGACGGAATCGATAATATCGCAGCAGCGTGCGTTGGTAGACATCAGGTCACTAACATTGTATAATGTCTGCAGTTGCATAAAGATGTTGTCTCTCTGGCTGTATTTTACCATTTCTACCGCACCACGGCGAGTGAAAGAGCCTATTAGGAGTCTTTCAACTAATCTCTCCTTCCTTCCGTCTGTCACATACGGTAGAAATAAAGCCACCTCGAACCAAGGTGTTCGGAACTTCATTTCTTTATCAGGCGGTTAAGAACTGTATTGCTCTGCCCACACATGTGTTTTCTTCTTTTTAAGATCCGGAGTTTTTTTATATAGGACACGTCAATTTAACTTCATCTCGACTGATGTTAAGCTAAAGGCAAAGACTCGGAAATAGGGTCACCATTATAAACGTGTACCATCTTAACAATGGTGGCACTCATCTTTATGGGATCATCAGAAGCCTTTTCACGCCCCCCTTAAAGGACCCGTGCCTGTAGGAAGAAGGAAACCGTGAGCTAGCAGGGATTTCAGGTCTTAATGGTGCGACATAGGAATGGGTCACCAAACCGCTTGGTTCTTGATGGAATATTCTGATCCGTATGTGGATGACATCTGATCCTTGCATGCGTTGTCCTGTGTAGGGAAGGAGAGGGTGGAACTAATTGGAATAGCTCATCAGAACATTCACCATGGTAGAGACGGTAATACGATGGGACAACTATCTCCCAGAATACGTAATGTGCTTCAGAGAAGGTGCAACGATTTACTTCCTCCATGAGCGCGGCTTTGATGACCGCCTATTTATGATAGGTAACCAAGGCAGGTATACTGGTGTACCTAACCCCAGAATACCCCCAATGCCCCATTCCTCTGTTAAATTTTAATCGGTTTGATTCCAATATTGCGCTTGCCCCGATGTGGTAGAATCGGTATCAATGTGGGATACCAGTTTCAGTTTTATGACTTCTCCGGCGGGTGGGACCACTTTTTCATTCTCCGAAATGAAGAATTTTGTATAAATCTAAGAATATTATATAATAAGTTCTACTATTACTGTCACACAGCCTAGTTTTATGTACTACCTATAGAATACTAAGCATAGAATTTATATTTTACTTCAAATAAAACTATAAATACAATGAAATACAACAAATACACAATAAAATATAAAAGTTAAACAAAATTAAATAAAAGCCATAAAAAAGGAAAATTACATTTTAGATGGATTCGAACGCGACTCAGCTAAGTTATAAGTCCACCGCAGACGTATTGAGCCACAGTTACCATGAAATCATAGTGTGAAATAGACGTTTATATATTATGTCATAAAACATTCTGTCCCATTCCTTATTATAATAGCGTGATGATATTAATTATGAAAGCCAGGAGCCTTTTTACCGAACCAGCTGCTTACTAATTTGTTAGATTCGAGAGAAAATCGTTCGAGAACAATGTGAATTCTATCGAGACACTTGCTGTACCGAAGATTCTGCAGTAACCTGACCCGACTTGGCTGAGATCTAGAACTCTGGCCTCTCGGAGTTCTTCAGATTCCTATAACCGAAATAATATCTTCTTGTAAGCATTGTTGCTTCTTTATTGGTTCGATCTATTCACACAATCACAAATTGTTAGCCGTGATATGCTATTATTGACATAACTTTTTTATTTATGAACCGATTTCAATAAAACAAACACTAAATGTTAAGTGAAGCCTACCACAATATATTAGTGAAAACCGCAACCAAATCCGTTCAGCCGTGCGGCAGTGCCGTGATGGCTGTTGGACGGGGAGGTTGTGTTTCACGTTTTCGCAGCTTTGACAGCTTCACAATTCGAGATTAATGCACAAGTAAACAGATAAGACACTTCTTTGAGACGCCGAAAATAAGTTCGGTAAAAAAGTTAAAGCTATAAACTCTCAAGAAATACATGAAAATGTTGTGTTGATTATTTTATTCACACACTTTATTTGTTACCAGCTGTTGCCCACGGCTCCAGCCACGTAGATTTTGGATGCCGTTCCGAATGGTGATCCACACTCATAGTGTAGTGATATAAAACCTATGACACTGATAAATAGTGTGGGTTTCTATTGGTGATAATTATAATTCTTAGGATTGGTTCTGTAGATCCAGAGATTAACCTCTATAACGTCACAAACTACCTCTGTATGGTAATATATATGTATATATATTAGAATGCTATACATACTTATAGCTACATAGTATAATATTATAAAAACATGATCACTACATATCATCACTAGTATAAAATAATTCACTTCCCGCTGTCTGTCGGTCTCTATGTATACTTAGATCTTTGAAACTACGCGATGGATGTTGAAGCGGTTTTCTTTAATAGATAGTATCATTCAAGAGGTAGGTTTATATGTACAATACAATCTATATAACATAAAAATGAATACCTATTTCCCAATAGGGATTTATTTTTGGCTGGACTAGCTGAGGCTGGACCAATTTCGCTTTTTTCTTTTTTTGTTGTGTTTGTTATTGCCTGGAGAAGGATTTTATGAAAGAAAAAGTAAAAAATATGCGCGGAAAATAGAAATATTTAAGAAACCATACCATTACATAAACTATTTGACCCGAAAGACGTTGTCACGTCCTATTGGCGTCAGGATCTCCGTGGGCGTATGGAGTCCCTGTCGTAATACTTTCTGTTCTCAAAATAATGAGCACAACTTAATACAGCCAATTGAGGTAAATTCTAATTTTTAAGGTGAAACGAAGTTTGCCGAGTCAGCTAGTGCATAATATAAGAGGTTTGAATATGATGTCTTAAATAAACACATTTTTAGGGCTTAAACTGCAAACGATGGCACTGTGAGAATGTGTAATGTGTGTGAATTGTTATGCCTATAGCATACTTATAGCTTTCATATTCACCTACCCCAATGTATCTATGCAATAAACACCCTAACCAATTGAAATATATATATTCATGTCATTCATGTATATAAATATAAGTGCTGAGTGGGCATCAAACCCACAATCTCGGAATGCTCCACCACTACGCCATAGAATTTGAACTTTTTGAAATTGAATTTGTCTGTTTTTTCACAATGGACACAAACGCTACTTAGAACACGGATTTTGATACGGTATTTTTATTTAAAAGGTTTTGGTAGAATGGTACCAGAGAAACCAAAGTCTCGATAATAGACATCCACACGTGCGGAGCCGCCGACCTTAGCTATAGTAAAGAATCAAGAATCAATCAACATCGACGAGAAAAAAAAAACCAAATCAGTTAGGTACGTGAAAGTAGGCAGAATATGATGTGTCCATTCTGTACCCTTTTTACCGACATCTTTTCCCATATTTTTATATTATAATCACTTTTGTGACATGTGTGCGGGGTGGTGCGGAGCTGCAATTGTTACGTTCGTAGACTCCACCCATTCCCTCTAAGGCATCGTCTCTGGTAAGGTCGTATGCACATGGGCGAGGAACCATATATTTGTAATGTATGTAAGAAATGTTTTACTCAAAAGAGTAATTTAGAATATCATACTCGTACACACACGGGTGAGAAACCTTATGTTTGTAATGTATGTAAGAAATGTTTTACTCGTAAGAGTCTTTTGGAAGTACATACTCGTACACACACGGGTGAGAAACCTTATGTTTGTAATGTATGTAAGAAATCTTTTACTCAAAAGAGTAATTTAGAATATCATACTCGTACACACACGCATTACAAACCTTATGTGTGTAATATATGTAAGAAATGTTTTACTCAAAAGTGTATTTTAACAAATCATTCTCGTACACACACGGGTGAGAAACCTTATGAGTGTGCTGTATGTAAGAAATGTTTTACTCTAAAGTGTATTTTAACAAATCATTCTCGTACACATGCGGGTGTTTGTAATATATGTAAGAAATGTTTTACTCAAAAGTGTAATTTAGAAAATCATACTCGTACACACACGCATTACAAACCTTATGTGTGTAATATATGTAAGAAATGTTTTACTAAAAAGACTAATTTAAGAATTCACATTCGTACACACACGGGTGAGAAACCTTATGAGTGTACTGTATGTAAGAAGTGTTTCACTGAAAATAGTAGTTTGAAACGTCATACTGGTACACACACGTGCGACAAACCTTATGTTTGTAATATATGTAAGAAATGTTTTACTAAAAAGACTAATTTAAGAATTCACATTCGTACACATACGGGTGAGAAACCTTAGCTATATGTATATGTAAAATATGTGAGAAATATTTTACTCAAAAGAATAAATTAAAATCTCATACTTGTACACTCGGGTTCATTATTTTTACCCGACTGCCGAAGGAAAGATGGTAATGTTTTTGGAGGCTATGTATTTATGTATGTTTGTCCATTTCTTTGGTTCGTCCACAGCCTGAACGGCCTGACGGATTTTGAAACGTGAGTTGTCATTTAATTCGTTGTGGAAGTAAAAATATAAATCAAAAATAAAAAAAAGTTAAATTTCGGTGAAATTCACCCTCACTGTGCGAAAATTATTACTCTTATAAAAATAGGTTTTTTATAATTCATTATTATACGGGTAACCATGTCAACGTATTTATTTTTACGTATAGAATTATGTGAATACATACATATCAGATGCGGTATTTGGTATGGGTATTGTTGTCGGCAAGCTTTGTCAACAAACGTCAAAAGAAGTTACCCAATAAAGGACTAATCAACCAATGACTCGCGTCTTTGAGCCCGGGCCTAGTTTATTACGAGAATAATGAGACTTAAAACGCGTTTTGCGTAGCCCGAGTGCATTGTTACAAAGTTAGCCGATCACTATGTCACAGTGAATACCTTTATACCACGCTAAGGGAAGCGCGGCGTGGCGGGGGACGAGGTAGAGAAAGAGAGAGAGCATGAGTCGCGAGCGAGCGAGATGCCGCCGTGAGCGTTGGCGGCGGACTTAGTAGTGGGCGATATAAATCGATACTAAAAAAATATCGATACATTACGCGATAATATCGCTTCCATCCGATATTATCGAAACGCCTAGTATCGAATTGAATATCGATATATTTCATCCGATATACCAAAAATCGAATTAATTCGAATTGCTTATTCTTTAAATGTGCAACACTGACAAATTAAGTAACAATAAAAACATTATTTTATACATTATTGATAAACTAGCCTTTGCAATAACGAAACGCATACATGAGATACTCTCCACGACGCGGCAGCACTAGTAGTAGTAGCATAGACCATAGAATCTATTTATGGTCACTTGTTTGTCTAGTCATTGGTTTCGTTCAATTCGTTCGTTCTCATCTCAGTGCTGTCAACGCGCAAATATAACGGATAACCTATTCATAAACGCTATCTAATTTGTTATTACAGTTTAAGAAAAGTAAATTCCGTAAAGTGTGTGCAGTGATATTAAGTATAACAGCTATTATAATATATTGCATTGAAAAAGCAAGCTGTGAATTTTGTGTTTTGTTTACACGACTGTTTACGATTCATAAAGTAAGTATGTGTTCTTAACCTATAAATTACTAGGTATAAATTTTTACTATTTAATAGCATGGAACAATAAATAATGGAATGTGAGTGTACCTATTTTTGTGCGTGAAATGTGAATTTAACCGAGACTTATAGTGTATTTAGTGCATTTTGTTTTAGTCGCTAAGTCTGTTAATTAGGGATGGGATATAATCGATAAAATTTATTTCGATGAATTTGTTTTTATTTCATTAATTTTTGTGACTTTGGATTTTACTTACGCATTTTTTTTCTTTTTCAGGCAATTCTTTTAACATGGTACCTACAAAAAAAAGTATTGTTTGGAAATATTTCGAAAAAATTGATGAGAAATCTGCCAGATGCAAACTATGCCAAAAAAATGTTAAAACGGCTGGCAATACCTCTAATACGATGGCACATATCAAAAATGTTCATAAGGCGGTCTACTTGGAAGTTTTCAAAAGTAACAACAGTGCTGCTGTTATAAAACATTCTAATTCGGATTTGTCCGATTCAATCCCCACTACTTCGAAACAAGATATTATTACGATATCGGAATCTTACGTAAACGAACATCAACTGTCGCCTTCAACTTCTACGTCGTCTTCAATGGATTGTAGTGAGATACTTACGCACAATACTCAAACTGATCAAAAGATGGATTATGATAGGGTGTTGTCTTTGAAACGCCAGAGATCAATTGAAAGTAGTTTTGGCGAAATACATGCGTATACCTCTACTGGGGACAAAACTAAAAGAATTAACAATGCGATAATGTTTATGATCTGTAGAGACAATCAACCTTTTTCATTAGTTGAAAATGAAGGTTTCAAGAATCTTCTGAAAGTAACGGTGCCTCATTATAAGATTCCTAGCAGAACCTCTGTGACACGCTGGATAGATGAAAAGTATGACGCATTATCAACAGTAATGAAAAATAAATTATGCTGTGTAGAAAATCTTACACTAACAAGTGACATTTGGTCAGATCTACAAATGCGAAGTTATCTAGGTGTAACTGCTCATTTTGGCATCGGAATTGAATTTCATGTTGTAACTTTAGGTGTTTACCACTTAGATGAAAGGCATACTTCCGAATACATTGCACAAACGCTCACTAAAACATGTGAAGAGTGGGGATTTAATACTGATAAGGTCACAGCAGTAGTAACAGATAATGCTGCAAATATGGTGAAGGCTGTCGAAATTGCATTTGGGAAAAAAAAGCATATCCCTTGTTTTGCGCATACACTTAATTTAGTAGCTCAACATATTTTGGCTATTCCAGAACTACAGGAAATATTAACAAAAGCAAAAAGTGTTGTTACATTTTTTAAACAAAGTTGTGTTGCAAGTGACGAGTTGCGTAAATCAGTTAAAGCTGACACAAAATTGATTCAGGATGTCCCAACACGTTGGAACAGCACATACTATATGATTGCTCGTTTCCTTGATTTACGAAATGCTGTGAGTGAAATTTTGATTCGTCATAAGACAGCACCGCCGATGTTAACTGGTATGGAGTTGACTATATTAACATCGCTTCTTAACGTACTACAACCACTAGAAGCAGCGACTAAGGAAATATCTGGCGATAAATATTGCTCTAGTAGCAAAATCATTCCATTAGTGCACTGCATGATATCAAAACTGAAAAACCTAGTCATTGAAGAATCTTTAATCAAGGATGTACAAAAACGCACTCTTACTGAAATTAATAAACGAATGGGCGCAATCGAGCAGGTATCAGCATTAGCTATCGCTACAATATTAGATCCAAGATTTAAAAAACTTTATTTTGAAGATGCCATGGCGTGTGCAAATGCCGTCATTAAAATTAAAGAGATGATTAAAAAGAATCAACAGGATGAATCTACTGTGGAATCTGACTCTGACAACTCAGACAAAATTAGTCTATCATCGGATCTTTGGAGTGATCACCATAAACTGGTACAACGAAGTTGGAAAACAAATAATACCAATGAAAGTCTTTCAGATGAGTTATCGCTTTATTTGAGGACTCCAGTGAGTAGATTTAACGAAAACCCATTAGAAGTGTGGGCAGACTATAAAATACAGTTCCCAACGTTATACAATGTGGCTTTTAAATATTTAACCATGGTGGCTAGCTCAGTTCCATCTGAACGGCTTTTCTCAAAAGCCGCACAGGTTCTTACACAGCAGAGAAGCAGATTGCAAGCCAAAAGGGTCAATAAAATTTTGTTTTTGCAAAGCTTAGAGAAGAAATACTGGGATTTATAAATCTTTCACTTTTGGGTCGTATGGCCATTGATTTCATTTGCATGATATATAAATAAAGTTGATTTGTTCTAGATGTTGTGACTCATATTAATAATATCAACCTTCCCTATTTAATATTAGAAACTAGTTTAATACGAGTAAGTAAGTAGGAAATTACTTACGATATTTTAAAAATATCGATATATATGTTCGATATATCGCAAAGTATCGATAGAACATTACGATATATTATATCGAAAATAATATCGATATTTTTTTAACATGAACATCACTAGGCGGACTGGCCGACCCTGACCGTCGATTGGTCGGCACTCCCCTGCCCTCCCCCCGTCTCGCTGCGCATAATCCAAGGCGGGGTACAGCGGTTACCGTCGGTCTTTGATGTGCTATGCAAAGTATGAAGTTAGTTGTAATCAGTCTCCTGATAGTTTGTCCCTCCGCCGTTGTGTGGATGTGTTTCTGTGTGACTTAGGTACACTAATAAATAATTATGTATATTTATAAGTATATAAAATATGAAAAGATTTATTACTGTTTTATTTATCAGACACATCCTCATCCTCCCTGACCCCAGACGCCCTCCTGGCATCACAACGTTTACTACTACGCACAGAGTAGGTCTATAATGTCCAAATAGTAAGGTAAAAAAACAATAAGTTTATAACTAAAACCCGACTGTAGGTCTACCAGAATCTCATAGCTCGATTAAAAAAAAAAGACTTACGATTTTCGTATGGCAATGTTGATGTCATCACGTCAAATTCGACCATCTCACAGAGGTGAAAGTCGTCACCCATCAGTTTCTCTAATTGGTCATTTTCCCTAACTCGTCAGTTTCCTTATTCGTCAGTTTTTAGATTTCGTTAAGTGATCAGTTTCGCTATCTCGTCACTCTCCCTAATTCGTCAGTTTCCCTGACTAGTCAGTTTACATGATTCGTCACTTTTGTCATATTTGTCAGTAAATGTACAGTCATTAATAAATGTTTATTGTGTAATCAATGTACCTATGTAAGGTATTTTTATCTCTATTCTGTTCTATTATATTCTCATTTACGAGCAAGGTGCCAATAATATGGATATCTACGACCTGTTTAGAAGGAAAAATAATACTTTTTCTGTATTATAGATTTTTCCGATGACATATTGACTTTTGCGTTCGTCGTACGTAATATATCCCGTTATTGTGTAATATTTAATATTACTCGTATTTACAATATATACAATGGATGAAAGCTAATTTTTAAAACATCCGAAACAGGAATGTTCAGCGTTTCAAAATTGTTCAATCAACTTACTCTTTTCACGCTGACATTGGAAGCACATCGGAGGAAACTAACGTTGTGCCATTGATTTATTGTCTTTTACCTGATAAAAAAGAGTCAATATACTTGAGAGTATTTGAATACCTTAAAAATGAGATGAATGCCGAAATATTTCACGTGGATTTTGAACTGGCAGCCATCAACGCAATGAAAAGGCAAAAGATTTAAATTTAATTTCTACCGAAGAAGGTCGCAAACAACCAAATGCGCTTCTATGGCTTTTTTGCCAAAACATTATTTATAACATATTTGCTCGTAAAGTGGTTGTAATTACACCAATTTCAATATCGTAATGTATCTCATTACGTACTTGTGCGATAATGTAATGTAAAAGGCACGTGTTTTTTTTTATAAAGTTTTAAGATACTCCGTGAACGATACTTTTAAAAACCTTAGCAAAGAGGTTTTATGTCAAGAAAGTGGTCAATATTTTATGAATAAAATTAACTTTGGGAAATAAAATATAACAAATAAACATTTAATTCTTTTATTTAATTAATTTTGACAATAAATTACAACCATTTATCTGTAACAAAAACACAAAAATATTAATTTACTTTATTAGTAATACTGGCTGTTTTTGTACCTTTGCCTAAAAAAAAAAACGTTGATGCGCGCGCATCGCTTATTTGTGGACAAGTAAAAATAATTCCGCGCGCTTTTTCTTTTCGCTGTATTAATTATTAATTTCCTCGTAAATATGTTATAAAACGTCGTATGACATACGTGCGCTTGGAAAATTACAGCCTTTGCTTCCTTATAGCCCTCGCCGATGGCTCGGGCTAGTAATATCGCCTCGGCTGTAATTTTCAACTTACCGCACTTATATCATAATGTACTATTACCTACGCATTCATCCCATACACCGTCGGGCGACAACTTTGAAGCTTTTAATGCTTACATGGCTGAAATGTTGATTAGAACATACATAGATTTGGTATCTGTTTACAATGAACGACACAGAACGATTGATTTGGTAGAATCTTGGCACAATCGATTACGTTTGCGTCTTGTGCAACGAAAACCAAATTTATTTAGGTATGTTTGTTACCGTATCGAAAAGAGAAGCCAATTATGTACCGCATAACGACTGCAACAGGAATGACGGTGGTCTACAACCCAGCTCGAGTTTTGCACTAAACTCTACCACATGTTCTTTTACATATCTTATATTGCAGATAGTAGAAATAAAAATAACAAAAAAACGTAGTTGTGCTTCCCGCCAACCACTGAACGTTCACCTAGGTATACCTTTCCACGTAGCTCCTAGCTAACCTAAGGCATCGGATATAAACTACGGTATTTGGTAACGAACAATGGGGATAGCCGGATGGTTGGAACTACGAGACTAAACGTAGTACAACGTAGTTACCCTACAAAAATTTTTTTTTTTTTTACAATATATGAGACTGTCATTTCGTCCTTTACGTACCTTTATTTTACGGTCCGCCATGCTTCTAAGTTAAGCTTCTGTGAGCTATATAAATAATTAAAAGTCTACGCTGAAGTAGCTGATTTGAGAGAAATCCCTCCTCTATAACTAAAATACTAAAATTCGATATCTATATAATATTCGATACCTAAATTACTAATATGTCAATACGTGGTCGCGAGTTCGGCAATCAAGGTAGTATATATTACAATAATTCCTGTATGGGAAGACAAACACAAATTATCTGGGTACCCTCCCTTGTGTTCGGGGACTTAATAAAGAAAAAAAAGAAAAAAAATTGGAAGATGGGTTGCTTAAAACCCTTGGATTCTGGTGGGCTCCTACCACCTGCCTAACCCAACGAGAGGCAACTGGATGCTTTCTAAGTTATTTTACACTCCCGACCCAGTACAGGAGTGAGCACAAAAGACAGTACCCTTACACAAATATACAGTAGCGCAACCGCTCACAGCAATCGACGTGGACGTATACCCTACAGACATTCTTTTTGTTCGGGCGCCAATGATACGGGGCCCTACGGGGTCAAGAATAAGAAAACGACTGGTACGAGATCTAACAACTTTATTCCGTAGGTCCTGCTTTACAATAAAAATACTACTCTAAGTCAAAGTCGAGTGTCGGTTGGGGTATAGGTACACGCCACCATAAGCGGAAGGCTGAGTAATGTACTCAGCTTGGGGTTCCGGGCTGGCCCCGTGCGAGTGTGATGTTGTCTTCCCCTCAAGGTCACCAGGCGTCGCGGCCGCTAATCCGGTCCGCCGGAGTCGTATCCAAGGTCCGCTTCAAGCGGGTACGGAGAGGGCCGGCAACCTCAGCTGGTTCGGAGTTGGGCCGGTACGGCGCGGTGGTGCTATTTCGGCCGGTATTCCAGCCGGTAAAATTCGACAATTTAACATATACTCAAAATGTGGGTATCTATAGAAAATTATGCCGAGATATACACCGTGTTGATTTTTCTCTTAGGATACGAACAATCAACCTTTACAACTAATAGAATAGTTCTTAAGCAATTACTATATTCGGCTGTCTGTCGCCATGTATACCTACTCGCGACATACAGTATGGATACGCCATATAGGCATTTACGGAAACAGTGAAGCGTCGCGTCCTGGTCCATAGGAATGGATGGAGCAAAATTAAATTTAAACATAAATTCCCAGATTTAAAAAAAACTAAATTTCCTAACAAAGTAATTATTATAATAAATGTAGAAAATGTAACCACTTTTATAAGTTATTGATTCATAAATACACACGCTTAGAATTTGCACGAAGCAAAGCGGCAACGTGACACGGGTAACGCCAGCTGACGCGCTCGTGACCTACGTACTAAGGTAAGATTAGGCACCTATCACGAAAGTTCACTTAACTATAAACACTTTTTCACGGCAGTGCTTAAAAATGTGAATCTAAATTTTAGAAATGCCCGCCACTAACTTGAAAACATAAAATGATATCGCCAAACTAACTGTTCAACAGATTTCGGTTAGGTATGTACCTACCTACCTACCTTGCTTTAGTTGCTTTCAATTTATCAAATGCCTCAATACGGCTGCAAGCATAGTATATATAATAATAATCTATGGCTGCGAGTTACTTTCAGAGACACGTTACACTATACACTTTGTTGTTTTTTCAAAAAAGAATACGTAACAAAACTCGCACAACAAATTAACTAGGTAGGTATTTAAACTCATTTTCACCGTTAAAATTAAGGATAGAATATTTTATTTACTACTAGCTTTTGCCCGCGGCTCCGCCCGCGTGGATGTCGGTTATCGCGACCAAACATAGCCTATGTCCTTTCTCAAGGTCTAATCTACCCAAACTACACCATACTACCACTACCCAAACTACAACCTACACCTAGCCAAAGGTAGGGGGTAAATGTTATTAATTCTATTTACTGCATTATACAAGCGGTTACTTAGGGTGTAATATTGACATCTGGCAAGGGCCGTCCTATATAGGATTATAGGACAGACTTTAGTTTTGTTTCTCCTTAGTATAGGCTCAAAGGAAATACTTCTATGTTTACGCATAGTTACATTCACAATGAATAGTTGCCGAACCGAGAGAACAGAACTCTCCCGGTACACAGAGACAGTGCTATGCCTACGTGGCCTTTTAAGAATTACCTTCAGTATCGCCCTTTGAGCTCGTTCAAGTGGAAGTAGGTCAGTCTTACAACTGCCACCCCAAGTTGCAATACAGTACTGGAGTAGGCTTTGAACAAGGCCATAGTATACACATAATAATGTATCAAGGTCAGCCGAATTTCGTAGCTTCTTAAAAATTGGTCTTAGCTTTCGAATGCGACTAGTTAATTGATTGATATGTGTCGACCAATTTAAAGAATCACTTATAATAAGGCCAAGATATTTGACTGAAGTAACTCGCGTCAAGCTTGGACAGCCGGCACAGCTTCTGCAGTCATCACACGTGTGTGCTTTGACTTCGAAAGTAGGAGGAGGCTGTGATAATGGGCGAAGAGCAAATGTAATATACATCGTTTTACCTACATTTATAGTCAATAAGTTGTCTCTAAGCCACCCCATCACCTCTTTCAGTGCTGCTTCCGTGTGTACCCTCACATCCTCCCAATTCCTTCCATGCACTATCAATGCTGTATCATCAGCATAAGTGATGATATCACAGTTTCTAAGCGATTTAGCACACAAACCATTGACGTACACGAGAAAAAGGGTAGGCCCCAAGACACTGCCCTGTGGAACTCCAAATGACAACGACGCCCGCTCACTTATGCAATCACCAATTTTAACGCACTGGGAGCGGTTTGAAAGATATGATCGAAACATATCAAGTGCAATTCCACGTATACCAATACTTTCAAGTTTGCGAAGCAGCAGAGGGACAGAGACAGTATCGAACGCCTTGGATAAGTCCAAGAAAACACCAATAACTTTAGAGGAACTGTCCAGATGTTTGGCAATTTTCTCAGTTAGTGCTAAAGTTGCGTCTTCAGTACATTTTCCCTTAAGGAAACCATACTGATTACTGGCAATAATATCATGCTTCTGAAGATATTTTAAAAGCCTAATGTTCAAAAGTTTCTCCAGTATCTTAGAGATGACTGAGAGTACAGATATTGGCCTATAATTTTCGACACTGTCTCTGTCACCATTCTTATAGGCTGGATGCACCAGAGCGGTCTTCAAGGTATCTGGAAATACCCCAGTGGTCAGGCATAGGTTGCAGAAGTGAGTAAGCGGAGGGATTAAGTAAGCCTTAGCACTTTTTATTACACGCGTAGGGATATTATTAATACCCGAAGCAGAATCACCATTTAGACCAGATGTTATAGAGTTTATCTCATCGCTATCTGTTTCAAACAGTGCCATAGAATCCCTAAGACCAGCGGACTCAAGAAAGGTCTCTCGTGCAACACCTTTATGATTGTTACTGTTTGTAATGGAGCTAGCCAGTTTGGCACCTATTCCTGCAAAGTAATTATTTATATTGTTTAAGGACTCGTGTGGGTTTTCATCTAATTTTAGTAAGGAACTTGGTGGAGGTGGAGTTTCCTTAAAGTTAACAATTTTGTTGATCGTATTCCACAAACCTTTACAGTTATTTTTATTTTTTTGCAGTTCGGCCTGCTCATAAGAGGTTTTTAATTTTTTTAAAAGATTGTTACAAAAATTGCGATACCTTCTGTACGTTACTTGTAAAGTGAAGTTATTGGGATCATTTTTAGCTTGTTTTTGGGTGATTTTCAACAAGTGATTTTTTTGTATCATTTCGGTGAGATTTTTCTATTACAATGTCATGTTAATATATTTTGTAACGAAAATAAACTTTAATCTTATTTGTAACATATGCGTGAGTGGACATCATGTAACATCAAAACTTACTGAAATATTTAAGATTGAATTTTTGGGAGCCCACATAAATGAAAAGTGTCCACTGAAATGATAAATCGTCCACCGAAATGACTAGACTGTGCACCGGAATGAAATTAGCCCACTGAAATGATACAGCCAAGGACATCATTTATTTTTAGGAGGATTCCGTAGATTGTCTGAAACGAATCTAAATAAATTCCACAGAGATATCACTAGACTGTATTTGTGATATTTATTAAATATAAGATCAAACTATTATATTAGAGAAAAAAAGTTAATTTTTTTGCGGAACGAGTGTTGTGTTCTTACCCGACTGCGCGACGCAAAGGAGGATAATGTGTTTATCAGTCTATGTAAGTATGTTTGTTTCTATGTGGCGGTCTAGAGACCAAATGCATAGGCCGATTTTGATAATTCTTACGTCAATCGATTCGTCTTAACCTTGCGAGTGTCACTAAAAACATGACAGTAATCAAAATTTACCACGGCGAAAACCAGACGCCAAAATTTTGTCAAAATGAAAAAAAAGTAGATGAACTATGTCAAGTGAGGTGTCGTTGAATAGGTATTTTAAAATCATCTTAAGGTTCATTTTTCATTTAAAATAATAGTTTAGGATATATAACGATTTAAAGTTATTTAACAAAACAGTCGCTAATTTTCTTAGTTATTGATTTTAAGTTATTATTAAATTATAAGTTTTTATTTCAAGTATATACGATATGAAGGAAATTAAAAGGAGATTACAAAAAGATATACATGTCATATCATAACTAAAAAGTATAAAATAAAACAAATTATTAAAAAAAAATAAACCCGACTGCCACTGAAAATACCGAAATAGTTTGATAGCAGGCGGTACCCATTTTCCAATCATAAACCGAAAGAAAATTAATGGGTACCGACTGCTATCAAACTTATTTCGGTCTTTTCAGTGGCAGTCGGGTTTTTTTTAATTACTGGTAATAATAATAGTGTTTTATTTATTTATTTTTAAACTTTATGCACAGTTGTACAAAGGCGGACTTAATGCCAAAGGCATTATCTGCCAGTCTACCTTAGGGTGATGCAGAGATACATTGAGGTAGGTGCAAGCAGAAGAATGAACAATGTACTGAAAGGTTATCAGTCTAATGTATACAATATCGAATAATACATACTCACATTATACATACACTATAATACTTACATACAATACTTACATAAAATACATACACATATACATATACATATATACTCGCAAAATATATAATTCCATTTATGTCTGAAAATCGGTACTTATTGACAAAGTATCACTCACTCATTAACGCCACTGTAGAGCTGACGTACTTTGTACTTGAACGTAGCACGGTTGGTGGCCATCCTGATTTCAAGAGGAAGCGCATTCCAGAGTAGAATAGCTTGCACGAGGAAAGAAGAATGTACTAGGCTAGAACTATGAGTAGGACAGTGGAGAAGACGGTTGTCAGCTGATCGTAAGTTTTTGTTGTGATGAGAACCAAGTAGCTGAACATGAGATGATAAATAGCTGGGGGCATTAGGGGAACTTAGGATTGTATGAATCATCGTCACTGCCCGCAAGCTACGTCGCTGGCGTATCGGCAACCATCCCAACTCTGAACGATGACAAAACTTCAAAATGTACTAAATCAACTCTTATATTTTTACGACACAATGATTTAATAAGAAAAATTATAAAAATAATGTAACTATGTTCAAAAGAGCTAAACACTTCATCTTAAACATAACAAAAAAAAATTAAATCACGTTATCGTAAATTATTGCAAACAGTTTGGCTAAGAATGAAAATAGCGCAATCACTAGTCACTATTGCAACAAAATGAATGAATTCAATGAATCGATCCTGCTTCTTTTTTTCTAGCATATCTCTCCCTGTCTTTTCTAAGACACTCTTCGCGTGTGACGTCATTGCTCTTAATTCTCTCTTTTCTTCTTCTTTCATATAACCTTCTTTTTTCTAACCTTTCCTTTCTGGTCTGTAGCTTAGGTCGCGGCACCCTAAAATCCAAATCATAATTTTTAAACATTGAACATCACATTATCGTTGAGAATACACATTGTCTAGAAGTGAGTACATCTATTATCCATTTTATAACAAGACATTTTAAACTGTTTTTTTATTGTATTGTGATAAATAAAAGAAAAAAAAAACATATTAACACATCAAATTAATCCCAAATATCGAACCTACAATATCTAGAATTATCTCACCAAATTTTTATGATTCAATCTTAGACTCAAGGATCTCTAAAACTTATGATTTTATCATTTCTAAGTTAAATTTCATTTAAGTGGACTGTTACCGGTATTACAGTCCACCGAATCCACTGAAATGATAACACCGAGGTGATAAAAATAATAAGTTTTACATTTAACTCCGATATTAGAATTAATATTAAAATGTCAACACTGCTGTAACAAAACATATCTTACGGCGAATTTAAAACACAATTTTGAAATAAATTGAATGAACCTAACACGAGCTATAACGGCCACAGAAATGACACTATTTTTGTCCCCCTATCACTGAAATGATATACTTACTTTTCGGCGGGAATCCACGATGATTTTGTGACGCGTTCGTGCGCTCCAACGAATGGAGGTGGCCTGATTCGAAGTAAGGAAAGGCACGGGGGGCGCAAAAACGCTATGTTGACGAAGTTACTCAACTAAAACTTACTGTCCACCAAAATGATAACTTTTTACAGGACAAAAGTAGACTGTTTAATACAATGTAAAAGAAATAAGATAAACAAACAATATTAGTTTTTTTCTATGGGTCATATTATAATTTATTCATACAAAATTAGATTTTAGTCCAAATGTTAAATACAACTGCAGGGCAAGATATTTTACGAGTGAAATTCGATTCAGGACAGGTCATCGAAATGATAAAATGACACTTTGTAATTAATTTTTTTTATGTAATAGAGGACATTACTCAACAATTTTGTTTGCCATGGTAGAGAAGTACCTATTATACTATAAAAAGTAATCAAAATCGTAAAACCAACACATTGCACTACCGTTCTCAAGCTTGCCGTGTATTTTTTTGGCTTTTGATATTCACCCTTTTGCAACTTGTCTCTGTTTCTGATACATCTCACTAAACCAGGTGTTATCCACGGTTTAATAGTACGTTGCCGGTGGGGAAGATTAACTAGGTTAGAGTGATCAGAAACAGCCCTTGAAACAATGGTGACCAACAGATTAGCAGCGATATTGGCATCCAGCTCAGTATAAACCGAGCCAAAATCCGTATTTGATAGCCCTTCAATCAAGGATGGGTAATCAATCTTCATATGCGAAGCACGAGAGACCTGTTTCTCGATCTTGCAATCTAATTTGAATACAATTGGGGCATGATCTGTAATATAAGAATCGAGGACATACGTTGAAGAAAGTCTAGATGTTCGAAGCATTACATGGTCAAGACAACGATCTTCTCGAGTAGGGAAAGTATGGGCGGCTAGAAGGCCGTGATGAGCCGTCAGATCTAAATACTTAATTTGCCTACGTACGCTTTCTGCGTCTGTTATATTGGGGTGATATATTAATATTTATGTCACCGATCAGGATCACTGACTCAAATGACTTAAGAGTTTCGAGACAAACATCCAGACTATCACAAAAATTATTGATGCACTTATAAGATGGTGAACGATATACCGCTACAACAGCGTATCTGTTTCTGTACTGCAAGATAAGACCACTAGCCTCAGAAAAAACAGGTCAAACCAGAGTATGATTGATTTCGCATTTAATATATACAATTACACCATCGTTCTGATTTGCGTGACTCGATGAGTAGGACATGTATCCCGAAAACTTAGGAATGACTGGGGTTTTGCTTAACCAGCATTCTGTTAATACGAGAATATCACATTGAAAGCAAATTCTTTGCAAAAGCAAAGTAAGCTCATCAAGATTACACATGACACTCCGAATATTTACATGTAATATACTTAAATAGGTTTTGGAGGAGCCCATGTCATTTGTCAGGCTTTCAGGACTGCAAATTATAGCTCGAGACACCTGATAGGAATCGATGTTATCAGCCAAATCATTCAAGATAGACATTTAGGAGTAGAATACTTACGGGGTGTATCTTTAGTGGTCAGAAAATAATATATATTCATTGTTAGTGCAATGTACGGGCTAAGTTTAGATATATAATGTTTATTATGTATTGGATTGAAAGATTTATGTAAGTGTGTTTTGAGCGAGATTGTAGTGTCATGATGTAAAGAGTGGTAGTTGTCATATGACTGAAATTCTGATGAGCACATTAAAACAGGCAAAGTATTATATGTTAGCCACATAAAAGCCATCAAATTAAAAATCTTAATTAAACAATAGGAATAAACAGTGATCATAATAACTGACAAAAATAGCATGCAAGAAATTAAGCATAGGATCACACAGGCATAGAGTCATTTTTCACTCTGAGCATACAGTTTTTTTAAGTCTGTTTCACTATCAATTCGGTACGAGGGTGCGCCTTCCTTTTTGCGGAGAAAGACCCTACCGTGAGAGGTCCAGCGGTATGCGTATCCGTGATTTTTGCTATATTCACGCGCCAGGTAAAATAGTTTTCTGGTTGTTTGAGTTAGACTCTCAGACACGAAAATCGGCCTAGGCTGCCCCTCCAGTTTCAGATGTGACGTATTCAATTTTTGATCCTTATTAGTAATATTATATCTTCTAACAGATGCTAATATGTTCTCCTTTGGTAATACAGATGAGAATTCCATTATAACAGGTCTGTCACCGCCTTTACTCGTGTTTAGACGAAAAACATCATGAATATGAGACTCATTGATGTTTACAGTTGTGGCTAGTCCAAGGTTTTTTGCTAATTTTATTAGATCATTTTTGGACTCATTTTTCTGGACCGGTATGTTCTTCACCTCAATACTGGCTTGCTTATGGAGTCTCTCAAGATTCTCAACTTTTAGCTCGAGGGTTTGTATATGTGCCAGGTGAGCCCTTCTCTCAGTTTCCATATTAACTAATCTATTTTTCATCTCCTCATATTGTTTGGATATAAAATCCATAGATTGTATTAAATCGCTATTTGGTTTTCTAATCTCATTAATGGAACTTTGCATAGTAGTTTTGATTAGGCATTATAAACATCATTACCTGTTTTATAGGTAGCACCGAACACTGACATTACTAGATTCCAAACTTATGACTGTACGATGAAAGATTTGATAAGATTTTACTGAACAATCAGTTACAAAAAGATGTTTCCATGTTAATCTTACAAAATGATGGAACATGGTAATCCGTCACTTGTTTATACCCTCATACACACACGCGAACACACACACACACACACACACACTTTTTTAAGTGTGTGTGTGTGTATAAAAAAATAATTTAAAAAAGTAAACCATATTTGTTAATTTCTTTTTTGTGTGAAAGAATTTAAAAAGAAATTAACAAATATATACACACACTGCACTGCAGTGTGTGTGTGTATATAAAAAAATAATTTAAAAAAGTAAACCATATTTGTTAATTTCTTTTTTGTGTGAAAGATTTTAAATATTTATTTTTTTTAATCATTTATTTCCTCAATAATAATTACATAGTTTCTTATATTTACCTTCTCGCCAAACTATTGCGTTTGATGGCGAGATGCGCTCTGTTTTACAACAAGGTTACTTTACCTACCTACACACTTAATATTAGGTAAGCATGCCAATCTATACAAATAAATAAAATTGGAGTGTCTGTTTGTAATATTAAAATAACCGCTTTCTACTACATGTATATGAATGTATATACGGTACACATACCAAAATATATATTTTTAAATTTTTTGTCTGTCTGTCTGTCTGTCTGTCTGTCTGTCTGTCTGTCTGTTTGTTTTGGCTAATCTCTGGAACGGCTGGACCGATTTGGACGGGACTTTCACTGGCAGATAGCTTATGTACTAAGGAGTAACTTAGGCAAAAAAAAAAAAAAATGCCAAAAACAAATTTTTTTTTTATTAAGTACATTCCACGCGGACGAAGTCGCGTGCACAGCTAGTATGTAATATATTTACATTGAGGTTCTGTGAATTTCAATATATAAGGATTATGACATGACACAGACAGTTGACACAATTGCTTATTCCCTAATTATGTTATAAAATAACTACCGTTGTTCCTTGCCGGCCGTGACCACCGCAGTACTTGCGGTAGGGCGGCCGTCGAGGAGCAAGTTCCTCAATTTGGTCCTCAACACTCCTTTGCTCATTTCAGGGCTCTGTCGTAACAGCTCATATTTATTAAATGTCTTGGGTACTATGTATTTTGATAGTCTTTCACCGTAGTAGTTGTTGACCCGTGGTTGAACTAATCTATTTTTTCTAGCACTTCTAGTGCCATATTTACTGTTTATAATTTCTTTATGTTCATTACCATAGTAATACTCCAACCCTAGCAAATATTCAACCTTGCTTTCTAAAGGTAGAATCCTACACATAAATAAAAGCCTTTCATATTCCTTAGTACAATTTGTCCTTGTCCTTTTTACTTACCAAAAATTTGACTAGCCTTATTTGTAAGTCTTTTATATTGTTTAAATATGTCTTAAAAGTTCTACCATATACAATCAATCCTTAACTAATTAGCGAATCAGCTAGTGCATAGTATACACTGAGCAAAGTGTGTCTATGTAATACTCTTTTTAGTTGATAGAAGTTCCCTATTATTGATCGCAATCTATTGCAAACATCAATACAGTGTGTTTTCCAATTAAAATTTACATCAATATTTAATCCTAGGTATTTAAATGTTACAACATATTCTATTTTATTGCACGCACAATTGTTTTTTTTGCTATGTAAACACTCGTATGTATGTCCTATCACAGGAAGGATTTCCTGACCCACTGTTTTGGCCCGTCGGCTATTTGGCGAGTGTATATGCATACATTTTGTTTTTGCATAGTTTAAGATTATGCCATTATCATGTGCCCACTTGTATGTATCTTTTAGTCTCACTTATATCTTTAGCACCGTATACTAGACACATGTCGTCCGCATACATATACACTCGACATTTGTTCACAACATTGGACACGCTTTTGACGTGCATCATATAGCCGACGGGCCCAAACACCGAGCCAGTCGGCACCCCTAGGTCCACGTCCATCTCATCGCCGGCCACTCCGCATATGACGGCGCGCATTTTCCTATTGGTTAAATAATTTTCGAACCATTTATTCGTAGGGCCGCATATACCGCACTCATGCATGGCCTGTAATAGAATGGTGTGGTCCAGTGTTTCAAACGCCTTTTTGTAGTCAATATATAGTGCTATAACTTGTTTACCGGCATCTAAACACTCATTTACATAGTCTGTAAACCCCGCAAGAGCAGTGGTAGTACTTCGACCCTTACGGAATCCGTGCTGTGACTCTGACAGTATATTATGACATTCCAAGAACTTACTTACTTGAGTTACAATTTTTTTTTTCTAATTATGATCGGACTTTTGCTTCTATATTTGTTTAATTGTACTCCTTTTGCAGATTTTTAATCTATGAAATTGGTATTTATTGTATGTAAATAGGTATTTAAAATGTTATGTTTTATATGGATTTTCATTTCTGTGGTTGATTCTTTCATTCCCTTGGCACAATTCTTTCATTGCCGTGGACGCTTGTTTCATTGCCGTACCCGCATGTTTCATCGCCGTGCCATGTAATTTTCAATCTTGTATATCTCGTTAGTTTTTTTAGTTATCTGCTAGATATTAAGCCAGAATACAAATGGTATCAAAATCTTTAATAAACGCGATGTTTTTTTATTATAAAACTTAAGGTAAAAAAATCCACGGAAATGAAGATTTTAATGGACCTGTCGAAATTCACCCAGGTATGTCTCTCTCATTACAATCGTATTTTTACGAAATTGATGAATGGAAAAATGAATGAATACACAGTACGGCAACGTCGCATTCGTGCAATTTTAATAGTAATAAGGGTTTCCATCTGCAAAATCCGTAAACCAGGACAAAAGTTTTTTTTATACTACTAAGGTGGCAGATAAGCATACGGCACACATGATGGAAAGTGGTTAACGTGGCTTATGGACGTATGCCACCCCAGGGGTGTTCCTTTTTCTTTTTTTTTTTTTTTTACGTGGTGGAATGCTTTTAAGCACTTCGCTCGCCCCCCACGGGGGCAGAGAGCGGGCTTCGTGTGGGACTCCTAGCCTCGAAGGAGGCCAGACTACCCACTAAACCACCACGGTGTCCGTCGTCACCACATATCGACGATGGCGGGAACAACATCTTCCGCCATCGTCGTGTGGGTCGCCCGCCGCTGATCTACGGCAGGCCCATCTCTGGTGCGGCAGAAGAGGAGTCCTTCTGCCACCCGCCTAGGCAAGGCACACGCGACACGACGTGCGCCTTCAACCTCGAGGCCTATGTAAGGGCAGCAGACGCCCCCGCGTCTACTGCCCGGCCCGGTTAGGGGGGGAGGAGTTGGTGGTACCGCCTCCTCCGAGCCCTGGTTCTCTTGCGGCGCTGTGGGAGGGAAAGGGGGTCACATTCCCTCTCCCTCTCCGCCGCCTCCTTCTACGAGATAACCGTCTCGCAGAAGGTCTGAACCGCCGCCGTCGACCATAGACAGAACTACGGCCGGCAGCGAGAGGTCCGTCCCCACTTCGGCGATGAGAGCACGGCGCTCCCCAGCCCACGCGGGGCACTCCTCTAGGGTGTGCTGCGCCGTGTCATCATCGCCGCCTGGGCTGCCGACCCTGTAATAACGTCGGACGCCAGTCATCTCCGGAAAAGTCAAAACCACCAGATACGATAACAAATCGTATCCGGGATTTCGTGCATGCATACCCCACTTTCTCAAGAGGTTCGCTCGTTTACTACCGTACCGGAGCCGGACATGGCTAAAGAAGAACCAAGTAGGCAAGTGGAGGTAACGTGGAACATCGGTATGCCGCGCCGTATGTATTCTAGGCGGACGGTGGCCGTGACGGCCGACGGCCGTTACTCTAAGCTCATTGGGGACATCTACCTGGTGATGGTCTCACATGCACCACATGGGCAGGTCGGAGTGGGCATAGTGCTCTCGGGTGCTACGTGGCTACAAATCCGGGGAAACTCGGACGGATGGTAACCCTAATGGTAGTATTTTCGTGCAATTTAGAGTTCATTGATAACTACGATTGTACGGAGTTAAACACTCCGTACAATCGTAGTTATCAATGTTGTTCAAAATTTTATAATATTAAAACCCTAGTTTCTGCCCATAATACTTGGCCGATTTTGTTCAATTTTTTCCTATTTGAAGCTATGGGGGTACCAAGTATATGGTTTCAATTAATGCCTATATGTCGTATATAATCTATGAGTGGTGGGCTAGAGCTCATTCGCCACCATAACACCCCGTGCTAGCCCCAAAAGACACTGCACTGCACTGCCGTTAGTGCATTTTGTGAAATCACTAGGGTCAAGATACCTACCGGAAACTAAGCTTCCATTGGCAATACAACTGAAGGACCAAAAGATCTTGTAACCATGTCAGAAATTTAAAAAGAAACTATATGATGACAACAGTGACAAAATGTTTTTTTCGATTGGGTGACATCGTGCTTGTTACAAGTGCTCGTCTATTCCAAAAGAGATTTACCGGATAATACTGTGTTGTTGAAGTATTTTATTGCTTTTGTGTTGTTTTTGTGTGCTTAGCCTACTCATATTGTCTGGGTAAGTAGTAGAATTAAGAAATTGCGGGATGGGTAACGACCCTCCCGATCCCGGAGGAGATGAAGAACGATTGAGATTACTTCTCAATCGAACGTCGACTAAAAAGCGCCCGAATGGTGCACAAGTTGGCTCTGGTGCAGCTAAAAAAGTCATCGTTGATCCTACGGAAGCCACCCCTTCGATCCAATCCACATACATTCATCCGGATCACATTGATAAGCTTGCTCATTATACGGACTCTGACTCAGGCCCCTTTTTAGTGCATGTGACTCGAGACGTGGGAGATCCCGCGGCTGCCACTGTTTTCTGCTCAATTAAGTTCGGGCATTTTCTCTCATCTGATAAAATTACCAACATCATTACTGGAGGCGTAAAACGGGTTGGCCGAAACAGAGTCTCTGTTGAGTTTAAAACTGCTACTGACGCGAACAATTTTTTATCCCACCCTGCTTTAGCTAGGGCTAAATATGTCTCAACAATCCCATCTTTTGCATGTTCCCGTATGGGAATTATAAGACAAGTTCCTGTGGAATGGACCTTGGAGGAGGTGGTCCAGTCAATTGAGGTGCCAACGGGCTTTGGGTCCGTAATGAAAGCTAGGCGACTAAAAATAGGAGAGTGTCTACTGAAAATAACTCCCCTACATATCGATACCTCTGGGCTCAAAAGTCGTAAAGGACAAAGTGAGACTTTCAGGAGAAGCAAAAAACAAAAAAATAACATTACTTTTTACTCTAACTTTTTTGTTTCTTGAGGTATTTTAATACAACCAAGGAAAAAAGTGCTTAGAATTTATAGTGTTTTCTAAGGCAGTTTAAAAAAATACCCTAGAGCTGTATTTACCGAGATAGATGTCCTTTACGATCATAAATTTGAAAATAAAAGTCCTTTACATCCATCGAATTTGCATCCTAAGATTTTACCGAAGGGTGTAAATATACTTCACTGCAGAATACTGAAGAAAATAAGGTAATAAACAACTAGTGTAATCATATTTAGGTCATAAGGATCACTTGCTAACTCATTTTTAAGAGCTACATTATTAAATAAACTGAATTATTAAATGGACTATGCTATGGTATACTACTGCATTTTATTTACAAATAATCATGAAATAAGTATAATTATAGAAATAAAAAGTACGTTTGTGTAATCAAATTGACTTTGTTTATTATTTTGAGATCCCTTACTATTTTGTATAGGTCGCGTCATGAGTTATGAGCGCTCTGTTTTAGAAGTGGTGACTGCACAAGTGAATTAAACATTGTTTTTTGCAGCAGCTATCGCTAATCTGCTATTATATAACTGTGTCATTTCTGCATGCAGTGCCACAGTTCCATCAATCACTGGTTCATTATTAGTCTGGCATTTTTTCTTTCCCTTACACTTCCCTTTTGTTTTTCCTTTATATTTTTCACATAATTTTATACAATGAGTTACTGCTTGAGCTTCCATGGAATATTTGACAAACATTTTGTCAATATGTTTTTTTTTATAATGTGGCGACTTTGATGTTTTTGAATTGTATATCTTTTAATGTTGTTGGTGTGAATCAATGATATTTTATCCAAGATATGTTACGTTCATAGTAACTGACTTCTTAAATCTGATCCAGCAGTCTGTCAGTGCCAGTCAGTGCACAATAGTTGACAATTAGCGTTAAAGTAGTACGAAAGATGGGATATGCACGTGAGTAAAAAAGATAGCTATAATTCGGAATGATTCGGACGATTGCACTTGTATGATCGCTTCGAAGCATAGATTATGATTTTGTTGAACAGAAGGGGTATTTCGTTGGTAGGCAAGAAATGAAATTCGATGAAAAAATAATACGTCATTATTTATTTCGGAAAATAATAATAATTCAAAAAGATAATTAGGAAACTTCTCGAAAATAAAACCATAGTGCCGTACTAACGTTATAATCAAAAATTAAACTCCTTCAAATAAATTTCATTTATTTCTTTTCTGCCTCTTAGAAAGTTTTTTATTTTGGGATTATTTTTATGAGCAGAATGAAGCCGAACAGTAGTATATTTGTCAGTTATTTATATTCTTCCTGAGCAATGTTCCTTTTTTCGAAGTATATCTTTCAGTGGCTTCAAAATTATTGCTACAAATTCTGCTGCTTTTTGAAGGTGTCCAGTCAAACTCATTTCGTTGTTCTTTAACAAATTGCAATCCACTCTTGAAGTCGAACTTCATTAGTCGGAAACCTTGAAAAAAAATTTAGGTTATTACAATTATTTAAAGGACAACAAATAAATAAAACAAAAATTATGTCACTCAATTTTAAATAACAAATAAAACTGAACAGCAGGTCAAAATTATTACTTTAGTAGGCAGTAAACTGAAAATTACCCTATGTCGCATCTGTACTGATAATCTATGCAAGCAGTGTTGTTGTGTCCTTGTCATGCTCATATCAAAAAGTATTTCTGTCCTTTTTCTTTGCCACCATTATTTTAAAAATATTATTAAACTAATTTTAATGAAATACACTAAAAAAACGGTAATATTGTATGTAGTTACATGTGATAGAAGGTCCTTCGTGTTTTATTGTATTTAGTGTCGTAATTTGTACATTTTTAAAAATACACGGTGGCATTTTTTTTGTCATTTTATTATGCGCTTACATACGTGACAACTCGGCGTTTGCCAGACATATACTAAATGCGATACGTCCCAATTGGGACGTTTTCGCGTCTTCACCAGGCGCAGTCTAATAACATATCTGCCTCTTTTTTGTATGTAATATCATTGGTGTGAATGTATTTACAGCCCCACCAACTTATCTGTGAACTGAGTGGCGGCGACACCATCGACATAGTGTTGCAAGTTAATATAGATTTCCCAGAATTGGGCATATTTGCCTAGTATTTAGCGTAGTAATAAATTAGATACGTTATTAAGGTAATCTATATAATTAGTACTTTATTATCTATGTCTACACATTAATACATTCATTAAGTGTGTAAAAAATATTCGAAAAAATGGCAAAGATGAATTGATTAGGGGTAGATAACCTGTAACTGTAACCTAAAATTCATGTTAGCTGCTGTTGGACAGTCCATTTTTAGAGGAAGGCTTTAGGCTATATAACATCACGCTGCGACCAAGAGGAGCGTCGGGATAGGGCAGACAAAGTTGTCAGTGGACGAGGTCGCTGGCGGTCGGCTAGTTTCATATCTACAGGATAGATACAGGAGCTGACCTAGCAATTGGATATAATAAAACATGAGTTTTAGAATAAGTAATTCATTTATTGAAACCAGGTTTACAATAATTATGGTCTTTTGAACAACCTGCACGCCCAACTTCATCCAGGCTGTGAGGAAACATACCTCCTATTTCCATGCAACCATCATCATCATCACTATCACTTTCTGTTTCTGTGTCAGTTCTTACTTCTATTATAAAAGGCTTATCCAAATACGAATCTTGTTTCAAATATTCTTCTTATAACTTGTGAACATGTTTGCAATGCTGTGCCCACTCATTAACTGTAATGGTTTCAAAGGCTTCTTGAACCAGGCCGGGAATCTCAGCATTTTTATGGTCAATATTTACTTCAGCTACTTTTCTTTTCATTGTGCTCCAAATGAATTCAATGGGGTTAAGATCACAGTGATAGGGAGGTAAGTACAAGCATTTGTGTCCATTTTGTTGTAATATTTTTTCAATTTCATATTCAGGTTCAGGCTTGTTTCTTTTTATTATTTCTAACAGCTGAGGTTTTGTGAACTCTTCTCCGAAGTCAACATTATTTTGTGTCAACCATAGTTGCATATCTCTTTTTAAAGAATTCGTATTTGGAGCCTTATTTATGCAAACACGGTGATGGGAGCATTATCCATTACAATTATTGATGGCTGCTGTAAGTTAGGCACCAGTTTTTCAATAACCCACTTTTTAAAGTTAGTACTGTTCATTTCATCGTGATAATCACCACTTTTAGTATTAGACTTGAAAACGAGAAGTGCATTATTAACAAATCCAGTGTCCCCTCCTGCGTGTACAATAATATACCTTTGTCCTTTTGATACAGGCTCTAATACTCCGTCTACACCCTCTCCTTGCCAACATTTGCCTGATGTATGCGATGAGTGAATATATGTCTCGTCTAAATAAATTAGCGGCTGAAGTTGTGGACCTTTATTATTTTTTTCCACTGCATGCAAGTACTTTGCTCTCCAAGCTGATAGTTCATTACGCTCCATTAGTAACTTACGGTTACTCTGAGACTTTTTAAAACGAAAACCCATCTTGTGAAGCAGTTTTCGAAGACTTTCTCTTTGTCCTGTGTAATTAATTTCTATCTTTAAGACCTCTAGCTCCTTTTTATTGGAATAAAACTCATGTACTTTTCTTCGAATAACTCCCATGTCAAAATCATCAATATGTATAAATCCCGTTTTACGCTGCCTCTTCTTGCCTGGGGTCCGAATTTTTGTACCAGTTTCTTCTGCTACATGCCCTTCTTTTACTATTTTAGATATGAGCCCTTGACTCACACCTGAAATAAATAACACATTATCATCATCAACCCCTTAACGTCACACACACAATGTTTGCTATATGTAAGTACGAATGAATAGTGGCAATATTAAAAGTAAATATCAGTAGATAAAAAAATTAAACATCATAAGGTCGGTGGGCGGTGTCTGGTGGGGAGCTCATCCCTATAGCCAGAAGCTGATGTATAATGCTCTGATCCGTAGTCATCTGGATTATGGATCCTTTCTACTTGAACCTTGTAACAAAGCATCTCTTAAATCGCTGGACAAGTAGATCCTCCTTTGTTCTTAAGGAGACAATACCTCTCCGATAGATACCTGTATAAGACTTCCCAACTTGCCTTCCACCCGTTGATATCCAAGTTACATTCCCTGTCTGAATATGTTTCGTCTGGTGGCTATTGGACCCATAAAGATCACCCCCGTCTATTTAATTCATTTGTTAATTACGTCCGCCTCCCTTTTCCATGTTTTCAATCCAAATTTAACCCCCTCTTTGAAATCCCAATAATTTTTTCACCTGATATTATTATAGACTCCGGCATTAGTAAAGATTCGGGTGACGCTGAAAGGATTCTACAACGCCTAATCAACCGAAAAGGCAGGATTCTATAGCTATATACACAGATTCCTCCAAGTTGTCAGATAACTCCTGTGTTGGTTTTGCTGTTTGGATTCCTCAATATAGCATCATATTATCTTTTAAATCTCCCAATATTAACACTATTTTTACTGGAGAAGCTATTAACATTCTGGAGGCATTGCTGTATATTGAGTCTCACAGTATCAATAAATCAGTTATTTCCACAGATTCCAAGAGTTGCTTAATGGCGGTCACAGCTAACCAATTTTCCAGTAAATTTAGATCTCCCTTAGTTCTCCAAATTAAACATTCTCTTTTCAGATGTCACTGTAGGGACCTCAAGGTCTCATTAGTTTGGATACCAGATCACAGCGGAATCTTGGGCAACACAATGTTTGACTCTCTGGCCAGGACTGCTTCCTCTAGTGGATCTCGTGACCAATTTAGATCGTTCTCTCAGGACTTACTCACTCTCGCTAAAACATGCTTAACATCTCAGTGGAATGTACATTGGTCTCAGTCCAGCTCAACTAAGGGTAGACATTATGCTTCGATCCAGAATTGCATACCTTGTAAACCTTGGTTCTTTAAATTTTTCAAGGCTTCTAAGCGAGCAATCTCTGTCGTTTGCCGTCTCCGATTAGGCCATGCCTGTACAAATGTTTTTCAATCCAAGATTCGGATAAGGGATAGCTCTCTTTGTGAATGTGTTTGACTTTGTGTTTGAAATTGGACGAAGGAACTCCTGACCACATTTTCTTCTCATGTACTAGGTTGAACGGATCCCTGTATGATTTCCTACCTCCTAACAATATTCCTCTTCCAGCCAACTTTAACACCCTCCTGACTTATGTGAATTCCCCACAAATTTATATGTTATGTCATTTTATAGATCTTAACAATATTAACCTTTGAAATTTTGTGTTTCGTTTGCACTACCACATAACTTTGTGTTTGCTTTGATGTTGTCTCTTCTGTACAGGTACTTCAACACACTATACTAGTTTGTATGGAAGAATTTTACACTTGTACTTTCACGCGTTATTTCGATCAGTATATAAAAACTGAGTCGTTGGCGGAATCAATGGGAACGCCATAGAAAAGAAAAAAAAACTTACAAAATGACAACTGACATAATGACATTCATTGTCAAAAAACTTCGAAAATGGTCCGGAAAAGCAGCAGCCAACTAATTTAGTAATGATTTTTTAATACATTTTTTTTTACTTGACGTAGTAGTGGACGTTTTTTTTACTTGGCGAATTGCGGCGGTTTACTGCGGAAGCCACCAAGAAGAAGAAGAAAAGCTGCAGAAAAAAATAATAATCTACACCTGAGCATGGAGGATGTGACTGATGTGAGCCAGATGACTCCAAATGTCTTTGATAATGTTGAAGTGAAACAAGAAAATGCTGAAGGTAATGTGTTATTGGATGTTGATGGCCAAAGAATGCTGTAGATGCAACTTCTCAATTTATGTATCTCTGTGCCTCTGTGCAGTTGAAAAGAACATTAAGTGGATACAACAGCCAGAACTATTATTTATTCTATGAAAAAAGTATCACATTAAACACCACATTGGGTACATGATACTCGTAGAATTCTGACAAAATGTAATCAATTGTACTTGTTCATTTAAACGCTTTGTGGTTTTAATATAGTAATCACCTTAGTTGGATGCACCTAATTTTTTGTTTAATTCACAGCTGCATGCGACGTCAGTAGCACATCTCCAAACTCACAAGACCATGTGGCGACAGAGTATATCATAAAGACAGATCCAGATGTGAACAATGTAGCACCAAGTAAGTGTATGTCTAACATAACCACCTCATCGTTGGCTCCAGTGAGGTATGGCCCAAGAGTGCTTCCGCACACAATGAAGCAAGCAACTACTTCAAGCGCTTATCTTAGCTGTTGCCCATGTCTCCGCTCGCGTGAATGTCACTTACCACGACCAAACATACCCTATATCCTATAGCACATTTCTCAATGGGGTGCTAGGAACCTGGTCAAGTTCAATGCCAAGAAGGCCCAGGCATGTGCGTTTACAGCACTCCTTCCCCTTCCCACTCTTCAGAGCGCACCACTGCCACTGCAGGATCACATCAATATCCTCGGTACGGATGTTCGCTGCAACATCAGTATAACAAAAACTGTATAGAGAGCATCATCAAATCAGCCTCGTGTAAACTCGGAGTCCTGAATAGAGTGACATGTT
The DNA here is from genome assembly GCA_914829495.1 of Eilema sororculum. NCBI lineage: Eukaryota > Metazoa > Arthropoda > Insecta > Lepidoptera > Erebidae > Eilema > Eilema sororculum. The sequence continues at coordinate 10,819,520 of OU618559.1, forward strand.
TTTTCACGCCAGAGCAGTGGTGTCTTCTTTACAAGACCCAGATTCGTTCCTGCGTGGAATACTGCTCACATCTCTGGGATGGCTTCGCAAAGTACTTACTAGATGCTCTCGACAGGTTGCAGCGACGTGCGGTCCGCATTATTGGGAATCCTGAGGTCACGAACACCCTCGATCCTTTGCAGATGCGTAGAAATGTTGCGTCTTTGGCAGTATTCTACCGTCTCTATGATGTTGAATGTTCTGACCAGCTCTTCCAATTAGTCCCACCCTCTCCTTTCCTTCACAGGACGACACATGCAGGGCTAAGATGCCATCCATATACGGTGCAGAGTATACCTGCTTGAACCTAGCGTTTCAGTGACTCATTCCTATGCTGCACCATTAAGACCTGGAACTCCCTGCCAGCTCATGTGTTTCCTTCTTCCTATAGTCCCGGGTCCTTTAAGCGGGGCGTGAAAAGGAATCTAATGAGGCCGTCAAGCTGAGTGCCACCACTGTTAACATGGTAAATATTTACGATGGTGACCCTCTTTCCGAGACTTTGCCTTTTTTTTTTTTTTTTATAACCGTGGGGGAAAATCCTTCATGGATGTTATGCCGGACTCCTACCGACTAAAAACCCCCACGGTAACGCCCAGAAGCCTATGGATGGAAGCCCCGGGTAAGCCCTCGGAAGGATGTCCCAGGACTCCCATCAGACCTACGGCTACAATTGCGGCCTCGCCTTGGGTGTGGTTCGGGTGCTATCCCGCGTCTATGGGGGGGTTTTCGGGTGTTATCCCGCTTCTTAAGGGGGGGGGGGGGCGTGAATCCCTCACGTCACGCTGCCGTCATGGGCCTGCTTCTGTAAAGACGGTGAGCAACTCACCGTCCTCAGGCCCCCGGTCATGGAGGCCGATGGTCTTCGGCGAAGACACGTCGGCGGCGCCCAAGCCGCCGACTGCGGAACTCGGGTGGGAGAGTTTTCTCCCGCTCTCGCCCCGCCGCCTCTTTCACGAGCATGACCTGCTCACAGAAAGAGACGGCGCAGTCCCACTTACTCCCGCTGGAGACCATGGCTCGCACCATGGTATCGAGCGAGAGAGTGCCCACGCCCAGACCCACCACGAGGACCTGGCGCTGTTGCGCCCACGCCGTGCACTCCACCAGCGTGTGGAGCGCTGTGTCGTCGCTGCGCTCCTCGCAGTGCTGACACTCGGCCGTGGTTTCCCGGTGTCTTCGCCACAGATACCTACCGAAGCTACCATGCCCGGTAAGTATCTGTGACAACCGGTAGGAGAGAGCACCGTGTCTCCTCTCCAGCCACTCGTCCATGACCGGTCTGACGGCCGCAATTGTGGCGAATCCCCCCTTTGGTTGCTCAAGTCGCACCTTCCATGTCTCCACGGCTTCCTGGTAGAGCTGGGACCGCTGGGCCTCGATTTCTCGAGACGCAGGCCATTGGCCCCGCTCCAGCGCCTCCTTGCGCCATATAAATAGAGACGCAAGGGCTCTCGCTTCCAGGTCCCATGGAGGGGTCCCGGCTAGGAGGCATGCCGCCTCACCTGAGATCGTGCGGTATCCCCTTATCACCCTGACGGCCATCGCCCTCTGTGGGCTCAGCAATCTAGCCACATTACTGGCCGTCAGGTTCTCTGCCCATACGGGGGCCCCGTATAGGGCCATACTTCGCACGATCCCCAGGTACAGTCTCCTGCAGGGGGCGTTGGGTCCCCTGATATTGGGCATCAGCCGCGCGAGTGCGGCTGACGCCCCCCTCAGTTTTGGGACCAAACTTCGGAAGTGATGTCCGAAGTTCCACCGGCCATCGAGCACGAGTCCCAGATACTTCATCGAGGGCTCGATGCCGATGCTGACGCCCCCTACCTGTAGGCTGGATCCCGCAGGTGGCCCCATCCGAGGTCCGTGGAAGCACAGAGCCTCGGACTTGTGAAGGGCGACCTCGAGACCCAGCCGCCGTATCCGACCCACGACTTGAGCAACCCCTGCCGTGGCCTTTAGTGCTGCATCTCGGTGCGTTGCTCCCCGCGCCGTAACGAGGGTGTCATCGGCGTAACACGTTACGGTGACCCCTCTGAGCAACGGACCACGCAGCACCCAATCGTAGCCGATGTTCCACAGGAGTGGCCCTAATACCGATCCCTGTGGAACACCGCACGACACATCCCGCCGACCCGGCCCTAGCCAACTCGGGTAAGTAATGGCCCTCTCTGAGAGATAGGCCCCGACAATTCGACGGAGGTAAGGAGGCACTCCATGGTAGATAAGCGCCTCCCTAATGCAACTCCAGGGCAGGGTGTTGAAGGCGTTGGCGATGTCAAGAGACACCGCCACCACCACCTCACCCTGTGAGACTGCTTCCTCCGTCAGGCCTCTAATGCGCATGATCGCGTCTACGGTGGAGCGCCCCTGACGGAAGCCAAACTGACTATCCGACAGATCAGGCCCCACGCGTATGAGATGCTTGACGAGGCGTTGTGCAATAATGCGCTCAAAAAGCTTGCACACCTCGTCGAGCAACACGATCGGCCGGTACCCTGATGGGGAATTTGCCGGCCGCCCCGCCTTTCGGATTAAGACCAGTTTCCCTGTCTTCCAGACCTTGGGGAACTGGCCTTTTTCGAGGCATGCGCTAAAGAGCCCTATAAGTCGAGGCCCAAGTTCTTCGAGAGCCAGGACCCATGCTCGGCCTGGAATGCCGTCGGGTCCAGGGGCGGTGTTTTTGCGGGATTTAAGCCGCAGTACAGCCGCCCCTAGCTCACCCTCCGTGACTGCGGGCACGTCGTTCTCGCTGCCTTCCGCGTTGGGCGCCTGAGACGGAGCCATGCGCGGAGGAATGTGTTCCTCCGCTCTTGATGGGAATAAGGAGTCCAGGACCCCCTCCAGCCGCTCCGGCTGGAGACTCTGGGTTAATGGGGGCGCCTTGGGGCGTAATTTGCCCCTTACCATGAGGTACGGGCGCCCCCACGGGTTCCGCTCCAAGGTCTCCATCAGCTCCTCGCGGCCCACCTTTTTGGACCGCTTGATGGCCGTCTGGAGGGCCCTCTTGGCCCCCTTGTACCCATCATAGAGCTCCGTCTCTCGGGCTGCCGCATCGTCTGGGCGGCGACGCCTCCGGCGGAATCTGGTGTACCGGCGGCGCGCGGTAACGCACTCCGCGCGCAACTGCGCGATTTCCGGCGTCCACCAGTACACCTGTCTTCTCGCCGGTCTGGGCCTAGCCCTAGGCATCGCCACATCGCAGATATGCGACATGGCTCTCCCGAACCACTCCACCTCGGCATCAATATTGGCAGGTCTGTCCGCTATCGGGATCCAGGCCTGCACTATGGCCGCCTCCAGAAGAGCCTCCGGATCCAGGCGATGGAGTGCCCAACGCGGTTCCGGGGGATTCGCAATAGCTGGCGGCCATAGTGCAGGCCTGGATCCCGATAGCGGACAGACCTGCCAATATTGATGCCGAGGTGGAGTGGTTCGGGAGAGCCATGTCGCATATCTGCGATGTGGCGATGCCTAGGGCTAGGCCCAGACCGGCGAGAAGACAGGTGTACTGGTGGACGCCGGAAATCGCGCAGTTGCGCGCGGAGTGCGTTACCGCGCGCCGCCGGTACACCAGATTCCGCCGGAGGCGTCGCCGCCCAGACGATGCGGCAGCCCGAGAGTAGCTTAACATTGACGTGCCCTGTATAAAAAAAAATCCTTTCCCAACCTCTAAGCTATAGGCGTAACTGGTGTTTTAAACTGGGGTTTTATTTTAAAACATAAAAGATAAGAATTTGGTTTGTTGTTATCATACTTAGACTAAACTTGGAATAATGTTACATATAATAACAGCGGGACGAAGAGTAAGGGGGACAACATACTGTCCACACAGTCTATGCAACTAAAGTGAATAGATACCTACTTAGGCAGTTGAACAGAAGTAGTTTCATTATGTAATGGTGTCTTAAATTTTTTAATGATTGTCATGGTCCTAAAGTGTGTTCTGCAATAAAAGTCAAAGGATGGTTGTTGATTCGTTCCCATCCATTTCAAAATAATTATGGTTATGTAACAATTTCTAAAAAAATCTTGTAAAACCTGATCTTAAAAAAACAACTCTAAATTATATTTGACTATTTTATATACCTTCTGAAACAACTTTGGAGTTGAGGCAAAATTCCACAATATCTTACGGCGGTCCTGTCTCTAATGGGCATTGTACTTTCATCAATTACTGTACTTATTTGTAGATGTCGCGGTAGAGCAAGATGACGCAGATCTATATCATAGCGCACTAGGTTTACACACGGAGTGTGACATACCTCTGGATATAGTGAAGGGGGAACCGGATGACGTCGACACTGGTGAGTTGGCAGACTGTGGTTGGATTTGCGTGTTGCACTTTATTAAAAAAACACGGAACTAAACAAACATATAGAATAACTTCGGTCACGGGATTAGTGTTTCGCCTACGCTAATGGTGGTATTCCCCCCCCCACAAATGCTTCCTTCAACCAGCCACATAAGACAAATCTCGGCGGTACTATCGAACCCTGTATTACAATATAAACCACAAAATGCACTACCAGTCCTACTACTACTGCTGCCAGTGGGGACGCCGTTTGACCGGACGGACGGGTGATCAGCCCTTTATGTGGGCCATTTCACCCATTTCCCCTATTACGACTGCCATACATGTTCGTATGGCAACCGGGCACGTTAAGATGTCGCTTAACGTGCTCTCCGAGGCACGACCAGACTAATGCAAATACCCATATTCATGCATACAAATATTTGCACTGAGCGGGAATCGAACCCGCGCCTACTGCGTAGCGGCCGCATTCACTACCGCCACGCCATGGAGGCTTTCTACAAGCAGTCCTAACATAATAGATTCTCACACAAGAAGTATAACAACACTAGACACTCAGCAGCTATGAACAGTGTCTCAACAAAAAATGTTCCAAAAGTTTCTGCTTTGAAACTCTCACTGATATTTATACCCTTTTTCTAGGGAAATTTCTCGAAAGGATGCTTCTCAATCGCCTAATTAGCGTCTTAGACCCCAGGCTGATTCCAGAGCAGGCCGGCTTCCGGCCAGGAAAATCTTGCTGTAGCCAGATCCTCAACCTGACTCAACACACTGATGATGGTTTTGAGACACACAAAGTAAAGTGACCGGTGCCGTCTTTGTTGACTTAGGATGGTGCAGGCCCCTCGTAAAAACACAGGGCACGTCAATTTGACTTCACCTCGCCTGATGTTAAGTCATAGTCATAGTCATAGTCATAGTCATTTATTTTTCAATATAGAACAATAAAATTGTTTCTTATTGACGTCAATTTTAATTCTACTTAATCTAAGTTTACCACCGCTTCCAAGGCGCTGGTGGAGAAGAAACGGTGCAACAAACTCCACTGCGGCATTTTTTGGACGTCAATTTACATATTTATTTTCATTTATGACATCACATATATAAGCTAAAGGCAAAGTCTCGGAAAGAGTGACTTATTTGTTACATTACGTAACTTTGTTTTAATTCTTAATTAAAGTGTTTTATATACTTGTTATGATTTACTAGACGCGAAATGTACATTCGTCCACATTTAGCTTTAAGAAAATAAATATTGTAAATTGACGTCCAAAAAATGCCGCAGTGGAGTTTGTTGCGCCGTTTCTTCTCCACCAGCGTCTTGGAAGCGGGGGTAAACTTAGATTAAGTAGAATTAAAATTGACGTCAATAAGAAACAATTTATGTTCTATATTGAAAAATAAATGACTATGACTATGACTATGACTATGACTATGACTTATCCGCAGCTTACGACACGGTCAACATAAAACGCCTGCTCTGGAAGACTGAAAGTATCACAGGAGACTACAAACTCGCAGAAGTACTGGGTGAACTCCTGCGGAATCGCCGCTTCCAGGTACACCTGTGTTCCGATAAGAGCCGCTGGAGAACGCAGAAAAATGGCATACCTCAGGGCAGTGTCCTGGCACCCCTGCTGTTCAACATCTATACCTACGACCAACCCAGGAGCCCACGCACGAACCGCTTCCTTTATGCCGATGATTTGACCCTCACGTCACAGGGATCTTTTGAGGAGGTGGAGGCAAACTTGAACGGCGCACTCGAAGAGCTAAGCTCCTACTACGAGTGCAACGCACTGAAGCCTAACCCCTCAAAAACACAGTCGTGCGCATTCCATCTCAGCAACGGGCAGGCAAAACGGAAGCTGATACACTGGCAATCCTGGGAGTAACCCTGGACAGGTCCCTCACGTTTCGGGCGACATCCCCTTAGTAGTCACCCTCATGTGCCACTAAGGCTGAAAAGCCCAATGATGAGGGATGAAAGGCCCAATTGTCGGTGACCCGGGGGTCCTCGGGGACCTCGGGTCCACTACCTCTTTTTTTTTTTTTTTCGTGCGGAAATCCCTTCGGTTACCCCCCTGCCGGAGCCGGAAGGGGAGGTTATGTCGGACTCGAACCGACTAAAACCGCACGCCGACTGTGGGTCCACTACCAACCTCTTTCGTCCCGCTTTCAGAGGAACTCCCGCCTGGACATGATCTACCCTGGACCAGATGGATGTCTTTAAACAGACTCCGGACTCGGGTTGGCCGAAGCAAGGAATGCCGCCGGGCCAGATGGGGGCTCTCGGAGAGGGCGGACCTGCGATGTAAATGTGAAGTTACTCCACAGACAATGGCCCATCTGTTGACATGTGCTAAATGCCCAATGCTCAACGTTATAGTTTTTAAATTAATTATATAGTCTATACTACTACATATACTGGGTGTAATCGTTAAGTGTGTCCAGGCGATTATTCCGTAACTATTACAGATATCAAAAAACTTTAAACTGATATCGAAAGTACGTTACCTAATGAGTAAAATGACATCAATAACTTTTTAAAAATCAAATGAGAGGTATCTAAAATTTTGACATTAAACTCTCCCATACATTTAGTATGAGATTAGTAGAAAGGTTTTAGTGTCCTTATTTTAAAAGAATATTTTAGCTTAGTACTGATATTAAAGGAAACTGTTTATTAACCTAACAGAATAATAAAACTATCTTTTAATTGAATAATATTGATTTCTTAGTAAGTACAATATCGTATTCAAAGCAGATGTCCGAAGGGACGTCCTTGTTGTGCGAAACAATGACGAGCTCTACTCACAGTTTCTAAATGAACTTTCCTTAACATTTGCGGAGTAATTTAAGCAATTATTGTACGACATACACGAATCTGTAACTCTTCTAGGCTGTGCATTCTCTCAGCGTACACTTTCGTCTTTGATAAATCCCCATAGGAAGAAATCACAGGGCGTGAGATCCGGGGATCTGGCAGGCCAAGGGTTTGCACTGTTAATGGCTATTAAACCATCAAAATTGACGTCACTTTGAACATCTGCTTTGAATACAAAATTTTGTACTTACTAAGAAATGAATATTATTCAATTAAAAGATAGTTTTATTACTCTGTTAGGTTAATGAACAGTTTCCTATAATATCAGTAGGTACTAAGCTAAAATATTCTTTTAAAATAAGGGCACTAAAACACCTTTCTACTAATCTCATACTAAATGTATGGGAGTGTTTAATGTCAAAATTTTAGATACCTCTAGTTTGATTTAAAAAAAGTTATTGATGTCATTTTACTCATTAGGTAACGTACTTTCGATATCAGTTTAAAGTTTTTTGATATCTGTAATAGTTACGAAATAATGGCCTGGACACACTTAACGATTACACCCTGTATACTACATACTACTAGTCATTATAATTCTGTCAACCCCGTATCGTACCGTAACATAATGTATTAATTGTTCTTCAGGTACTGCTCGACTCACCGCGCAGACGTACCGTCAAGATACGCTCGTAAACAGCCTCGAGAGAACTGACCAAACAATGTTTAAGGTCGAAGAACCGAGAATAGAGACAAAAAACGACATTGCGGTCAAACCAATCAAGAAGAAAGAAAAAGTGGAAATTTGCGATAACATACATATCAATATATATAACAATAAACATAATAATAGCGCATCCGATCAAAACGACGCTCACAAAAAAATGTCTGGAAACAAAATTAATGCTGACCAAAGTGTTAATAGCTCAAGCAACAAACTTAAACAGTTCATGTGTGACATTTGTCAGAAAGATTTTAATAAAAAGAGTTGCATAAAAGTTCATATTCGTATGCACACGGGTGAGAAACCTTATGTTTGTAATGTATGTAAGAAATGTTTTACTCGTAAGAGTCTTTTAGAAAAACATACTCGTACACACACGGGTGAGGAACCTTATGTTTGTAATGTATGTAAGAAATCTTTTACTCAAAAGGGTAGTTTAAAAAGACATACTCGTACACACACGGGTGAGAAACCATATGTGTGTAATATATGTAAGAAATGTTTTACTCAAAAGTGTATATTAGAAAAACATACTCGTACACACACGGGTGAGAAACCTTATGTTTGTAATGTATGTAAGAAATCTTTTACTCAAAAGAGTAATTTAGAAAGACATACTCGTACACACACGGGTGAGAAACCTTATGTTTGTAATGTATGTAAGAAATCTTTTAGTCAAAAGAGGAATTTAGAATATCATACTCGTACACACACGCATTACAAACCTTATGTGTGTAATATATGTAAGAAATGTTTTACTCAAAAGTGTATATTAGAAAAACATACTCGTACACACATGGGTGAGGAACCTTATGTTTGTAATGTATGTAACAAATGTTTTACTCAAAAGAGTAATTTAGAATATCATACTCGTACACACACGGGTGAGAAACCATATGTTTGTAATGTATGTAAGAAATCTTTTACTCAAAAGAGTCATTTAGAAAGACATACTCGTACACACACGGGTGAGAAACCTTATGTTTGTAATGTATGTAAGAAATCTTTTATTTGTAATAGTCTTTTAGAAAGACATACTCGTACACACACGGGTGAGAAACCTTATGTTTGTGATGTATGTAAGAAATCTTTTACTCAAAAGAGTAATTTAGAAAATCATACTCGTACACACACGCATTACAAACCTTATGTGTGTAATATATGTAAGAAATGTTTTACTCAAAAGTGTATATTAGAAAAACATACTCGTACACACACGGGTAAGGAACCTTATGTTTGTAATGTATGTAAGAAATGTTTTACTCAAAAGAGTAATTTAGAATATCATACTCGTACACACACGGGTGAGAAACCATATGTTTGTAATGTATGTAAGAAATCTTTTACTCAAAAGAGTAATTTAGAATATCATACTCGTACACACACGGGTGAGAAACCATATGTTTGTAATGTATGTAAGAAATCTTTTACTCAAAAGAGTCATTTAGAAAGACATACTCGTACACACACGGCTGAGAAACCTTATGAGTGTGCTGTATGTAAGAAGTGTTTCACTGATAAGAGTAATTTGAAACGTCATACTGGCACACACACGTGCTACTAACCTTATGTGTGCAATATATATGTAAGAAATGTTTTACTAAAAAGACTAATTTAAGAATTCACATTCGTACACATACGGGTGAGAAACCTTAGCTATAAATGTAAAATATGTGAGAAATATTTTACTCGAAAGAATAAATTAAAATTTCATACTTGTACACTCGGGTTCATTATTTTTACCCGACTGCCGAAGGAAGGATGGTAATGTTTTTGGAGGCTATGTATTAACTTAGGTTTGTCCATTTCTTTGGCACGTCCACAGCCTGAACGGCCTGACGGATTTTGAAACGTGAGTTGTCATTTAATTCGTTGTGGGAGTAAAAATATAAAGAAAAAAGAAAAAAATACGTTGAATTTCGGTGAATTACCATCACAGTACGAAAATTATTATTCTTATAAAAATAGGTTTTTTATACTTAATTATTATACGGGTAACTATGTCAACGTATTCATTTATTACGTATAGAATTGTTTGAATACATACATATCAGATGCGGTATTTGGTATGGGTATTGTTGTCGGCAAGCTTTGGCAACATACGTCAAAAGAAGTTACCCAATAAAGGACTAATCAACCAATGACGCGAGCCCTTTGAGCCCGTGACTCGTTTATTACGAGAATAATGAGATATAAAACGCATTTTGCGTAGCCCGAGTGCATTGTTACAAAGTTAGCCGATCACTATGTCACAGTGAATACCTTGATACCGCGCTAAGGGAAGCGCGTGGCGGGGGACGAGGTAGAGTAAGAGAGAGAGCATGAGTCGCGAGCGAGCGAGATGCCGCCGTGAGCGTTGGCGGCGGACTGGCCGACCCTGACCGTCGATTGGTCGGCACTCCCCTGCCTCCCTCCCCCGTCTCGCTGCGCACAATCCTACCTAAGTCTCCCCCCGCCCCTCCACTACCAGACACGTCATTATTCCTCCATTAGCCCAGACACATGTAATTTATAACTAAAAAGGCAGCCCTGGCATCACAACGTTTACTACTGCGCACAGAGTAAGTGGGACTGCGCCGCCTCTTTCTACGAGCAGGTCATGCTCGTGAAAGAGGCGGCGGGGCGGGAGCGGGAGAGAACTCTCCAACCCGAGTTCCGCAGTCGGCGGCTTGGGAGCCTTGGGAGCTTGGGACCGTCGGCCTCCATGACCGGGGGCCTGAGGGCAGTGAGTTGGCTGCTCATCGTCCTTACATAAGCAGGCCCATGACGGCAGCGTGACGTGACGGATTCACGCGCGTTTTCCCCCTCCCCCTCCCTTAAGAAGCGGGATGATACCCGAAAACCCCCCATAGATGCGGGATAGCACCCGAACCACCCCTTAGACGAGGCCGCATTGAAGCCGTGGGTCTGTTGGGAGCCCTGGGACATCCTTCCGAGGGCTTAACCGGGGCTCCAGACTATCGGCTGCTGGGCGATACCGTGGGGGTTTTTAGTCGGTAAGAGTCCGGCATAACATCCATAATGGATTTCCCCCCACGCTAAAAAAAGCCTGTCAAAATCAGAACCCTCTTTTTGGCTTCGCGTAGTCGGGTTAAAAGTAAAAGTGTGAGGGTCAAAGTTCGATCGCATGGACGATCTCAGAACAGTTTTGTTGGTTCGGTATAGTCCTCGGCACATATCTTGACCCCAGGTTGCAATAGATATGAAGCCAAGGCGCGCGTGTGTTGATATTATATATGAGTGGTGGGCTAGAGCTCATTCGCCACCATAACACCCCGTGCTAGCCTCAAAAGACACTGCACCGCACTGTTATACGGGAATTACCTCTCCACCCATTTATGGACTGGTCGATCCTTATGTATACAGGGTGTATTTTTGAAACGGGGCAGTAAGGGCAAGTACCTTAACCGTTGCAGTTACAGCAAAACGTTCTTAAAAGACCTTCCCTAACTTTTTGGGACATTTTGAACTGCATTCACAGATTTTGTAAAAAACTTAGCAAAAAAAAATGCAAAAAGTTCAAATTTTTTTTATGCCAATCGATTCTATTTCATGTGGGGATCAAAAAACTCTATGGGACCATTTTAGCTTTCAGTACTAGAAAAGACAGAAATCGCCAAAAACGTTTCCCATACATTTCGTACGGAAATATGATAAATCAACTCGAAACTCATAGGTCAGGTAAAATTTTGAACTTTTTAAATAAAAAAAATCATTTAAGCATTTAAGAAATTGGTTAATGAAATAAATTGCTCAAAATGATTTCCATTTTCACGAATACATAAGTCTATCCTTTTTGGCACTGAACGAATGGCGGCTAATAATGTTCTGGGATGAATATTACGTAAAATGGTCATTAATGCATCCTTGAGGTCTTGAACACTGGCGTACGTCGTCTTATACACCCCGTTTTTCACGAAGCCCCATAAAAAAAAATCAAGTGGTGTTAGATCGGGGCTACGAGGTGGCCACTGTGTTGGACCATGTGTAAGGATAGACTTATGTATGTAACTTTTAAACTATCGCGGCGTTTACTCATAGTTTATAATTTTCGGGACTTCACGCGATATATTTTTGATAAACTTACTTTTGCCGACGTTTCGGGTGCGTTGCAGCACCCGTGGTCACGACTTGACTGGCCTGCGAGCGTCGCGCGGTGTGCAGGAAACATTTTTTGTGCGCCTACCCTCCATTACTTTCATATTGAATGTAAGGTTGGCGACACACCACACTCACTATGTCAGTTTTAGACGGCATCGGCACTGTGTTTTTCGGTTTCACTATTTTGATCACTGGATTCCAGGTACCGGATAATTTGAATCCATCTTCCCTATTGAAATTTTTATATTTTTTAATTTCAATAGCTTCACGCACAATCCGTGGATAGTAGTGGCGATCAGTGGAGAGGACTTTGAGTTGATGAAGTTCAATCCAGTGATTGGTGCCCGATTCGAGGTGTTCTGCAACTGCCGATTTGTTGAACTGACGGTTTTTCACAGCTGCGATATGTTCTTTGACTCTCTCCGCAATGGTACGCTTGGTTTGGCCTATGTAGGAACTACCGCAGCTGCAATCCACTTTGTAGACACCCGGTGTTTGCAGAGGTATGACGTCCTTCGGTGTTCTCACGTACTTCGCTACTTTGGCGATGGCTTCGCCAAAGTAGGAGAAGCCTGCCACGAAGGACGAGAGCACCGATATCGCGAAGGTACAACAGCTCTTCGATTCTTGTTCTGCTCAATTTAAAAATATAGCAAACCCGTACGCAGCTAGGAGCCCCTCATTGAGAACACCGGTGGTACTCGAGGACAACCCGTTTATGTTCTTGAAATAGCCGCAGGTTGCACCAACGTTGGTGGTGAACGAACCTGTTACCGAGCCAGTTTCACGTGACATGCCCGTCGAAAGAATTAGGGTCTCATGTGACCGCTCTAACGCCCTAGATATCATCAAAATCAAATTCGATGGGAAGAGCTGTGCTCGTGCATTCTTAGAGCGGATGGAGGAAGTCCGTTCAGCTCGGGAAATTCCGGATAAAAAATTGTTAAGTTTGGCGCCAGAGTTCTTCACAGGTGATGCGCTTCATTGGTTCCGTAGCGTACGTGCAACCATCACATCATGGCAGCAATTAAAGTGCATTTTTTTGGAGGACTTCGACCCTCCAAATTTTGATGTTCGTTTTCTAGAGGAGATTCGTGCGCGGACCCAAGGGGAAAACGACGGTATAGTGGTTTACCTTGCGATCATGCAAGGCATGTTCGCGAGATTGTCTACGCCGTTGTCCGAGGCGCAGCAGTTAAATATAATTTTTCAGAACATCAGACCGTGTTACGACGTTTTTATTGCGGGAGGACCTCCCATTTGCTCAATGAAGGAACTCAAGGTTAGGTGCCGGAATTACGAGCACTCACTCGCGCGCAAGAACGCCTTCAAGGAGCCAGCACAGATGACGATGGCCCCAGAGTTCAATTACAACCAACAAGCGGCCAAGAAGGACGGCAAGCTGAGGTCGTTGGTGCACGCTGCAGTGGCGGCGACGTCAGTTCCCCCGGGTAGGCCAAAATTCAATAACTATTGTTTTGCTTGCGGGAAAGAAGGCGTGACTAAGCGCTCGTGTCCAGATTGTACCCCAGGCTACACACCTAAACCTAAGAGCGGTTTCGTCCCAAAGTGCGTTGGTTGTGGTCGGAAGGGTGTCGCTTTTAAAAATTGTAGCTCCTGCAGGGATAGAGTCCCAGCGTCCTCGTCGGATAACTACCCTGGGCCTTCAAAAAACTAGTGTCAGAGGACCGAAGAGATGAGAATAAGACAGATATGGAATCCTGGAGACAGTGGCTCATAACTATAAAAATTTTTTTCAAAACATATCAAGTCTCTTCGATCTTCGGCACTTGGCCTCGTAACGATCCCCGCCCTTATATAAAGGTGTCACTCCCTAGTTGTGGTGGTAGGGAGATGTATGGTCTGCTGGACTCCGGATTTGCAGTGTCTATCATCGGCCGCAACGCACATGTAACTATGATGAAGTACGGTGCACAGCTGGAGGAAAGTCAGCGGATCTCTATTGCCACATCTTCAGGCCAAGTTTTTAACTCGATTGGTTCAATCTCCTTACCAGTTTCTTTTGAGAGCGACACAAAACATTTATTGTTCCATATAATACCAGACATCGATTCACTCATGATCTTGGGTATCGATTTTTGGAAATCTTTTAATATTTGCCCGAAGTTTTTATCATTCGTGGATTTTCAGTTAGATTCAGATATGAGGGTGGCGTCGCTGGATGCACTACCACATCAAGTGACCCACGTAAATGCTTATGGGACTCTCTCGTCCGCAGAGAGGATCATAGCGGACAATATCATCAAGGAATTTCGATCCGTCGCATTTGACACCATAGGTTTGGGCAGAACTACCGTCATTACTCATAAGATAGACACAGGTGACTCACCACCAATCAAGCAGCGTTGTTATCGTTTATCACCAGACAAGCAAAGGATAATCTCGGAACAGGTCGACGAAATGTTGGCGTTGAACGTCATCTCACCTGGAGAAAGCCCTTGGCTCTCACCTGTGCTGGTGGTAAGGAAAAAAGATGGCTCAGTGCGATTTTGTTTAGATAGTAGGAAACTCAACTCGGTGACAAAGAAGGATTCGTACAGCTTGCCCTACATATCCGAGATTTTAGACAATCTCAGAGATGCTAGGTTTTTGTCCTCCATTGATCTCTCTAAGGCATTTTGGCAGGTTCCCCTGGATCCAGCAGACAGAGAGAAGACCTGCTTCTACGTGCCAAATAAAGGTACGTTTATGTTCAATGTCATGGCGTTCGGTTTGACTAACACTCCAGCGACGCAACAAAGGCTCGTGGACGCTCTGTTCGGCCCAGAGTTCGACCTCAAGGTGTTCTGCTACCTCGACGACATCATAGTTGTCAGTAGTTCGTTTGACGAACACGTGTCGCTACTACTGCGTGTGTTGGAGAAGTTGAAGAAGGCCAACTTGGCCGTTAATTATGATAAGTGTCAGTTCTTTCGTGATAGTCTCAAGTATTTAGGTTATGTAGTAGACGCGCAAGGCTTGCGAACGGATCCTCACAAGGTAGATGCCATCTTGGACTACCCTACACCTATGAGTAAGAAGGACGTAAAGCGGTTCTTAGGCACTGCGTCCTGTTACCGTAGGTTCATTCCAGATTTCAGCACCATTGCGGGTCCATTGAACAAGCTAACGTCTACCAAAAGAGGGGCTCCCCCATTCCAGTGGAACAGGGAGGCTCAGGATTCCTTTGTCACGTTAAAGAACTGTCTGAGTAAGGCACCAGTCCTAGCGTGCCCTAATTTGGAATTGCCATTCGAGGTGCACACGAATGCTAGTGACTATGGGTTAGGTGGCATGTTAACGCAGAATATTGATGGCGTTGACAGGCCGATAGCTTTTATGAGTCGTTCCCTCACGAAGCCGGAACGCAATTATAGCGTCACGGAACGGGAGTCTTTAGCCGTCTTAGTGGCCCTGGAACACTGGCGTTGTTATATAGAGAACGGGAAGCGTTTCATAGTTTACACTGATCATGCAGCGTTGAAATGGTTCTTGTCACTGTCGAACCCCACGGGTCGTCTGGCTCGTTGGGGCACTCGCTTATCATCTTTCGATTTCGTAATTAGACATAGAAAAGGGAAGGATAATATTATTCCAGACGCTCTGTCACGGTCAGTTCCGGTAGCAGCCATTGCTGGTGCCATAACGCCAGTACAAACAGACGACCAGTGGTATTTGAATGTGTTTGATGGCTGTAAATCGACACCACTGAGTTTCCCAGGGTACTTGATCGAAAACGGTAAGCTTTATAAACAGGTCAAAGGTCACAATATTCTCACTAGGGACTTTGAGTGGAAAGAAGTCGTTCCTGTGGAGGATCGTGAGCGTGTTAGATTAACATAGATATAAAATATAATCTAACAGAAATACGTTAGATTAACATAGATGTGAAAGTAGAAAAGTGAATCTAACAGTGTATCCTAATTTGTCAATCCAACTATGTACGAGTATATCTATTAAATGAAACTCAATCTGCAAGTATGTATATATTAGAATATAGATATACAACCATTAGAATATGTCAGGATCTTGCGTAGCAACCACAAATACTTTAGTGCTAGAGGTTCACTATGGTCCAGTTGTATTTCCTAGAAACCAAGTTTAACTATTGATCTGTACTAGGGAAATACAAATATTATACAAAGGGGAATACTTAGTTGTGTCACACGATTAATAAAACAACAATCATGACTATATCGTTCTCTTTTATTATTTTACACTACGTTAGTTCCCAAAAAGCTTTTATAGACAGGAAAGAACTAACAAGAAAACCTGTCTGCCTTCCAACCATGATAATTATAGTCTTTCTATAACAATTCATAATAACAATCTAGGCTTATAACCAAACATTACTATAATAGTTACACAATATAACTATTAGACTCTTGTATCAAAATTTTAATATTCCGAATATCATAATACAGAAAACGTTTGGCCATTTATTCATAATCCCGGTTTTCCAAATTCCGAAGTTTTATTTGCCATATAAATCGCAACTCCGAATTTCATTTTCCTATTTATTCATTTGTACGACGTTTTGTAATCCAGACGAACGAATTCCAGACACACGAAATCTAAATGCACAAAATCCAGATGACCGTAATCCATAATATGCACGAAAGCCGAATTTTTAAAACACAAATTTTTGAAATGCAGTATATTTATATCCAGACAAACAAAAACAAACACAAAGACAGACAAACAAACAAACCTAAACTACCGAGTCGATTTTTTCTAGGGTCGCAGTTCTAACCTAACCTAACCTACTGAGTCGAATTTGACACTTAAACCTATCTGTAATAGGCAACTAATACAATAAATTTACTGACTGGCAATTGAAAATTTGGTAATAGTTTATTTGGAAAATGGTACGATGGGAAACAAAAAAAAATATTCTGTGAATCTGGTATAACTATCTTTGGATTATGACACTATGGAAAACAAAAAAATACTATTTGAAAATTTGGTTTTAGTGCACCTGGAAATTGATTCATCTGGGAAATGAAAAACGGAATTATAGGAAGTTGTCATTCATTACATCTGTCTTTTAAAAGTTCTACCAACCATTTTCGGGGTTTTAAGATTCGGGTAACAGAAATTCGATATTTCAATAGGTTACCCATCAAGTAATATCATTACAGGGACTATATCCAACCATATCGATATCGTGAGGCACAATATAACATACTTTGCATAATTACATCATACCCGTGAAGGGTATAATCCAGTAATCCATATTTGCATCTACTAGACAGATAATATATCTATCTGCAGATATTACCATTTACCAAATTATAACAACAATTATAGATCAAGTAAGTACATCTTACATAGCCAACACGATATGGTCAAATAGTTACAGCACAGCATAATAATATTACACAGTAAACAGTATAAACATATCAGAATTATATCGTACCTTACACTTCGACGCCTCGGGATAAACTGTCCCGATTTCATTCGGTGTCTCCTTTTTATATCATTTCATACGTCACATTGCATCGAATGATTTTCACCTACCCACTTATAAAAATAGTTTATAAAATGGTTCTAAAATGATTGAATTACATTTCATCGTAATATATTATATATAAATTGGTCATATAATCTATACATTATAATTAATATATCTATCACGACCATACTGATAAGAACTTCGCTCTCGAAGTTCAATTAATTGCAAATTGTGGCTCGTCAATAAAATAAATATATTCAACATATTACAAGTACTTCGCTCTCGAAGTACAATTAATTGCAAATTGTGACTGTTAGTAAATATGCTCAACATACATAAATATCTATCACGGCCATACTGACCAAGTACTTCGCTCTCGAAGTACAATTAATTGCAAATTGTGACCGTTAGTAAATATGCTCAACATATCATATAGATATCTATCACTGCCATACTGACCAAGTACTTCGCTCTCGAAGTACAATCAACTGCAAGATGTGACTGCCAATATCATATGCCCAAAATATATCATATCAATATCATCTATCACGGCCAAACTGACAGATACTTAGCTCACGAAGTACCATCAAACCAGTACTTTCTCTCAAAGTATCTACATACAAGTTGCAAGTTGTGACTGCCGGTATCTCAAAGTCAAAGTCGTCATTTCTATATTCTACCAACTTGCTACCCCGTGTCTAGTCCGCTCCACCCGCTGCAAATGGCAAGGACTGCACGAGCAAAAGGTCAAACAGCGGAAATATAGTTCTGTCATAAATCGGCAATAGCAGTTTGGGGATACATTCCCCAAACTGCTCAATCGCATTGAAGCAAATGGCGGTCTACACAGTCTTTGCACTTCCACTATACCTCAGCAATCACACACTTACACTACGGCCTCCGATATACTCGCCACATAGGTCTCCGATATATTCGTCACATACCTACTCTCGATATGACAACATATTCCTGTTACATATCGGCGTCACATATTAGCAATCACATTCTGCACCTTATCAATTATACGAGTATATTGTTAGAGTGAGTAGACCTCTAAGGTAAAAGAAGCATCGAAAGTACAATACTGAACAAGTTGAAATTAATTTAAAAAAAACTGGTGTTGAAATTATGGATCATTCTCACTAGTTCCACCAACAATTAGTTCCATGGAACTAGTGAGAATTTTTTTTCACAGTAGTTCCATGGGCTTTGATAAAGGAACAAATGAAACAAAACTTAATAGAACTCGACTCACTAGTTCCACCGTAGTTGTTCCATGGAACTAGTGAGAATTTTTTTTCTCAGTAGTTCCATGGGCTTAGGTAATGGAACAAATGAAACAAAACTTAATAGAACTCGTCTCACTAGTTCCACTGTAGTTGTTCCATGGAACTAGTGAGAATTTTTTTTCTCAGTAGTTCCATAGGCTTTCATAATGGAACAAATGAAATAAAGCTTTATCGAAGTCGTCCCACTAGTTCCAGTGTAGTTGTTGATTTTTTTTATTATATCAGACCCATTTTCTGAACAATGATTCGACTGATGTCCTTGACAATATCTTGTATATGTTTATTTATTAGCAGTGGTTTTGTTTTTTTTCCACAGATTTTTTATGTGTGCTACATTAACTGTCTGTTATATAACGAATGTATATATATTTGATTGTGCTCAATTATATTTAATACTTCCAAATACTTTTTTAATATGGGTTCGCTTGGTACTACAATATTGTGCCTAATTTTTGAATGAATTTTACAGCATTAAGTATGCTAACTATATAAATCGAATGCATAGGAAAAAATAAATCTTCTTGGGCGGAACTCGAACCCGCAGTCTTTCCCTAACAGGGGGAATGCCTTGACCAATTCGGCTACCGAGACTCGCCCAATGTGATTCAAATTTCCCTTCTATTTATCCGTTCTAAAGATCCACCCGCTCGAGAAGATTTATTTCTCCCTATGTATTCGTATTGTGCCTAATATTATTTCACAATAAAAGAAGACAATAACAATTTTCATTTTGCTACGTAACAGCTGCACAGCAGATAGCCGACTCTGGCCGTCCTCCTTTGACTATAAACGCATACAACTTGTGGTTTTTTAGTATAAATTGAGAGTAACAATAAAAAATCTATCTCATTCTACAACAAAAATGTGAGGGTAGTTTCACAATATTTATGATATACTTCGATTTTACTTAATTAGAAAAGATGAACTTGAGGATGATGTTCATAAAATTTTAGTTTCACTCGTTCCACTAAGAAGAACCTTGGATCTACGGAAAAAAAAATCTCACTACAGTCCATCAAATCTAAGAGGTACCGTTTGACGTTTCATATTTTTCAAACCGAAACAACTTTGTTCATACGTACATTATTCAGTTTCGATAACCTTTTTCATAAAACCATGAATTTAGAAAGATTTCATTATTGTATCTAAAAATGTACAATTCTTAATATCTAAATGTAATTGAAAACTTTCAAACAAAGCAAAATAACACATATTTACACAGTAAATAATTTCTAATAGTTATATTCTTGACCTCATTACAAAGTTACGTAGTTAGGTCACTGCACGTAGTGTTGCGACTCTTCGGATACACTTGTATGCAAAAAAATCGTTTACATATACGAAAAATCGAATGTATTATTTACAAATTACACTTGACAACCAAACAAATATTTTTTCATGTGAATGGGATTTATCTCACATATTACGATTACATAACTAAATAGTTATGTAATCGTAAAATATGAGATAAAACCCATTCACCAAAAATACGTATTTATAAATCAAATATATTTGCTTCTTTAAAAAGTTGTCGAAAGCGATTTGTCGATTTTTGATTTTCGCGCCCAAATAAGTCGGGGTTTCTCGCGCTAACGCTGTCGAAATAGTAAATGGAGTCAGGGATAGTGTTTTTTACATTTATTTTTGTGTATGATAATATGGGTTTGCATATTACAGAGAAATAAACAAATTTTTAACAAGCACATCCATTGATTTTACAATTACAATTTTTTCTTCTAAGTCTTATTTCTACGTCTAAAACTAATAAAAATAAGGTATGTAGAACCTATTCACAAAAATGTTGTTGCCTGATGTTATAAATTAACGACGTTACTGCGCGACCGCATAATGCACTGAATACACAGATACCCTAAAATAAATTAATTTAATTATTTTTAGGTCAATAGGCAAAATCGCAGGTGTCCAAGTCTCTACAATTTTTTTTTTCTGGCAACACTGCCAACTACAAGCGCACGCGGTCCGCTCGGTCGGTTCGGCGTCAGCAGTCTCTCGCCATCTTGGAAGCTGACTGGGCGCGTACTTGCTTTCTCGTTTGTGTTTTACAATTTGTGACTTGGCTATTACTTTTCTGGACTGATCATTCTTTATCCGTTTACCTTGGCAATATTTATACTGGACTCCGAACTAAGCAAGTGTTTATTAATAATGTCGAAAAGAGGACGTACTTTGAACAGCCAGGCTCGTGAATTGGTGGTGAAATTACACGAGTATTTTGAGCGTGAATCTCAAAATGGTGGACTTCTACTGCCAGTTACACAAGTTCGGGATCGCGTCGGTGAAGCTCTCGGTATTGGTAGCCGCACCGTTGGCAAAATATTAAGTGAAAAATATGGGCCTTCGGGGAGTGACAGTAACGTACTTCACACACCGAAAAAACGAAAAAGAAATAAACCTGTGACAGGCATCGATGAATTCGATAGTCATGCTATTAGAAACCATATATACGGGTATTTTACAAGAGGCGAATTTCCAACATTGGCAAAGTTATGTGCAACTTTAAAAGATGCCGGGCTGTATAAGGGAAGCATAGAGTCGTTGAGAACGGTAATAACAGGAATTGGCTTCAGATACAAAAAAGTTGACAAACGAAAAATTGTTATGGAGCGACATGACATAATTATGCAGCGACTAACATTCCTGCGCGAAGTTAAACAAATTATAAACTGGGATAATGTAATATTTTTGGACGAAACTTGACTAAATTCCAACCATTCTGTGCCGAAAACATGGACTGATGATTCTGAAGCTTCGTGCTCGAAGGTGCCGATAGGAAAAGGTGGACGCCTCATAATATGCCATGCTGGGTCAGCGTCTACAGGCTTCGTGGAAAACTCTTTATTAGCTTTCCAATCCAAAAGCACTAAAGAGTATCATGAAGAAATGGACGCAGTAAGGTTCCGAGAGTGGTTCTTAAATTTATTACAGAATATCCCTCCTAACAGCACAATTATAATGGATAATGCCCCATACCACTCTGTGCAAATTGATAAAGCACCTACGTCAGCCAATAAGAAAGCAGATTTGGTGGCATGGCTGCAAAGAAAAGGAGTGGATGCCGACATGTCACTATTAAAAGCTGAATTATTACAGTTAGTGAAATTGCATAAACCACCAAAACCGACATATGTAATTGACCAATTGGCCGAAGAGCACGGGCACAAAGTCATACGACTTCCTCCGTACCATTGCCAATATAATGCCATTGAACTGATTTGGGCCCAAGTTAAAGGTAATATTTTATAATATTATAATAATAACACGAGTACTTCTAACATTTATAATTTAAACAATGGTTTTCGTCTGCTATCAAATAGTTACATTATTGTTTTACAGGTTATGCAGCAAGACACAACACAAAACCACCCTTCAGTGTCAAGAAAATGGAAGGTTTATTAAAGGAAGCATGTGCCCAAGTTACACAGGAAGATTGGAGTAAAGTAGTACAAAAAACAAAGAAAATAATAATGGACGACTTCGAAAGAGACGTACACTTTGATAATGTAATGGACACTCAACTGGTCATTAATTTAAATGACGATGATGACGAAGACGACGATACTAGTACTAGTAGTGAATAAAAAAATATCCTAAACATTTCTTTTATTTAATTATAACAATTGATTTCTTAAAATTCGGATATTATAGTAATCGATCTCTTAAAGTTCGGATATTATAGTAATCGATTTTTTCATCCCATCCCTATCATTCAATTGTCAGAACTGTCAAACGGTACTTCTTAGATTTGACGGACTGTAGTTACATGGCACTACTACACTGGAACTAGTGAGACAACTTCGATTAAGTTTTATTACATTTGTTCCATTTATCAAAGCCTATGGAACTACTGAGAAAAAGATTCTCACTAGTTCCATGGAACAACTACGGTGGAACTAGTGAGACGAGTTTGAGTAAGTTTTGTTTCATTTTTTCCATTATCAAAGCCCATGGAACTACTAAGAAAAAAAATTCTCGCTAGTTCCATGGAACAACTACGGTGGAACTAGTTAGACGAGTTCTATTAAGTTTTGTTTCATTTGTTCCATTATCAAAGCCCATGGAACTACTGAGAAAAAAAATTCTCACTAGTTCCATGGAACTTATTGTTGGTGGAACTAGTGAGAATGATCCGAAATTATGATCACCACTGACGATTGATCGAAGTTCGCATGGGTCAATCCATATCGTTCACTCGCTGCTATTGAACTGGATTGGACACCCAAACTACGTCGCAGCATGTTACTTATTTGGGTCATCAACACTTCAAAACCAACACCCATAAAACAACAATGAACACTAGTGTTAAATGTTAAAGCAATAAGAAAAAGTAATTAGTACTTCCAACTCTTCAGTCACCTGTACTTGTATCATATTTATATTCAAGAACCGTTCGGTCAACCTGATACTCATCTGACACTAGTATCATAATTTTGTTCACAGGACTCTAACATCAAAACAATCCATTAATTTATAATAGGTAGTCCTTCTAGTTCGTTTCTAGTTATTAGTTATTCCGCATCTTATGAAATGTCGTCTACAGAATATAATCGACTACTTAATATGTTTTCACAATCCAGAATCACATAATCATTTATACAACTTATTCATTATTCCGAGTTTGAAAAATATAAATAATTATAATGCGAGTAGGTATGGTAATGAAATTGATCTACTATAATAACGGTACTTTGTTATTTGATTTGTATCCGAATGAATAAGCAAATCTGAACCATAGAACAGATTTAGTTCCTAAAACACTCCAACTATTTAAACCCGTTAATTTGATCCCCCCTTTTTTGTATATTGTGGGGAAAAATTACTTGTTATAAATTTTATAATTAAAATTTATCATTACTTTTAGGAACGAACGGAATGTACTCTTTGACGATCTGACCGTTTTTTATATGATTGAATTGGAGACCTTTTTGAATATTGTTTTCTATTTTATTATATTTTTAAATGTGATGGTACCTACAGTACCCACTATAAATTTTGTAAGAGGTTGAAATCAAACCACATTAACATTCAAGAATGGAAGTTGTTACGGGGCCCTACGGGGTCAAGGATGAAGAAAACGATTGGTAAGAGATCTACAACTTTAATCCGTAGGTCCTGCTATACAATAATAAAAATACTCTAATTCAAGGTCGAGTGTCGGTTCGGGTACAAGTTCACGTCACTATAAACGGCAGGCTGAGTAATGTACTCAACTTGGGGTTCCGGGCTGGCCCCGTGCGAGTGTGACGTTGTCTTCCCCGCAAGGTCACCATGCTTCGCAGCTGCTAGTTCGGTCCGCGGGGTCGTCGCCAAGGCCGTCTTCAAGACGGTACGGAGCGGGCAGGCAACCTCAGCTGGTTCGGAGGCGGGCCGGTACGGTGCGGTGCTGATATTACAGCCGGTATGAAGTGGACCGGTATTCCAGCCGGTACCAAGTTCTGGGTAGACAACCACACGATTAGGCACTGGTGCGTGAACCCAATGCACAGCGCCGGGCCCCAACATATAATTTTCTACATGGGCCCTAAGGTCGGCGGCGCTGTACAATGGTAGGTACACATAACACAAATTACACAATAAACAAAGAAATAAAACTGGATTGTTCCGGAATTAATAATCGTAAGTATTTATCGTAAGTACCTACGTCTGTAATCCCGCTAACCACGGTTCAATCAACCATAAACAAATGATTCAGTAATAATAAGAATCTAATACTAATATATGCTGAACCGTGGATTTAAAACGAGATTAAAATTCGACAATTTACATATTTTCAAAATGTGGGTATCCGTAGAAAATTATGGCGAGATATACACCGTGTTGATTTTTCTCTTAGAATACGAACAATCAAACATTACAACTAATTGAATAGTTCTTAAGCAATTACTATATTCGGCTGTCTGTCGACATGTATACTCGCGACATATATTATGGACACACTTCATACAATAACTTTCTTACAACATTTTAACGATTACGATGTTAATCACAGTTTACTTTAAATTTAATTTAATTACATTTACACAAAGGATAAACTACAGCTAGGTAACTACCGAACTAACGACCGCAGGTAGGCAGGTACTAAAAATGAGCTAGCATCACGCTTAGCTCCTAGGGGCTAAGCAGGAATGTCACAATGAAGATGTTATTTTACTTTATTATTTACGTGACTATCGTTTAATACTCGCGCACTGTTTATTAAGGACACTAGACTTACCCCTTATGTTGGGAACTGCTATTATATTAACTATACCCCGTCCATTATATTATTGTATTTTAGACAGATGAAAGTAGTGATTGCATGAAAATTTAAAATATCGATAAAGTTAAAAACCTTGATAAAAAAAAATATTAATCGATAAATAACAATATTATGATAAATATATGTTTTCGTGTGGAGTTATAATCTATTATCTTTCTCTACATAATAATAAGGCAGTAATAAATATTTTGCGTCTGTACAATTTACAAATTTAATAGAAAACGATTGTGGACCATAACGCACATGCTAATCTACAAAATAAAACAACTGGCTCCTAGAAGAATATTCCAACATGCTGATTTCCTAGTTCCGTAGCTTGTTTCTGAAACCCATCATCAGATCTTTATGCAATTTAAATGGGATGATTTCGGAATAAACCTCTTTCAAACAAAAAAAGAATTTTGACAATCCGTCAACATATGAAGGAGTTACAAAAATAATTTTTCCGTAAAAATCATACAAATATAAAAAATATAAACATCTGAATTTATTGTTTAGAAATCGGTTAAAAACCGCCAGATAAATTATATAATTTTTTTTTCTGTAGTCGATATCGATAGTGACATTTTCAAGTTATACCTAATAAAAACACAGTCTAACTACATCCCTAAAATTGCTTTCTGGCTGACGTGACGTTGTCAATGATAAATGACGCATAGGCGCCTAATTTTTGTTAGGATTTTCAGGTGTTGACGCTAGAACAAAGTTATACCGACCACTGTCAGTGAGCTGTCTAAAATACAATAATATAATGGACGGAGAATAGCCTTCGTATGTTAGACTAGTAGACTACACTGTAGTACAATAGTACAATAGTAACTGGCAGAATCTAGACTATATGTTATCTAGGTTTTAAGATTATGACTGCTCGTTCCGCCGCGGAGTCTCGCGATCGAATGAGGTCTGCCGTCTACCTCGGCGCGAGCGCGGGGCGTGTTTTTTCTTTTTGTCGATTAGTGTTGTGCCGTCAGCTGATTCTCCGTTTGACGGAATGCGCTGATTGGTTATCAATTCGTGTGACTCATTTTATATGCGCGTTAGAACGATGCATTCTACAGTCCCGGGTCCTTTAAGCGGGGCGTGAAAAGGCATCTAATGAGGCCGTCAAGCTGAGTGCCACCACTGTTAACATGGTAAATGTTTACGATGGTGACCCTCTTTCCGAGACTTTGCCTTTAGCTTAACATCAGGCGAGGTGAAGTCAAATTGACGTGTCCTATATAAAAAAAAAAAAAAAAAACCTTAAAAGGTAATGACCGCGTTCACCACCCAGTGATGGGGTACGCGCCGCAATCGCGAGATACCGGTATTTACCCTTTATTACTGCTATGTTCAAATGTTTTCATTTTTTATTACCGGAACCAGTGTTCACGTAACAAAGTTACTATCGGAATTATGGAAAGATACTGTCTGGACTGAATTTTATCCTATTTAGGTTCATAATCTTATTCACCCCAAAAAAAGAAATTTAGTTATTGGTTCCGTAGGACAACAGGTGCATTTTATAAATTGATCAAATAAAATACTGTGTACCTACCTAAAGTGAAAATCCACTAAAATCATTATTAACGAACTTGTCTGACAACACTAAAAGACTGAGACGACGATGCCTCCTTTCAGTTTATACAATTGTTAAAAAGACCTTTCTAAATCTTTCTCTTTACACCAATAAACAAAATATAGTTGGTTATCACCATAATGCCTATTAATTTATTACATTTATCACAACATTATCATATGGTAAAAAAGTCACAATACCATCTTTTTGCACATTTTCTTGTATCACTGCAAACATTGATGTTCCTGCGGTAGGAAGCGAAAAGCGATCGCTTTGGTGGACACTGTGTGAACACTACGTAGCCTCGCCAGTTGCTACGGCAGCTAATTGCTCTGCAAACTGATCCTGGAGCTAGCTTCTTTACTCGATGATAAAGCCGATATTCAATGGGCAAGCAATATTGTGCAAGGCCTGTGGTAGCCTCGCAGAGGTAGATCCAAGCTGAAACTTGTACAATATGTATTAGAATAAGATTCTTTATCCCACTTCTGATGTTAGATTAACATAGATGTGAAAGTAGAAAAGTGAATCTAACAGTGTATCCTAATTTGTCAATCCAACTATGTACGAGTATATCTATTAAATGAAACTCAATCTGCAAGTATGTATATATTAGAATATAGATATACAACCATTAGAATATGTCAGGATCTTGCGTAGCAACCACAAATACTTTAGTGCTAGAGGTTCACTATGGTCCAGTTGTATTTCCTAGAAACCAAGTTTAACTATTGATCTGTACTAGGGAAATACAAATATTATACAAAGGGGAATACTTAGTTGTGTCACACGATTAATAAAACAACAATCATGACTATATCGTTCTCTTTTATTATTTTACACTACGTTAGTTCCCAAAAGGCTTTTATAGACAGAAAAGAACTAACAAGAAAACCTGTCTGCCTTCCAACCATGATAATTATAGTCTTTCTATAACAATTCATAATAACAATCTAGGCTTATAACCAAACATTACTATATGGTACGGGAGCTAGCAACGTTTTCGAGAAAGAATTTCAGGTCAGCTGATTTTGTGATATGCTCTTGTTCTTGCTCTTTCGGTTAGAGTCTGGGCTATCTGGCTGGCGGGAGCGGTTGCGTTCATTACTGCGCATCCTACCTGTCCAGGTGATAATCCTGGATTTTCAAAACATTTTAAGAGGTGTAATTTTAATTTTTTTGTTTTTAAATAAGACTACCTGACATACTTTTTTTATTGCCAGACATTTCTGACATTGCTAATTATGTGCCATACGCGATTCTTTTAATTTTTTTTTATAAAAATTTAAAAGTATTTTATAATGTAAAAAATAATATAATGTTAAAATTACAGATTTTAACATTATATTATTTAAGGGGCCAGATCGTGAAAATCACCGAAAAGAGTGTTACAATTTTTCATATTTAACCTATTTAGATATGATTGATATCAATGATACTTTGTATATATTACATTCAAAGACCAAAAATTATGGTATGCTTATATTAAACTCTTAAAACCTAATAGTTGTTATATAATAAACGTCAACAAACGCACAAAATTGAGAAAAAATGCAAAAACATGCCTTCGTATTTTTCAGATTTAACCCAATAAATCAACACAAATTGATAAAAAGAAACACTTTATGAACACTGAAGAAACCAATAAAATATATCGTGTACGTTTTTTGTACTTTTACAAACAAGGACTTCCTCTTTTAAAGCCCTAAAATCTAGATATGTTTTACGTAAATTCTCCATACAGGCTAAGTGAAATAGGCTCCAGTTTTTGAGTAAATTCATATTGAAAATGAGTGATTTTAGCAAGGAACCGGTATACATTTGAAAGTCAAAGACTTCTTGATAGGGAAGACAAAACTTATTTGATGATACATTCAGCAATCAATCTAAAATATCACTTCAAAGTTACTGAAAAACGCGTAAAATAGTGTCTTTTTTCTGCCATATTTTTTCTCATCGCCCGTCAGTCGCCCACGGGCCTTCGAAGCAGGAGCACGTCTCTTTGGCGCGTGATGACAGTTCATGCATACACAAATAGGCCTACCAAGAAATATATGAAATGAAAAATGGCGCCACCGTCTTCATTAATCATTTGGACGTCAATAAAATAGTATGCATTTTACAGTGACAACCATAGTTCCGATTTTAGCCATTTCACACTTTCGTTGGTACATTTATAGCATAATGTTTCAGATTTTGACATACTTGCTTTAAGGTTTGAACTGTAAAGTTGGGGATATACCTAGTTAAAATATTTTTTGTAGAAACAATATTTTTAGGTTCTATTGTAATGAAATTATAATTAGATACTAACTTCATGGTCTATTTTATATGATTGTATAGGTAAGTATATATGTATATTGTAAAGTAGCTGTTTCCGTACATATTAGTAATAAAAAAAGTTTCGTTGGCTTATGTTATATTAAAGATACTGATTCATATTTAGCAGCATCACTAGAGTCGCAGGAGTCGCGGGTATCAGTTAGTGCGACCACCAGTAGACCTGGTGCACTGGATTAGAAGCCTTATGTATCACAATGTCGCAGATACGCAAGAGAGCCGCCTTCGTTTTTTTTTTTTTTTAATATAGGACACGTCAATTTGACTTCACCTCGCCTGATGTTAAGCTAAAGGCGAAGTCTCGGTAAGAGGGTCACCATCGGAAACATGTACCATGTTAACAGTGGTGGCACTCAGCTTGACGGCCTCATTAGATGCCTTTTCACGCCCCGCTTAAAGGACCCGGGACTGTAGGAAGAGGGAAACACGTGAGCTGGCAGGGAGTTCCAGGTCTTAATGGTGCGACATAGGAATGAGTCACTGAAACGATTGGTTCTAGCAGGTATACTCTGCACCGTAAATGAATGGCATCTTAGCCCTGCACGTGTCGTCCTGTGTAGGAAAAGAGAGGGTGGGACTAATTGGAAGAGCTCGTCAGAACATTCACCATGGTAGAGACGGTAGAAAACTGCCAAAGACGCAACATCTCTACGCATCTGCAAAGGCTCGAGGGTATTCGTGACCTCAGGATTCCCAATAATGCGGACCGCACGTCGCTGCAACCTGTCGAGAGCATCTAGTAAGTGCTTTGCGGAGCCGTCCCAGAGATGTGAGCAGTATTCCACGCAGGAACGAATTTGGGTCTTGTATAGAAGACACCGCTGTTCCGGCGTGAAAAAACGTCTTACTCTGTTCAGGACTCCGAGTTTACGCGAGGCTGATTTGATGATACTCTCGTATAGTTTTTGTTATTCAGTTTGCAGCGAACATCCATACCGAGGATATTGAGGTGATCCTGCAGTGGCAGTGGTGTGTTCTGAAGAGTGGGAAGGGGTAGGAAAGGAGATACTTTTGCTGTAAACGCACATGCCTGGGTCTTCTTGGCATTGAACTCGACCAGGTTCCTAGCGCCCCATTGAGAAATGTGGTCCAGAATCCGGTCCAGCTCAGTGACAAGAAGCTGCCTTTTTTCCGCGATATCAGACTGCTTTGCCGCAGGATTTGCGTAATAACTCCCGTGCAAGGTGCTGTCGTCTGCATAGCAATGAATGCTACCGTTAGAGAGCATATCATTGATATGCAGAAGAAAGAGAGTGGGAGATAAGACGGAACCCTGCGGCACGCCAGCATTTACCTGCAAGAACTCCGCAGCTCGTTCATCACAATTACGCGAATACGGCGTCCCCGCAGGAAGCTTGCAACCCAGTTGCACAGTCTGGGAGGCAGGCCAAAGGCTGGTAGCTTGGAAAGAAGCGATTTGTGCCATACCCTATCGAAAGCCTTGGCAATGTCAAGACTAATTGCCAGTGACTCGCCGTGCTTTTCCATAGCCTCACCCCAAAGGTGGGTCACGTACGCCAGAAGATCACCCGTTGACCGTTTCGGTCTAAAACCGTATTGCCGGTCACTAAGCAAGGAGTGATCCTCTAGGTGGCGCATGAGCTGTGTGTTAATAATGTGCTCGAACACCTTGCACAGCACTGAGGTGACGGCTATGGGTCGATAGTTGGCTGGGTCCGAGCGATCCCCCTTCTTGGGGATCGGCTGGACATTCGCCTCCTTCCAAGCCAAAGGCACTATACCCGAACTGTAGGACAGTCGGTACAGCCGCGTTAGCATAGGAGATAACTCCGCTGCACATTTTTTAAGTACGACCGCTGGAATACCATCAGGACCACTGGCTTTCCGGACATCGAGTGATTGCAGTACTGCACGGACATCGCGTTGCCTGATATGGATATCAGGAATTGCGTGGTCACCAGTGGGCATTGTCCGTGGTTGCATAACAATCATCGACTCGGGAGTTGGCGGCGAAGAGATTGACCAGCAAATTTGCTTTCTCTTGCGGCTCATGGGCCAGAGATCCATCGGGGTTGCTCAGCGGGGGCAGCGAGGGCTGGCAGAAGTTAGCTTGCACGGCTTTGGCCAGTCGCCAGTAGCCACGGCTACCCGTGGGATGCGCCACTAGCTCTTGGCCCAGCCGTGCTATGCGCTGGGCATCCGCCCGGACTTAAGCCGTCTTGCAGACCTTTGTGGCTCTGTTGTACGCCGCCTTGAAGTGACCCACGTTGGGATCGCGTGTGACGCGCGCCCGCACCCAAGCGCGGTACGCAGACTGTTTATGTTCAACAGCCTCCGCGCACTCGCACCCGAACCACGGACGCGCTCCGCGGACTCCGGTGACATCGGTGTATGGGATATAGTATTCCATACCCACACCGATCTCACCGGCGACAGCAGTAGCGCTCTCAGATGGGTTCTTACCCTCAAAGCAGCGTTCAACCCACGGGATGGACGCATAATAGTCGCGTAGTCCATCCCAGTCCGCTGACGAGTAGTGCCAAAGACGCCTCTTCCCCTGCACGGGTCGTGGGGGCGCTACAATGGGCACGGTGGAGCGGACCAGACAGTGGTCGGACTTACCTAAAGCGGCACTCACCGAGACACTGTACTGGTCCGGGCGACTCGTCAACAGAAGGTCTAGCAGAGAGGGCTCTATGCCGGACTCTCTTGGTATCCTTGTGACCTTGTGCACCAATTGAGTCAGGTCATGCGCCAGGGCAAATGTGTGAGTGGCTCTTCCCGCATGGTCTGTTTTGGCGGAGCCCAACCAGATCTCGAGGTGGGCGTTAAAATCCCCCAAAAACACCAATTCGGCGTTCGGAAACCGCTCCTGCGCATCATCTGCCGCATGACTCAGGTATTCAAAGAGTCGAGTTACCTCTGCATCTCCCGTATGGGAGCGGTAAAGGCACACATAGATCTGACTCGCGGAGCCATGGTCTACGTGTACCCACAGGATGGAAAAGGATGGGTCCTCTAGACAGCGCAAACGGCGACAGCAAATATCCGCCCTAACAAACACGCACGCCCCGGCTTTGGCTCGGAAATTTTCCTCGATAACATAGCCGGGGTAAAGCAGGTAGGTCGTGTCGTCAGGGCGGCGTATTTCTGTCTCCGTCAGAAACAGCATTGCTGGTTTCGCCGCCTCCAGGTGATGGTGGACGGCGTTGAGGTTTGCATGGAGCCCACAGATGTTCGTGGACTCCACCTCAAATAGTCGTGTTGTGGGAGACTCCTTAGCCGCTGTTCTGACTCTATCTTTTTGGTGCGCTGTCATGGTAAATGGAAAGGAATGGATGGGAAGGCGTGAAAAAGAGGTGATTGTCGCCGCAGCACCGTGTGACAATACATGGGACATTGGTTTTGTCTATGATTGTGACGGCATGACGAGAGCCGACGCGTCTAACGGAAGGGCCCCCGTACCCCCCCGAACATGATCGCCGGGCTCCCATCCGGTCGCCAACCGGCACGACGTGCCATATCGGGATTATGCGCGACCTGGTGGGGCAGCCTTCCAGGGTGGTTAGTCCCAGTTGGGCCCCTGTACTATGCCGCGGGCGGCCAGCGGCACCACCGTTTCTACAGTTCTCCCTGTTCAACGCGGCGCCCCGCGTCACACCCCACTAGACTACGCCAAAACCCACCGGTCCCACTAGTGCTGCGACTACCATCACCTCGGCCCGGCTATGCACTTGCTGATCCCTGAACGCAATCCAACCGAAATTGGATTACTATGGAGGTTTTTTCCCGGTCGAAATTAGTGACAAATTTGTGCCAAATTTCTACCACCAGTAAAACGTCGTTGGTACGATCACGTCAATCTGCGTCTGATCGATAAGGAGCGAACGTCCGAGTGCCATCACTGCGACGCGAGTGACGTCACGGGACTGCACACGCTCACCGAGTGGCCGGCAAGGTGGGAGCTCGTGGCGGCCCTGGGAGTGAGAGTTCTCATCCTCGCCACCTTGCTCACGGCGATGGTCCGCTGTGCGGACGCGTGGGTGGCCAGCGTCTCCTTCTGCGTCCTCCTTTTTTTTTTTCTTTCTAATGGTCGTGAAGGAGACGGCGGAACGGGAGTGGCGGCGTGAGAGATAGAGACTTACAGATCACACCACCCGCGTGCGCAGGCAACTCGGGCGTCGGAGGGCACAGACTGACCTCCGTCCCTCATGAGCGCGGGCCTGGGGCTGACGGATAGAGCCGCCTGTCACCCCAGCAGTAGCAGGCCACGGCGGCGGCGTGCTAAGAAGCGCGCCTTCCCACTCTAGGGCGAGTCCTGGTTGTCCTCTTCCCGAAGAGGGCCAGACGCAAGGGATCGCCCTGATGGTTAGCCGGGGTGCGAGGGATATACTAAGTATATACTAGATATACTAAGACAACCTCACCTCCGGCCTAGCACCACGACCCTCAGTCGGCGTGCGGTTTTAGTCGGTTCCAGTCCAACATAACCTCCCCACCCAGCTCCAGCCGGGGAGGAAATGTAGGAAGAAGAACTGCAAGACGGACCCTGAAACTGTGCAATTGGGTTGCTAGGTGCCTGCAGGAGCGCCGTATTCGTGTCCTCTCTTCCCATCACTCTCTTTCTTCAGCTTTCATTGCTATGCAGATGATAGCACCTTACACGAGAGTTATCACGGAAATCCTGCGGCTACACAGTCTGATATCGATGAAAAAGGGTAGCTTCTTGTCACTGAGATTGTCCGGATCGTGGATCACATTTTGCAATGGCGCTCTGAGAACTTGGTGGAGTTCAATGCTAAGAAGACGCAGGCACAAGGTATTTTCTTTTCTTACACCATTCCACTCTTCAGAGCACGCCACTTCCACTAAACGACAATCGGATCGGCATCTAGTAAGGTCGTAAAGCTGAGTGCCACCATTGTTAAATAAGTACGTGTTTGTAATGGTGGCCCTTTCTTGACACTTTGCCTTTATCTTATCTCGGCCCCTATACATTTTGATTAATATGCGCGCTCTATACCTACATAAAATATAAACTAATGTGATCTTCGGTATCTCGTAGTTTGATATTTCGTACAGGTTTGAACTTCGGAATTTTATAATTCGGGCTTTTAAATATCGTTTCTTTTGTACGTAACTGGCAAGTATGGTCTGTCTACGCGGTGGGCATTTTAATTTTAAGAGTATTTTCAGTATCCTCAGATATCAAAAATTAGGTGTAGGTATGTCCCCAGCCTTATTTTGTTCGAAATCTCATAATCTCTGTTTAAAGTTTAACATGCTATGTATGACACTGAAACAAAAGACATGCCAATGACGTCACGTAACATAATATGACAGGGATGAATGTATAAGAAGAAAAGAGATACGAAATGTAATTGACAGACGTAATACGTCACAATAAATCATATTACTCAAAAATGCACTCTAACCACAAGGCTTAAAATAGTTTTTTCATCATTGGTAAGACAATTTTCACCATTATTTTGACTGGTAAAGAGCGTCTTGCAGCCCACTGTGCATCTCGGTGATGTGTGCGTGCACGGCTGCGTCTGTATTTTGACAGATTTTGAGTCGTGCGCTCCACGGACTCGGTCCTTAAGATAAGAAAAGCTTAAAATTAATTTGCCAGACATTAATTCGATTGTTAAACCTTGAATTAAAATAAAAAAGGCATGAAAAGTATTGCAGTATGATGCTAGTAGTTTGAAAGAGACAGTTGCAGAATAAGCTGAGAATAAGACAGAGAACCATTGCAAATATACCATTGATATTATCTGACCTCCTCCTCGTAACCTGTAGCCTAGCCCTGAATTCCTCAGTAAGGTACTGAGAGGATTCAGTGCTAAGCAGAACCAAAGGGGACTCAAACTGACACCTTGGAAAATGCCTCGCACAATATTTATTGGTTCACCGTTACTACACACCCCTCGACATCCTGGATAGCTAAGAACTGTTCTCCATTGACTCATACATGACGCCAAGAAGATGCACAGAGTTGTATCTACTTTATACAACTCTAGCACCCTCAGAAGCCATGTATGGGGCACAGAGTCGAACGCTTTCTTATAGTCTATCCAGCATGTCGATAGATTCTTACGGCTACGGCGAACTTGTTGACTAATGGCCATATCAATGAGGAGGAGCTCCTTAGTACCATGGGCCCCACTCCTACATCCATTCTGAGAGGCACTCATGACAGTGTTTGTAGAGATGTGCTTTGTTATTTTATCTCTCAGAATAGATGTAAGAAGTTTATAGACCGATGGTAAACACGTGATCGGTCTATAGTTACTGGGGTTCGAGGTACTTCCTGTCTTATGGAGCAGGTGGGTAACACCAGTGGTCATAAAAATTGGCAACGTCCCTGACTCGATAGCAGCCTGTTATTATTATTTTGTTTCTCGGGTGTATCATTTTCTGCGCTCGGGGGTGGTATCCGCCATGTGTGACTATCCCTAGCATATTAAACTCTCTTATAAGGGCCTCTACGTTTTGGCACCGGCCCGACGCACGCCTTCCAAAGGACCAGGACTCCATAGTCCCGAGAGGCACGGAACGGAGAAACAAAATAATAATAATAATAGGCTGCTATCGAGTCAGGATCGTTGCTAATTTTTATGACCACTGGTGTTACCCACCTGCTCCATAAGACAGGAAGTACCTCGAACCCCAGTAACTATAGACCGATCACGTGTTTACCATCGGTCTATAAACTTCTTACATCTATTCTGAGAGATAAAATAACAAAGCACATCTCTACAAACACTGTTATGAGTGCCTCTCAGAATGGATGTAGGAGTGGGGCCCGTGGTACTAAGGAGCTCCTCCTCATTGATATGGCCATTAGTCAACAAGTTCGCCGTAGCCGTAAGAATCTATCGACATGCTGGATAGACTATAAGAAAGCGTTCGACTCTGTGCCCCATACATGGCTCCTGAGGGTGCTAGAGTTGTATAAAGTAGATACAACTCTGTGCATCTTCTTGGCGTCATGTATGAGGCAATGGAGAACAGTTCTTAGCTATCCAGGATGTCGAGGGGTGTGCAGTAACGGCGAACCAATAAATATTGAGCGAGGCATTTTCCAAGGTGTCAGTTTGAGTCCCCTTTGGTTCTGCTTAGCACTGAATCCTCTCAGTACCTTACTGAGGAATTCAGGGCTAGGTTACAGGTTACGAGGAGGAGGTCAGATAATATCAATGGTATATTTGCAATGGTTCTCTGTCTTATTCTCAGCTTATTCTGCAACTGTCTCTTTCAAACTACTAGCATCATACTGCAATACTTTTCATGCCTTTTTTATTTTAATTCAAGGTTTAACAATCGAATTAATGTCTGGCAAATTAATTTTAAGCTTTTCTTATCTTAAATAACATAATGTTAAAATTACAGACATTATAAAATACTTTTAAATTTTTATAAAAAAAATTAAAAGAATCGCGTATGGCACATAATTACCAATGTCAGAAATGTCTGGCAATAAAAAAAGTATGTCAGGTAGTCTTATTTAAAAACAAAAAAATTAAAATTACGCCTCTTAAAATGTTTTGAAAATCCAGGATTATCACCTGGACAGGTAGGATGCGCAGTAATGAACGCAACCGCTCCCGCCAGCCAGATAGCCCAGACTCTAACCGAAAGAGCAAGAACAAGAGCATATCACAAAATCAGCTGACCTAAAATTCTCACTTTCAAAACGTTGCTAGCTCCTATACTAATAATAGTTACACAATATAACTATTAGACTCTTGTATCAAAGGTTATCAGGCTTGTAGCCAGTTAATACACAATAGATCTCATCAAGTAATATCATTACAGGGACTATATCCAACCATATCGATATCGTGAGGCACAATATAACATCCTTTGCATAATTACATCATACCCGTGAAGGGTATAATCCAGTAATCCATATTTGCATCTACTAGACAGATAATATATCTATCTGCAGATATTACCATTTACCAAATTATAACAACAATTATAGATCAAGTAAGTACATCTTACATAGCCAACACGATATGGTCAAATAGTTACAGCACAGCATAATAATATTACACAGTAAACAGTATAAACATATCAGAATTATATCGTACCTTACACTTCGACGCCTCGGGATAAACTGTCCCGATTTCATTCGGTGTCTCCTTTTTATATCATTTCATACGTCACATTGCATCGAATGATTTTCACCTACCCACTTATAAAAATAGTTTATAAAATGGTTCTAAAATGATTGAATTACATTTCATCGTAATATATTATCTATAAATTGGTCATATAATCTATACATTATAATTAATATATCTATTAAGCGCATCATCAAGGAGAACCACGCGGAACCTACGTCGGGTCATCTTGGTACATTCAAAACTTATCACAAGGTTCGCCTTCGTTTCTTCTGGCCAGGAATGTACAGGGATGTCGCTAGGTACATAGCATCCTGCGAGACTTGCCTAGCATATAAAGCCTCCACGCATTGTACCTTAGGCACACACGGCAAGCCAAAGGAATGCAATAGACCGTTCCAGATGCTATCAATTGACTTGGTTGGCCCTTTACCCGTTTCAAGGAAACAGAACGCCTATATACTGGTCGTATGTTGCTGTTTTTCGAAGTATTGTCTGATATTTCCACTGCGCCGTGCTACAGCGGCCAACGTCGTAAGTAATTTAGAGGAGGGAGTATTTATGGTCCATGGGATTCCTGAAATCATACTGCAGGATAACGGTGTCCAATTCGTAAGTAAAGAATTGGACACACTTTACAAAAAGTACAAGATTCCGAAGGTACAGTTCACGTCAAAATACACCCCTCAAGTCAACTTGGTAGAACGCTATAATCGCACTATCGTCACTGCAATCGCCACCTTCGTCGAGGATGATCACCGGACGTGGGACGTGCACCTGCCTCAGGTACAGTTTGCCATCAACAGCGCGGTTAATGAGGTAACGCGATTCTCCCCCGCCTTCTTAGTATATGGCAGGGAATTGGTCCCTTGTGGATCATACTACTCATCAGCCACTGATTCCAGTGACCTAGTCTTTCCCCCACGGGACGAGTACGCGGAGAACAAAGGCGCGCTGGCAGCTGTGTTCGATAAGGTACAGGCAGCTCTCCACCAAAGCCACGTCAAGAGCTCCCAACGTTACAATCTTCGCAGGAAGCCGGCTACATTTGAGGTCGGGGACATAGCTTGGAAGCGCACGCAATTCCAAAGTGACAAGGATGCGCGGTTTACAAAGAATTTGGCCCGAAATATCAAAAGTGCAAGATTATAGCAAAGCGTTCCCCATTAGTCTTTACATTAGAAGACACGGCGGGAAACAACATTGGCAACTGGCATATAAAAGACTTCAAAATGACGAGCTGACATTCTCATATTTTGTAAAATTTTATTTTTATTGTAGGGTAACTACGTTGTACTATGTTTAGTCTCGTTGTTCCAACCATCCGGCTTTCCCCATTGTTCGTTGCCTGGTGCCGTAGTTTATATCCGATGCCTTAGGTTAGCTAGGAGCTACGTGGAATGGTATACCTGGGTGAATTTCTCAAACGTAAAATTTTCGCGGCGTGACTGAAAATCATACCTTAAAGTTAACATATAGTAATGATTATTTTTTGTAAGAAAGATATCGTTTTTCTCTATATGCACGTATAAATTATATTATTGAAACTATTTTTGTGAGTGTGTAAAAAATGTATTTTCACCTAAATTCTAAGCTTGGTGGCGCGTCCACAACCTGTTTTCTTGGGAATGATCACAGTTTAATCAAAACTTCATTAGTTTACTGAGTATACTTAATAATAATTCGATTCGGCATTATTTTAGCTATCTTCGATAATGTCATTCGTAGTATTTAGTACTATACTTTATCTTAAAAATAATTTATAAGATGCGTCCGCGGCAAATGTAATGTATGTGGTGGGATTTATAAAAACATCGAAGGAGTCGTATTGAAAGTACCTATAAGGACGACACTATCATCATTGGAAACGTTCAGTTGGGTGTTAATGAGAACCAGTGCCAGTTGTCAACAGTCCCGTTTCGTTTTTCTGCCAAACTGCCAAAGTAGGTTGTTTCATAAGCATCGGACAAAAATATTGTAATTTTTGTGTTGATTATTTAAAACGGTTTATTCTCATTGTATATTTTAATATTTAAGTATAGTGTACAGGTTCAGTATGTGTATTAAATTTTGGTAATGTAACCACTATATTCTAAATAGTATTTTTATAAATATTTTTTTTAGACGTGAAACTAATTTTGGTGGAGCACTTTTGGTGAATTTGGTGGTGTTTTACTAATCATCAAAATTGTATATTTACACCAAAATTTGTTTTCATAGTTATTTGATTAAGCTCCTACGTAGTCCGACGGGCTACTAGGTCAGGTGACCTCTACGTAGTATACCCTGGGCAATGGAGAAAGCACCACCTCTCTCCCTAGGTGGGAAAGAGGTTGTTGGCTGTTGAGGGTTGTTCGGAAGCTTTCCTAATTTTCTCTCAGATTAACCATTAGCATATGAACTACCCATACAAAAGACGGGCGAGGAGTTGGGTGAAGTCAGCTGATGCCGCAGTAGGGACAGGCCGGTGTAGTGGAGCATCGTGCGCTCTTTCCGTCACCTGCTTCTACTGGCGTGAAAGGCGGCCTCACTCTTTACTACTAAGCCTACGCCGTTAAAATCTGCCCACCCTTCTTCCCTCCTCTCCACTGTCAACATCATTTGGCTTTTCTTCCTCTGCTTTCTCACTTACATGAAAGCTACCGTAGATGCAAGAGTGCCTCATGTAATCTTTTGCACGTGACTCCAAGCAACAAAGCGATGAAGTCGAAAATGTAGGTGACACGCAACTCCTGCTTATGTTGCTCCAGCAGCTAGCACTTTGCTATCGTGTAAAAGGTACTCAATCTTCTCCACAGAAGGCTTCTGACCTCAACCGTCCTCAAGCTCCTACATCCACATCCTCACATGTTGCACCAATCTATCGGCGTCCACCACCGATATTAACAGCATATATGGGCAGTTATGGAGTGATTGTCTGATGCTATCCGACCAAAATACCACGCTGATTGGGAATGGACTAAGGACAGATCCTAGATGTACCCCGACAGTGATAAGGAAGATTCTCATATTGCCAACAGCGGTTCGAACAACGGAATCAGAATCGTGGTACATGTCTCGGATGGTGTAAACCTCTGGAACCCTTTTGAACCGCAATGCCCATCAGCTCACCGCGTGAGAAACTTAGTTGAAGGACTCCTGTAAGTTCAGAAATAGACATCACACTACCAACTTGTCTTGCCACTACCAAGTGTCCATGGCATATCTTCCGTCCACCCTTAGGCATACCGAGTACCACCTCTCCCACTTTGAGAATAACTGCCTAAATCTTTTCCCAGCAATTTTGAATAAGTTGGTCGATAATATTGGCGCCATTAGAGTAAAATATAATCCTTGTTAGAAGCAAGGATAGATAGAACAATCAAATGTTTTGCTTTTATACTGAAACTACTAACAACTAAAGTGGTTTTGCCATATAAAAATGAAGTTGGTGATAAAAGGGTAATAATTAAGGGTTATATGTAACTATTAAGTGCCAAATTCTAGAAAAAAAACAAAGAAATAGTATAATTAATAATAAATAAAAAATAAAAATAAGATGATATGCAATTTTGGTGTTAGACACCAATTTCGGTGTATTGAAAATTCAGGTGTATAAAATAAACAAGTAATTCCCAGGGCTAATTAGACTATTCAAACATAATAGGCATAAAATATGTATTTCTAGCTAAATGTTGAAAGAGATTACCTAAATACCTAGAAATAAAAAAAAATCACCAAAATTAGCTAAAAATTCATAGATGTTGAAATTCACCCACCTATACTCCGTCCATTATATTATTGTATTTTAGACAGCTCACTGACAGTGGTCGGTATAACTTTGTTCTAGCGTCAACACCTGAAAATCCTAACAAAAATTTGGCGCCAATACGTTATTTTTATTGACAACGTCACGTCAGCCAGAAAGCAATTTTAGGGATGTAGTTAGTCTATCGACTGGGTTTTCATTATAGTAACTTGAAAATGTCACAATCGATATCGACTACAGAAAATAATTCTTCTAAAAATATTACATAACTGGCGGTTTTTAACCGAATTCTAAACAACAATTCGAATATTTATATTTTTTTATATTTGTATGATTTTGTACGGAAAACGATTTTTGTAACTCCGTCATATGTAGACGAATTGTCAGAATTATTTTTTATTTGAAAGAGGTTTATTCCAAAATGGTCCCATTTAAATTGCATAAAGATATGATGATGGGTTTCAGAGACAGACCACGGAGTTCTGCAATAAATACCAGGAAATCAGCATGTTGGAATTTTATTCTAGAAGCCAGTTGTTTTGTTCTGGAGATTAACGTGTGCGTTATGGCCCACAATCGTTTTCTATTACATTTGTAAATTGTAGGTACAGACACGAAATATCTACTGCTTTATTATTATGAACAGAAAGATAATAGATTATAATTCCACATGAAATCATATATTAATCATAATATTTTAATTTATCGATTAATATTTTTTTAATCGAGGTTTTTAACTTTGTCGATATTTTAAATTTTCATGCAATCACTACTTCCATCTGTCTAAAATACAATAATATGATGGACAGGGTATAGGTGAACGTTCAGTGGTTGGCGGGAAGCACAACTACGTTTTTGTTATTTTTATTTCTACTATCTGCAATATAAGATATGTAAAAGGACATGTGGTAGAGTTTAGTGCAAAACTCGAGCTGGGTTGTAGACCACCGTCATTCCTGTTGCAGTCGTTATGTGGTCTGTAGGAATTGATGATCCAGATTAACTACGCACTTAGGGTAAGCCCGTAAGCACCGATCATCTCGTGCATATATTGGTTTATGTAGTATATGTGTATTAAATAATTTTGTTAATTTAGTTGATTTCAGTTCATAATTAATCATTTTGACACCGTTTTAGTGGTCTCGTACTTAGCATTGTCAACTTAGGCTTGAGGTAACCGCTGGGTTAAAAATAAGCCTTCACTGTGTATAAAAGCTTCCTTAGTGTGAAGTCTTTTTTTATCTGAGGGAGACTTATGTTCTCCCTGGGTTCTATAGCACGTCAGAGCGGTTAGTGACTCTGTTGCCGGTAGGTTAGCTTCAAGTGGTTTACAATGTACCGTTGAGGAAAGCTAGCGCCAAACTTAACACCTCAATCGCAAGTGGTACGTCCCATCAGATTAGTTAGGGCCGGACAAGGTATGTGTGGTTCGTCTTCCTACCTCCGCGGGACGAAGACTTGGTGTGATAGGTGTATGTTAGGTGGTGTGTCTGTGATTCTGTATGGTTGTATGAAAGGGTTTTGCTTGCATTGAAGCCAATGACCTCGTTCCAGAGGGTTTGTTTCAGGCGGATTTTCACTGTTCCCCCAGTAAAAATCCTTCTCCCAGTTCCTCGGGTATTGTTACGTGAACACTGGTTCCGGTAATAAAAAATGAAAACATTTGAACATAGCAGTAATAAACGGTAAATACCGGTATCTCGCGATTGCAGCGCGTGTCCCATCACGGGGTAGTGAACGCGGTCATTACCTTTTAAGGTAATGCATCGTTCTAACGCGCATATAAAATGAGTCACACGAATTGATAACCAATCAGCGCATTCCGTCAAACGGAGAATCAGCTGATGGCCCAACACTAACCCACAACAAAAAAAAAACACGCCCCGCGCTCGCGCCGAGGTAGACAGCAGACCTCATTCGATCGCGAGACTCCGCAGCGGAACGTGCAGTCGTAATCTTAAAACCTAGATAACATATAGTTACATTCTGCTAGATACTAGTACTGAGTCCTACGTA
Source organism: Eilema sororculum (assembly GCA_914829495.1). Lineage (NCBI taxonomy): Eukaryota > Metazoa > Arthropoda > Insecta > Lepidoptera > Erebidae > Eilema > Eilema sororculum. The sequence continues at coordinate 10,862,305 of OU618559.1, forward strand.
CTCAGTATAGTTATCGTATCGTAGTATTGTATATCTCGGCATCTCAAGAAAAGTCTTGTTAAGTAGAAGCTGTTCCCAATATAAGGGGTAAGTCTAGTGTCCTTAATAAACAGTGCGCGAGTATTAAACGAGAGTCACGTAAATAATAAAGTAAAATAACATCGTCATTCGCGTGTGACATTCCTGCTTAGCCCCTAGGAGCTAAGCGTGATGCTAGCTCATTTTTTAGTACCTGCCTACCTGCGGTCGTGAGTTCGGTAGTTACCTAGATGTAGTTTGTCTTTGTGTAAATGTAATTAAATTAAAGTTAAAGTAAATTGTGATTAACATCGTGTTGGGTATGTCTGTCGCCTGATGGTAAGTCTCGTCGGGGTTTCTCGGCCGGAGCCAGTAAAGACACTTGATGCAAGTTTAAAGTATTTACTGATTCGAATTCACGACTACAATGCGCGTGTCCTACCTACTGCCCGGATCGTATATGACTGCCCGTCGCAGCGGGGCCGCACGACCGAGTGCCTACAAAATGCTTGTCAGCATTCTGTCCCCACAGTACTCCCCCCCTTTTTAAAAAAAACAATTACAATTCCAAAAAGAAAAAGAAGAGAAAAAAACGTTTGTACATATTAAAAAGTTACCTCAAAATCGGTACATCATTACAATTGTTCTAACAAGTTAACAATAGGTACATACATTGCTACGGTTAAACTGCTGACTCGAGCGCGCCGGGCGTCTCGCCGTGTTTACAATGGCGCGTCCAGTGTGGGGCTTGTCGTGCCTGATTACAATGTTTCTGTTAGTAACATCACGCTCGCTCTACTTACTGTGTAGGCAGTCCTTACATAACTTAAACCTAATTTTAACATAATCTAATCCTATGTCCCTTTCGTGCCTGATTAAGTGGTAGCTGCCGTGACGACCCGCTCTGCTATAATCAATTACATCCCTGGGGGATCCGCAACGTCCGCCACGACAGCGCCAGCAACTCCTTCCATTCATCACTGCAAAACATACCTCACACTTGCATTCTTGTTAAAATACGACGGGCCGTGGCCTCTATGTTTACATTTCTCATACCTACAACTAAGGCTATGTTCACATTAATAAAAATTTATATTACATACTTAGTTTGCACTGCTGAACATTTGACACTGTTTTAGTAGACACTGGCTGACAATGGTGCTTGCACTGGCACGTTGGGTTCTTTTACACTGTGTTGTTTGACAACTTCTAGCATGTCGTTCGCTAACTTCCGTTTGATGTGTTTGCCGCACTTCTTACTGCACAAGTATACACATGTTCCTAATATTAATGCCACAACTACGAAAATTAGTATGCCATATACTTCGATTTTCCTCTCCAATTCGGCTCGGGCGGAGTTGTCGGAGCCTGTCTGTGCAATTACTACTTGATCGTTCTTGGCCTGCTGATTTCCCATGTTTATAAAAATGGCCATAAAGCTGCTACTGATACTATTGTGCGTTTACTAGTGCGTTTCTAGATTTCATAGTCTATATGTACTAAATTAGTGCTTACGCTATCGTTTACTCATCTACCTCATGTACAGGCTGTTGTTGTTTGCGACCTCGTAACCTATAATTTTATATTCTAAACGTGACTCTAATTAAACCTGACCGTTGGCCGAACGGTTCTACCACTGCGAGTGGTTTTTAACGCGGATTTCAATGCGGACTCGCCCTTGTCTGTGTCTGTGTCAGTCTGAGGAGTGTCATGGATGCCCTCATCCCCCTGCTGCGTGATTCTGCTGGGTACCTCACTGTTGTTAGTGGCCTGTGGTTCCTCTAAAATGTATGCTGGCTTAAGTCTGTCAATTGAAATGTTGCTTTGCCGATTGCTAAGTTGTATTCTGAACACTTTGTCACGCCTGCTTATGACGCGGTAGGGGCCATCTGGTGGAGCGCTTATGTACTTTCTTAATTATTTCCCACATAATTTAATTGTATTTCAATTTTGTAATTTAAGAAACCGCTTTTATGAACGAATAATGTTTGAATATTGGCGCTCATTTGTTGACCACTTAGTGTTGAAGAAGGCCAATGGATGGCGCTGTGAACGGATCTCTTCGAACTATATTTTGAGAACGAAGTTTCTATTAGCGAGACTCTCAAGCTTCACGGCTGACGTTCAACCCGTTCATTTTTTAATCAGTCTGTAACTCGCCGCAGCACTGAAAGGTGTCTATGACTCCGCTACCACACCAAACGGAAGTTTGAGTAATTCAACTCCTCGTTTCCTTTTCTGTGTAATTCTATAAGTTCCTTTGGCCACATTCTCAAGTCAGTATAAGTGAAGTGTATCGGAAGAAAACGACAAATTCAAGAAAATAACTGGCCGGTCGAAACATACCTACCTACCAGCACGTGCCAGGAACCACGCCTGTCTACAGCTGAATCCTCACGAGGTGGAACTCAGGTCAGTGCCGGTTCTCTTACGTTTTCATTCATGGAAGCGGTCACATGTGTATTTTCTTTTCATTACAACCTAACTGCTGGTCATAGGAGCTTATACGCTCTGTGTGCAAACACACCATTGGCAGGACTATTTACACGTCCTACCACAATTTATGGTCCTTACGAGTCGGATAGGCCAGTAAATAACATATTCACGTAATTATTGGTGAAAAGTATTTCTTTCCTATTCATTTAATTAAAAGATTCACGTAATTTTGGTGAATTCTTTCCGCCATCTTAGTTTCATTACTTCATTCGCTAACAGATTTACGTAAATTATTTGGTAAATTCTGCATTTAAAACGCTAAATCTACGTAATAATTGGTAGATATTTATAATAGTTGGTGATTTACGTATTAATTGGTAAATACTCATCATTCTATTCACATACGCGTAACTTTGTAGGTACCTATATAGGTACGTAGTTACATTCCCGCTCCGCCGTACTACTTGCGCTATTATATAATAAGCCGTAGTACAATTTTCAATAAAAAGTATATCTAAACTGTTTGTGTTAGATAATCTTCTTGTTATATTTCAATAGGTAGGTCCTACCTATCGTTAATTTGCAAACATGTCGTCAGATCTCGAGACGAAGCTTATTCTGTTGAATCAAAAAAAGGAATTATTGTTTGCATGCATTACCCGTTGGTATAAATCTTCGAAATCCATTGTTTGCTTTGACATAACGACGCGAGCGAATGAAGATTTTCTGTCTGAGACCGAGAACATCGATGATGTTCGCGATAAGTTCGAGTCGATTGTAGATCAAATAAATAGCTTAAATTTATCATTAGAACCCCCTGTGGAATCCGACTATTCTTGCCTTGACTCATTTGATGAATTGTATTCGAGAATAAAACGCATTAGAAATAAATTATCTACGCCCAAGGTCAAGGAGGTCGCCTCACACGGGTCGAGTAATTCGAACGCGTCTGTAGTGAAATTGGAAATGCTTGTTGTTCCGAGTTTTGACGGACGCCCTGAAAACTGGAATACATTTTATCAGTCCTTTAAGGCCAATATTCATTCAAACAAACAATTGTCTGATTCGCAACGTGTGCAATACCTATTCTCAAAACTAAACAATGACGCATTAAAGTTCACTGCCGGTATTGTTCCGTCAAGTGAGACCTACAGTATAGTTTGGGACGCCTTGGTCAAGAAATACCAAGATAAACGCTCATTAGGTTCATATTATCTTAATAATATATTAGACTTAAAGAATTGTTCACCTAGTGTGAACTCACTTGATTCATTTATAGGTATATATTCCTCCTCTATCGCCGCGCTTAAAGAGTTAGGTATAAATGATTTAACGGACTTCATGTTTCTACAATGTGCCTTGAGGAAAATGGACACGCTAACCATCCAAGCCTTCGAACTTTCTGTTCGAGGTGTCGATATACCTACGACGCAACAGCTGATCGACTTTGTACAAGATTATGCTAAGATGATTGAACGGTCAAACCCGCGGTCTTCGTCATATGCGAAGTCGTCCACTGCTGGGACGCCACAGTCTAATGATAGGCGTGTACAGCGTAATTCTAAGTCGTTTGTTGTCAGTGAGCCGATTAATAATAAGTCGAATGCGCCCGCCGCAGTTGACGCGTCCTGTTGTTTATGTGGCGGCAGCGACCACCGACACCTGTATAACTGCGCTCAGTTTAAAAATATGCAAAATGCAAAGGCTAGATATGAGTTTATTAAATCTATGCGTGGTTGCGTGAATTGTCTAAGCACATTACATAATCTCCCGCAATGTAAAAGTACGTCAGTTTGTTTCTGTCAGAAAAAACATCATAAATTATTGCATTTTTATAATAATGTTAATAATTCGCACTCGCATGCGACGACTGTTGCCGCATCCCCGCCGCCCCAGTGCGACCATGTTAGTCCCACTCCTGAGTCACCGCTCGCTTCAAGCACTGTGCATTCGTATGCCTCTAGCCATAAGGGTGATATTCTCTTGGCAACCGCTCAGGTGTATGCTCGCCCTAAAGGTAGCACTGGAAATAAATCTGTAGTCAGATGTCTAATTGATAATGGCTCACAGAATAACTTAATAACATTGTCCTGTTGTCGTTTATTAAATTTACCAATAATACCAATGAGTAATTCTGTTGTCAAAGGTGTTGGTTCCACTTCGCACACGATAATAGGCTATGTGTATTTGGACATTGAATCACGTATTTATGCAGATCATAAGTATACTATACATGCGTTAGTTATGAATAGCCTTACGGATCAATTGCCCTCGCAATTAATTAAGTGTGATCGCGAGTTAAATCTTCGCGATTTACCGCTTGCTGACTTAAGCTGGAACATTCCAGGAAACATTGATATAGTATTAGGTGCACAGCTTTTCCCGTATATCTACTTAGGAAATAGAGTCGAGTGTGGTCCCAGTGCCCCTTGTGTACTATCAACCGCGTTTGGGTATGTACTTATGGGTGATTACCCACGTAAAGTTGTTGTGCCTACAACCGCATCCTTTTCTGCGCTAGCACTAAATGATTTAGTGCAAAATTTTTGGGAACTTGAGGAAGTTCCTGTGAAGCGCCTATTGTCTCCAGAAGAAACCGAGTGTGAGAATATTTTCACATCTACTGTGACTCGCGATGGGTCGTTATACTGTTGCGCTGCCGTTCTGCAAGGATCCCTCTGAACTAGGGAACTCGCGCGGCGTCGCTCACCGCCGGTTTTTGTCGCTCGAGCGTAAACTTCGTCAATCACCAACCGTACGTGAAAATTACAATAAGGTTATTCAGGATTATTTAGATAACGGTTATCTTAGTCTCGTTGATGACTCTAAGTTGTCTATGGATGGTTATTACATACCACATCACGCAGTAGTTCGACATGACAAACCGATATCACGTATTGTGTTAGACGCGAGCGCTAAAACCCACACTTGTCTTTCGCTCAATGATATTTTACATATTGGTCCCAATTTACAGGCAGACCTGTTTTTATTATTATTAAATTTTAGGCTATTTCCTATCGCAATGAACGCTGACATAAATACTCACCGCAAATCGCTTGAGTTTGATGTTGGCAGTCATGTCGCAAAGGTTTTAGGTCTCTCGTGGGAGCCGTGTGGAGATAATTTTTATTTCACATCCACCTTGGTAGATGAGAAGTGCACTAAGAGAAATATACTCTCTATAGTTGCGCGACTATTTGACGTGCTCGGGTTGGTGGCACCTGTGATACTCTACGCCAAGTTGTTAATTAAGGAACTTTGGCTTAGTAAGAGTGATTGGGATGACCCTGCTCCAGAGCATATACGCTCACGCTTTTCCGCTCTCGTTCAAGAATTAAAATTGCTTGACACATTAAAAATTCCGCGATATATAGGTGTCGAAGTTGATTGCGAATTACGTCTTGTCGCATTTTGTGATGCCAGCCTGAATGGCATGGGATGTGTTATTTATGCACATTGTACCTACCCATCTGGCATTCAAACTCGCATTTTGTGTGCGAAATCAAAGGTCACTCCGACAAAGATTACTACGCTTGCTCGATTAGAGTTATGTGCTATTTTGCTTATGTCAAAGTTAATAAGAACTGTACGTGATTCTTATGCATTACGCATTCCCGTTACTGACATTTACGCCTTTTCTGATTCCACGATTGCCTTATCAGGCTCATTCTCCGGTTCAGGATTCTTAACGTCACCTTCGTGGCAATTTTCATTTCTTTGATTTTCATGATATCAACTACAATATATTAAAATTTATACAAATACAAGTTCATTGGTATGTGTGACATCAAAATATAATGAAAAATGAAAAAAATATACGAATTATAAAATTTTGCTCACACGAAAGTGACGGAGAGTTCCACGAAAGTGACTTAGTAACTAATCGGGGTAATATCAATACTAATAATAGAATATTCGAACTATTTTGGTTATTTCCTGAGCCTTAACGGCATAAAAAGTATCTTATATATCCGTTTCTTGATTTTAAGCTACCTCCCCACCAATTTTCAGCCAAATAAGTTCAGCTGTTCTGCAGTAATAAATGGTGTAACTAACATGACTTTTTGTTAAATTTATATAACTATAAGATTGTATTCTCGATCTTCTGGAATACTTTTACAAAGACCTAAAGTATATTTAGGTATGAATGAAATTTAGTAAAACCAGTCGAGTTATTAAAAATATTTATTTCACTTATAAACCCACGATCAAAAAATTAACAATCATAAGTTGAGAAGATGTTCACAATGAATAACCAATAAATGAATAATCTTACTAATAAAAAAGATAATCTCTCCATGCTATGTAATTTAAGGCGGGAAGATTACTATTTTTATAGAAATGATAAACCATTTGAAACTCACAAATGAAGCAATCAAAAATTATAACTTAACGAACTTTTACAGTAATAGTTTTTTGTACGTCCATAATCAGTCTTTCATTTTAATAATTATCAAGTGTAACATTTATTTAATAGAACTTGGTTTAAAAACTTTAACAAGTAAATATCTTCTTTTAATCTAAGGGCCGATTTTTCAAAGCTCAGATAAGGATTTCTTATACAGTTAAGCAACAAACATAAAATTATATCTGGTTGTTTATCTAAGCAGTGAGAAATCGGCCTTAATTATATTAATACTCGTAATTAACTATTTTTCTGATTAATATTATAATAATTGGCAATAATCAACAAACATAAAAATACAATCAAAATAATCTCGAGACTGTCGATGTAATCATCATTATCTATAACATCCTCATAATTGACATTAGAGACGACAAGATATTACCTACATATTAGAAACCGATGATGGACAGTTACATAGCATCATCACGCTTTCTCAAAAGCTTCATCGGTTACCACCTCGTAAATAGACTAATAACAAATTATAACTATCAAAGTGTTAATTTGAAGCATCGCAACATTTTGCCTTTAATATCTCGGTGGGGGAGTTTTCAGTAATTATGTTAATACGTCGAAGTGATTTTACAATTAACTCCATATTGGCATGTAGTTTACACATACATGTGTCTCTCTCTTTGAAACTGGGAGCTAATACCCAAAAAGGTCTCAATTTACAGAATTTAGAATAACTGGTTTTATGGTCTGGAAAATCGTGAAGTATTTTTTTATGAATATTCTGTATTGAATCGTTTAAATACCGCTTTTGCTGCTTTTCTTTCTTTTTTGTGATATAATCCCTTTTTCCTGCACACATTCTACTATTTTCATCGTCTAAATAAAATAGTTTAACGTCTTTGAACAGTTTATTCTCTTGGTTAGTATCGGGTATTTCATTTTCTGTGTTTTCACTTTCGTCTTCTCTACTAGATGTATCAGTGTCCGTTTCAAATCTTCTGCCTTTCATTGCTAAAAGAGTATGTTTCATGCGCGATAATTGCTGCCGATATTTAGAATTCAAACTTTTAAGTTCTTGAACTCTTTTGTGCATGATTCTACTTTCCTTCAAAGCCTTATTTTCGTACATTCGCGATTTTTTTTTATAATTCTCAATTGCTTTTGACTTTACTTTAGTACGATCACGAGTAGGGCTTTCAGCAGGACTAGAATCATCACTGGATAGAAATGAATTAGTCGGGCTTAATGGTAACGATGTAGAAGTATTTAAATTGTTGTCATTAACTGTTAATTCTATAAAAAATGAAAGGCTTGTTGTTTGAGCAGTTTGAGTAATAAGTTCAGGTCCATTTGAAGTTGGGCTAAGGGGATTAGGACGTATTTGTAGAGCAGTCGTGTTCACAGTATTGCTGGAGGTGGAATTTTGCCTCTTACTCAACCTAGTACAGGGTCTTAAAACAGGTGAGATATCTGTCGCAGAGGTACCTAGCGTCGATAAAGGCGCTGCTACCGATTTTGAAGGTTGCAAAGGAGATAATAAAAGTGGATCATCATTTAAAGTTGGGCTAAGGCGATTAGGACGTATTTGTAGAGCAGTCGTGTTAACAGTATTGCTGGAGGTAGAATTTTGCCTCTTACTCAACCTAGTACAGGGTCTCAAAACAGGTGAGATATCTGTCGCAGAGGTACCTAGCGTCGATAAAGGCGCTGCTACCAACTGTGAAGGTTGCAAAGGTGATAATGAAAGTGGATCATCATCACCTAAGTTTGAATTCTCAAAAGGTATCAATTCTTCATTAAGAATAGCATTTTTGCGTTCCTTCATTCGTTTTCTGTAAAGTCTTCTTTTAATACGATTTTGTTTTCTTACTTTATTTTTTTGCTGGCTGGTCATCTCACTTATAGGGATAATTTTTTTTCAGCTTTCCTTTTATGGTATCTTGCCCTAGCTTTTGCTTTTACCACTTCATGAAGCTCTGCATCTCTTTTTATTTTCGCTCTTCTTCTTTGTTCAGCTAACCGTTTATACTCTAAATATTCATCTCTGTCGCGCGGTTGCATTTTGTTGACCGCTGAACCTAAAATGAATTTCCAATAATTACTGTGGTGTACTTATGCATTGATTTGACGTAAATTGCTGTTACAATTAAATTAATTTTATATAATCTAATTAAAGTTTTATATGTACTTAATTTATTAATTAATTTAATTGGCTGTCATATAGATGGCATATGCGTCAACAATATCAACTACGCAGATGATATGGTGCTGCTGAGCCCATCGATCAGCGCACTAAGGCGACTGTTGCAAGTCTGTGAGGGTTATGCGGCGGCTCATGGACTCAGGTATAATGCTAAAAAGAGTGAGTTACTAGTTTTCAAGGCGGGCACCAAATGTTACGAGAGCGTGCCACCAGTCTCGCTGTGCCACACTCCTCTAACAAGAGTCACTCAAGTCAAATACTTGGGTCACTGGGTCGCCGACGACCTGAACGACGATCTCGACATCGAGAGAGAGCGCAGGGCGCTGGCGGTCCGATGTAATATGCTGGCCCGCAGATTTGCAAGATGTTCGAGACAGTCGAAAGTGACACTATTTCGAGCATACTGTCAGTCTTTCTACACTTGCAGTCTGTGGGTTAGTTATACGCAGAGGGCCTTCAGCGCGCTGCGCGTTCAATATAATAATGCGTTCAGGGTGCTGTTGGGGCTACCACGCTACTGTAGTGCGTCGGGGATGTTCGCGGAGGCGAGGGTCGATTCATTCAATGCCATCATCCGAAAGAGATGCGCTTCCGTCCTTCGTAGGATGCGCGAGAGCTCCCACAGCATTCTGAGCGCATTAACTGATAAGTGGGATGGTCCGATGCTGGGACGCTGGGTGCGAGCGCACGTACTGTAACGTATACAGTGTCTCAGTGTTGTGACTATATCTACTAGTACATTCTATGTTTTTTGTTATTTCGTGTGCTTACTAACTATAGAATAAGATTTCTGTTACTAACAATTTATGGATCTTTGGTCTGCAATAAAGATTATTATTATTATTATAATATTTCTAATTCCTATGTAGGTCATCGAAATGTTTCAGTCTGATTACAAGGACAGTTTCTTCATGAGCAGTTCTCACTACTTGATGAAGAATATAATTAAATAGAATAGGAAAGAAGATGTGTAGTAGATAATACCTAGACAATCAAGGAGTCCGTGGAAGTCCTAATCATGATTGTTTACCATAAGAGCTTGTCAGGAATTATACCAAACCAACATACCAGTAATATATTATAGATAAACTTGTATATATTGTTGAAATACCTTTAAAATATAACTTAGAAACTAAGGAAAATGAGTTGCAATATAGTAAATCACCATCGTGGATTGCTAAATCACTTTCGTGACTGCCAACAACACGAAGGTGATGGAATGAAGGTGATGAATTTTCATTCACATTGAAAAAAAGTGCTTCAATAGTTGGATAATATAAACACGTAGTATATTACAGAAATAGGAGTTATATAAGCTTATTTTTAGACAATATTTATCCTTAAAATAGTCTTAAAATAATCTTATAACAGTGCCCACGAAGGTTACCTTCACAGGGTAACAAAATTATTAGAAAATGTTTACGTACCTGTATCGTCCTGTCTATAGCCTTGAACCACACGAAGGACCCTCACGGCGCTCGCTCGTCGACTGGCGCACCGAGGAACGATAAACACACAACCGTAAATCGTTCATTGATGGAATTAAATACCATTCAATGACGCGGCTTCACAAAACTTAAAATCGTGTGACAGATCCATTTTATTTTATATTTATGTAATAAAGAAAGTAACATTTATATAAATATATTATATGTATGCAGCAACTAATAACAAATATTATGATGTACTATACATAAGTATACATTGAATAGTTCAGTATTTATACCTGATTGTTTGAAGTAAACGGGCAGTGTGACAGGCGGAGAATGGCGATTTTACTCCCGTTTTCACTGATGGGATTTTTTTTTCAAGTATTTCAATTTAACTTTTGGTAATAAATATATGGTTTTTAGGGAGAAGGATAAATGAAGAAACAAATAAAAAATATTTCATAGCTGTATCTATATTAGGTAAATTAATATTACCGTGTGACAGTCAAAATCGGTCTCCCGGAGAATGAGCCATCGTGGGTTCACTCGTCACCACATCGGTGGTCGATTTTTGTTAGCAACCGGGTCGCTCAGTGTCAAGAAAACTTGAACGCTGAACATTTTTATCACGTCGCCGGAGACATTAACCCGAGTGATTGTCTATCACGCGGCATGCTCCCTTCGCAACTTTTGACTTATGATTTGTGGTGGAACGGTCCAGCATGGATTCGCGGCCCCCCTGATGAATGGCCTATTAAGTCATTCTCTCCCGCCAACTGTTCTGACTTACCTGAGCATAAGGCAAATGTGTTGAGTGTGACAACAAAACACACAGAGTTGCCATTGTTATGTACATTAGCACAACGTGTTTCTTCTTGGCAGAAACTACTACGTATCATTACATACGTTTTAAAATTCGCACGATTTAAATTTAAGATCGAACCTCATTCTGTATCAGGATTACATCCTGTCCTTCTCCCTAAACGCGATCACGTTGTTGATCTTATAATTCAGCATTTTCACGTTGTCAATTGTCATACTGGACCTGGACTCCTCATGTCTATCATAATATATAAAACGCGTACTGGTACTTGCAAACTCGCTGTAAGCAAGTTGTATCCTATCCCAACGCAATAACTTACAACGCTAAATAGAATCTTAAACTTTAATTTTTAACTCAAGCTTTAAACATACTTTAGATAGAATATTGTTAGTCTAAGTTGTTATTTTAGCTATGTGTATTATTATGTTATACAAATTCACTATGGGCTCTAATCAGCCAGTGTTCGCTTGTTTGTTTCGTAACGTCTTGCGACGTTCCAAAGCCGGGTGCATGGTGGAGCGCTTATGTACTTTCTTAATTATTTCCCACATAATTTAATTGTATTTCAATTTTGTAATTTAAGAAACCGCTTTTATGAACGAATAATGTTTGAATATTGGCGCTCATTTGTTGACCACTTAGTGTTGAAGAAGGCCAATGGATGGCGCTGTGAACGGATCTCTTCGAACTATATTTTGAGAACGAAGTTTCTATGAGCGAGACTCTCAAGCTTCACGGCTGACGTTCAACCCGTTCATTTTTTAATCAGTCTGTAACTCGCCGCAGCACTGAAAGGTGTCTATGACTCCGCTACCGCACCAAACGGAAGTTTGAGTAATTCAACTCCTCGTTTCCTTTTCTGTGTAATTCTATAAGTTCCTTTGGCCACATTCTCAAGTCAGTATAAGTGAAGTGTATCGGAAAAAAACGACAAATTCAAGAAAATAACCGGCCGGTCGAAACATACCTACCTACCAGCACGTGCCAGGAACCACGCCTGTCTACAGCTGAATCCTCACGAGGTGGAACTCAGGTCAGTGCCGGTTCTCTTACGTTTTCATTCATGGAAGCGGTCACATGTGTATTTTCTTTTCATTACAACCTAACTGCTGGTCATAGGAGCTTATACGCTCTGTGTGCAAACACACCATTGGCAAGACTATTTACACGTCCTACCACCATCATAAGTAGGAGTCAGTGGCTTTCTCACTGTGTCATCCCTGACGAAAACGTGTGAACATGTATTTAAATCTTTGTAAATGAAAAGTTTTTTGTCGTCAGTGTGTGAACGCGTTTGTGGTTGCATGCTACGAATAGTTTCTCTAATTTTATCAGCATATGTATAGTGATCTACATTTGCGAGTTTGCTCGTGTCGCTGTAAAAATCGCCAGGCAAGCGTAATGCCTGACCTAGTACCATTTCTGCCGCGCTAAGCCCTGTTTCGACTCGCATCGCTGCCCGAATTCCGAATAGAACCGTTGGTAACTCATCGTCCCAAGACGCCTTCCCCGACAGCCTGCATGTCAATGCTGCCTTTAGTTGCCTGTGGTGCCTTTCTATTTTTCCGTTGCTGCACGGGTGATAGGGCGTGGTTCTTACCCTCTGTACCCCCAGTAGTTTGAGCAAGCTAATGAATAATTCACTCTCGAATTGTCTACCCTGATCACTGGTAAGTCGCGTGGGGCTGCCAAATCGGCAGATCCATGTCTCGTAAATTGCTTTCGCTACTGTTTCGGCCGTTATATCCGCTGTCGGTATGGCCTCTGGCCAGTTCGTAAACCTGTCTATTATTGTTACACAATATTTGTTACCTCTCTGTGTTGTACTTAGGGGCCCGACGATGTCGACGTGAATGTGCTCGAACCGCTTGCTCGGCCCGAACTCGCCTGCACCTGAAATTACATGACGACTCACTTTACTTTTTTGACATTGAATGCAACTTTTAGCCCACTCTCTCACGTCTTGGTTCATTTCCGGCCAGAAATACCTAGAGGCTACCATCTTTAATGTAGTTCTAATGCCAGGGTGGCTTAAACTATGCACGGCGTCGAAAACCGTTCTCCTGAAGCTGTTAGGTATGTAGGGTCTGATCTTCCCTGTTGATACCTCACAATATACCTCTGTGTTACTATTGGGCAAATTCCTCTTACTAAGTTGTATGTGGGACCGGTTGTTATTCTTTAGCAAGTCTGTAATCTGAGTATCCCTTTCCTGTTGGGCGGCCAATTCTTGGTAATCGACCACCGTCGGGCAAACTATTGCCTCGACGCGCGATAAGGCATCCGCTACTGCGTTATCGTTACCGCTGACGTGTTGAATATCGTTGGTATACTCGCTTATATACATTAACTGACGGATACGTCTAGGTGTTTCTTTGTCGGAATTAACCTTTGTTAATGCATGAATGAGGGGCTTGTGGTCCGTATACACTGTTAATTGCCTGCCCTCAATCATGCCCCTGAAATGCATTATGGACATGTATATTATGGCAAGCAATTCTCTGTCGTACGTGCTATATTTCTGTTGTGTATCTGACAACTTCTTGGAAAAGTACCCTAACGGTTGCCATTTTCCTTGAATCTTTTGCTGCAACACGGCGCCTACGCACGTGTTGGACGCGTCAGTCATCAGAGCCACTGGTACCTCTGGAGCTGGGTGAGCGAGTGTTGCAGCGCTTTGTAAGCTTACCTTACACTGCTCGAACGCGGCCTCTGATTCCTTATCCCATGTAATAATAGTCTTATCCCTTTTCTTGGAGTTGTGTAAGAATTTGTTCAGATGCGCGTGGTGACTGGCAGCCTTTGGTAAATGCGCCCTATAAAAATTTACCATGCCTAAGAAACGCCGGAGGCCTTCTACCGTTTCCGGTTTCTTGTATTCTGCAATCGCCTTTACTTTGTCGGGCAACGGGCTTATACCTTCTTTTGCAACTGTGTGACCTAGAAACTCAACTGTACTTTGACCGAATCGAAACTTGGCTACGTTTATTGTAATGCCTATTTCGCTGAATCGTTGAAATACTCGGCGTACGTGCTCTTTGTTCGCTGCGTCGTTTTCTGACGCAATGATGATGTCATCTATGTAACAGAATAATGAACTGTGCACGTGTCGATTGCCCTGTAAAATGGAGATATTTTCTAGCCCTTTGAGTACCTTATTATCCATGAACCTCTGGAACGTCTGTGATGCTGAACGGAGTCCGAAGGTCATGCGGGGGAAGTGGAACAGACCAAATTGGGTGATAATGGCGGTCTTCTCGACGTCCTCGGGGGCTATCCTGATGAAATGATAGGCCCTGTTGATGTCTAGGGTCGTAAACACCCTTTTGCCAGCTAAACTGTATGTAAAATCATGTAACCTAGGCACCGGGTATCTGTCCGGTTTCGTGATTGCGTTTAGCCGTCTATAGTCGCCACACGGCCGTATCTTGCCGTCCTTTTTCGGGACGACGTGTAACGGGCTGGCCCACTGACTACTAGACGGCTCACATATCCTCATATCTTGCATAATAGGGAATTCGTCTCTCACCTGTTTAAATTTGTCCGGCGGGAGTGGCCTCGCCCTCGCGTAGACCGGCGGTCCTGTTGTCTCGATGTGATGGTAGACGTCGCTCTCCGGTAAGTCCTTGAAGTTGACCGGCTTCGTGAACTGCTCCAGTAACTCTCTATATGGGTTATCTGCCTGAATAGTGGTTATGGACGGTTCATTATGCCTACTGATGGTACCTATCGCGTGTAACGTCGTCAGTTGGTCTACCAACCGCTTGTTGTGTAAATCTACCACTAGCCTATGTGTCTTCAGGAAATCAGCACCTAGTATCGGTTTACTGACGTCGCAAACAACAAAAGGCCACTTAAAACTACGTCTTAACCCTAAATTAAGCTCTAGCGTAATTACACCATATGTTTTTATTTCGGTGCCGTTCGCGGCGTACAATGTGTATGCGCCCTTACTGTCCTTATCGCTATTGTTTTTTTTACCGAACTTCGCGGGCACTACCGAAACGTTCGCGCCTGTGTCCACTAAAAATGCCATGCCGTTCTTATGGTCTCTGACGCACAAACGGTGATTGTCACACAACTCGGCACACTCTTTCACCGCACTAGAATGCACCGGGTTTAGTTTCCCTGTTTCTTCTAGTTGCACGGCTCCTCGCACTGCCTCGCTGCCTCTCGGAATCGGAAATGGTACCTGCATATCCAGTCGCTGCTCTGCGGCGTTCGCCTTGGACCTCGGGACCTCGACCTGGACGCATTCCGGCTGGGTGGCCATCTCGGGTTGTAACTGCGCCTCTGTTGTTCCCTACCGCGGAGCTCGCACACTTCCCCGCGAAGCGTTTTCATTTCCAGGGATAGGTTTCGCAACTCGGTCAGCAGCTCCGGGTCGGAACTTCCTCTGGGGGTCGCCAATCTTGCTTCTGCTATCTCTCCGCTCTGTAGGTTGTCCATAATCCTGTCCGCCATCCCGGCCAGGTCGTCCAGCTTCGTGTCCGGGCTACCCCCTGCCAATACGGCTCTCACCTATCCGGATAGCCTGGTTAGCCACAGGTTCTTGACGGTGTCACCGGTTGTCCCTGTGTTTCGTGCAAGCTCGCGCATCCTGGCGAGCAACTGGGATGGTCGCTGCTGTCCTAGGTCCAGCTCCTTTACCAGCCTGTTGAACTGGGCCTCCGCACTCTCCTGGAACGCCTTCAGCAGCCTCTCCTTGAGCACTGTGTAGCGCTGCTGTTCCGGTGGCTCGTCAATGAGGTCTGCTACCTGGCTGAGCTCTTCCTTGCCCAGTTTTGCCACTACCAGGTCATATTTGACGCTCTCTCCCTGGTGCTGTGGTCCCATTACTGCCTCAAACTGGGCAAACCACATGCGTGGCATGTCCCGCCAAAACGTGGGAATCCTGGATGTGAGGCTGATCGCCGCCAAACTCCTGTCCAGCTGCTGCGGAGCTGGACCCTGTGGGGCTGCTTGAGGTTGCGGCGGTGCTGGGTTCATCTTGTTGCTGTTCACTAACCTATATACGCACTAACCTTGTTACACAGACACGTGTCCGTACGTGTGCGAATGCGCGGCACGCGTTTTCGGCGAACGCACGCGGTGAGCCGTATGTGGGCAGTAGGGGCAAGCGGGGTCACCACTGTTGGGTATGTCTGTCGCCTGATGGTAAGTCTCGTCGGGGTTTCTCGGCCGGAGCCAGTAAAGACACTTGATGCAAGTTTAAAGTATTTACTGATTCGAATTCACGACTACAATGCGCGTGTCCTACCTACTGCCCGGATCGTATATGACTGCCCGTCGCAGCGGGGCCGCACGACCGAGTGCCTACAAAATGCTTGTCAGCATTCTGTCCCCACAATCGTAATCGTTAAAATGTTGTAAGAAAGTTATTGGTATGAAGTGTGTCCATAATATATGTCGCGAGTATACATGTCGACAGACAGCCGAATATAGTAATTGCTTAAGAACTATTCAATTAGTTGTAATGTTTGATTGTTCGTATTCTAAGAGAAAAATCAACACGGTGTATATCTCGCCATATTTTTCTACGGATACCCACATTTTGAGGGGTTCACTACGTTAATTCGAAGTCCGTTCTAACTTGTTATACTTTAATTATGACGACTCATTCATTATTATTTTCATCGGTACTTCAATTCTTACCGTGTTTATATGACCAAGTACGTTTCATATGCATGCTACGTTTCACCTAAACACTATTAATTTTAAGTACGTTTTCTCTTACAACAATTCATCGAACTGCATTATACCGAGGGATCTTTTTATCTATTTAATTTATTAATAGAAAATTGATTGTTTGTAATTACGAAAAATAAAAAATGCATAATAATTATTGAAATCGTCATTGTTGTTTTTCAGATTATTTTTAGATTTAGTCAAATTTATGGTATAATTAATTTAATTGTCTTTATCATATATAAATATATAATAAAAAAATCAACCTATCCCAGGAATCCACTAGAGAGCTTCCTGGGATCGGTTGATTTTATCTTTTTATATTTAATATTGAACATGAATATAGCCTTCGTAATGCAAAAAAGTAATAAATATTTTAATGAATTTTTTATAGCATTTATTATGCTAACTTTTAAGTTCGAAAAACATTGGAAAAAATGAAATGCTCAAGTGAGACTCGAACTCACGACCTTTCCCTTACAAGGGGACTACTCGAGTTCGAGTCTCACTTGAGCATTTCATTTTTTCCAATGTTTTTCGAAAGTAACAAATATTTTTTCTTTAATTTCATCTTTTAATCACACTTAAATCCTTCCCTCATTTATGTAGCCGCTGAAGTTAAATACACTTTGTTCCGTCAAAATATATTATAAAACTTCCCCGACGTACTAATGTATCTTCCATAAAGGTAGATTGGAAATTGAAGACGGATGTCCAGCTCCTATGCTTACCTTATTAATATCTACTTTTACGTGGTCGTAATCACGGGCAAACTCTAGTAATATCATAAAATTTAGTTTGCGTCAACACTTTTTCTATTTCTTTTTACGTGTTTTGATAATACATGCTAAGCAGATTAGGCAAACTGTGTTATATGGATGAAATAGGAATGTAAATAGGTACCTATAAACAACCTTGATCAAATATTACGTAGATAAAACAGTATTCCACCAAATAGTTTTACACAAAATAACTCTTGGATGTAATGACTTTAGTTGAAATGAACCACTGGTGTAATGTTTGTTTGTTTCATAGCAGACTCGTACAAATAAGTGGTCGAGCATCAGTCATAGTTAAAGTGTAACAAGATATAACGGACTTCGAATTGGCGTAGTGATTGTCGAATTTTAATCTCGTTTTAAATCCACGGTTCAGCATATATTAGTATTTGATCTTAATTATTACTGAATCATTTGTTTAAGGTTGATTGAACCGTGGTTAACGGGATTACAGACGTACTTACGATAAATACTTACGATTATTAATTCCGGAACAATCCAGTTTTATTTCTTTGTTTTATTGTTTACTAGCTGTGCCCGCGACTTCGTCCGCGTGGAATGTACTTAATGTACTTAATAAAAAAAAACAGTTTTTTTTTTAGCCTAAGTTACCTACTCCTTATTACATAAGCTATCTGCCAGTGAAAGTCCCGTCCAAATCGGTCCAGCCGTTCCAGAGATTAGCCAAAACAAACAGACAGACAGACAGACAGACAAAAAATTTAAAAATATATATTTTGGTATGTGTACCGTATATACATTCATATGCATGTAGTAGAAAGCGGTTATTTTAATATTACAAACAGACACTCCAATTTTATTTATTTGTATAGATTTTATGTGTTATGTGTACCTACCATTGTACAGCGCCGCCGACCTTAGTGCCCATGTAGAAAATTATACGTTGGGGCCCGGCGCTGTCGCATTGGGTTCACGCACCAGTGCCTAATCGTGTGGTTGTCTCCCGAGAACTTGGTACCGGCTGGAATACCGGTCCAACTACCTACCGGCTGGAATATCAGCACCGCGCCGTATCGGCCCACCTCCGAACCAGCTGAGGTTGCCTGCCCCCTCCGTACCGTCTTGAAGACGGCCTTGGCGACGACTCCGGCGGACCAAACTAGCAGCTGCGAAGCCTGGTGACCTTGAGGGGAAGACAACGTTACACTCGCACGGGGCCAGCCCGGAACCCCAAGTTGATTACATTACTCAGCTTTCCGTTTATAGTGGCGTGTACTTGTACCCGAACCGACACTCGACTTTGACTTAGAGTAGTTTTTTTTTATTGTAAAGCAGGACCTACGGATTAAAGTTGTGGATCTCGTACCAATCGTTTTCTTCATCCTTGACCCCGTAGGGCCCCGTATCAGGACGGTTTAAATATGGTCTTGATGGAAAGCTTCCGTAAACAAGATCCGATCTTATCCGTAATCCCTTTTACATACGGCATGAACGCCGGTTGGCGTTCAACACCCGGCAGCGTCATCCTCGGTGCACGTCGCGGCTTTCTAGAACCCGTAACATACCCATTCATTTTAAGCACCTCCTGAACGTGGTCTAACTCCTGCTGTAGGTGCTCAGGGTCACACAAATCATTAGCTCGCTTGACGAGAGTCGAGCTTACTGAGTTCAAATGAAGTGGGTGAAGTGGGCATCATCACCCACTTCATTTGAACGGATAAGATCGGATCTTGTTTACGGAAGCTTTCCATCAAGATGTAGTGTATGAATATAAATACCGATGATTATCCAATAAATGATTAGTATCTATTCAGCAGTCAGAGCGTTTCATTCCGTCTGAATCCCAACCTTACATGGCGACCCTGCCAGGCGCCAGGTTTGGTATGGCGTTTCGGGTGACAGTCGGTTTCAGTGTCATACGATATAACTTGTTAAGCGTGTTTGCCGATCGATCGTGTGTGGTTCGAGTAATTCAATAAAATTGCAATGTGTAACTCAAACTCTCAAAAACCTGAAGAGGTCGTGATTAACCAAAATGGTATTGGACGTACTTGTGAATCATTTAGTTCAACATCGAAAAACATTACTGAATCCAAGATGGAGTTCAACTTTAAAACCGCCCTAAGCTTATTACCAATTATGAAAAACGAAGAGTCGATGACCAGACAATTAATCGATGGCATTGATTATTATAGCTCTACTTTGAATAACGATCAATCTAAAGCTAGTCTTATTAACTTTGTCCTAAAGAGTCGACTATCCCAAACAGCCAAGCTAAAACTTAAGTCTACCTATACATCCGTAGATACATTATTATATGATATGCGTATGATCTTATTACCAAAAAAGAGTTCTGTAGCTTTGCAAAACAAGCTGCTTACTTTGCGACAGGATCAACTGTCAATTGACGACTATGGCAAGCAATTAGCTGAAATTTTTATGGATTTATCTATCGCGCAAGCCGACGGCAACACGGCAAATTTGGCAATTCTGCAACCATTGAATGAAAAACAAGCAATAAAACGTTTTGCCGACGGGTTACGCAATAGGCGTCTAAGTACCATCATTGCGGCTCAAAAATTTGATACTTTACAAGACGCTGTACAGTCAGCAGTTGATGAAGAGACGATGGCTATTCCGTCTCAATCAGGTAATATTTTGGCATTCCATAAAAGGGGAAATAAATCTTTTCGAGGTTCACCTAACCGAGGACGTTATACTTATAATCGGGGTGCCCCCCGTCAATTTAACAATTATAGCAATTCAAACAATCACCGTGGAACTACGTTCTACCGTGGAGGTCGTGGTCGTCCCAACCAGAGCCGAGGACAGTCATCACAGAACCGAGGTAGGTCTACTACTTCTTGTAACAGGTCAAATAACGACGGTGGTCGAGGTCAACAAAACACGCGTCGAAATAATGCAAACATAAATGTTGCAAATGATGACGTCACTAATTCTAATGAATCTAGTGAGCAAAGTATTTTTTTTCGTGAATAAAGGGTTTATATGCGCAAGTAATATACTTGTTGCATTGATTTATACGTAGAAAATTATAACTATACATTTTTAATTTGACACTGGCGCTTCCATTTGTGCTATAAAATATAAACATGTTATTGAATTAAGGACGGAGTCCGCGGAGCGCACGTCTCAAAATCTGTCAAAATACAGACGCAGCCGTGCACGCACACATCACCGAGATGCACAGTGGGCTGCTAGATGCTCTTTACCAGTCAAAATAATGGTGAAAATTGTCTTACCAATAATGAAAAAACTATTTTAAGCCTTGTGGTTAGAGTGCATTTTTGAGTAATGTGATATATTGTGACGAATTACGTCTGTCAATTACATTTCGTATCTCTTTTCTTCTTATACATTCATCCCTGTCATATTATTTTACGTGACGTCATTGGCAGATATCTGAGCATACTGAAAATACTCATAAAATTAAAATGCCTACCGCGTAGACAGACCATACCTACCGGTTACGTACAAAAATAACTATTTTAAATCCCGAATTACAAAATTCCGAAGTTCAAAAACTGTACGAAATATCAAAGTACGAGAAACCGAAGATCACTTATAGTTTAGATTTTATGTATAGAGCGCACATATTAATCTAAATGTATGGGGGCCGAGCACGACAGCTTGACTTCTCGTCGCCTGACGGTAAGATAAAGGCAAAGTCTCAAGAAAGGGCCACCATTACAAACACGTACTTAGTTAACAATGGTGGCACTCAGCTTGACGACCTTACTAGACGCCGATCAGATGGTCGTTTAGTGGTAGTGGCGTGCTCTGAAGAGTGGAATCGTGGAAGAAAAGAAAATACCTTTGCTGTGCCTGCGTCTTCTTAGCATTGAACTCCACCAAGTTCTCAGAGCCCCATTGCTAAATGTGGTCCAGGATCCGGAAAATCTCAGTGACAAGAAGCTACCCTTTTTCATCGATATCAGACTGTGTAGCCGCAGGATTTCCGTGATTACTCTCGTGTAAGGTGCTATCATCTACATAGCAATGAAAGCTGAAGAAAGAGAGTAGGTAATATCATATATAATATTACCCACTCTCTTTCTATATAATAGGAAATATCACAGAGGACACGAATACGGCGCTCCAGCAGGCACCTAGCAACCCAATTGCACTGTTTCAGGGTTCGTCTTGCAGCTCTTCTTCCTACATTTCCTACCCGGCTGGAGCCGGGAGGGGAGGTTATGTCGGACTCGAACCGACTAAAACCACACGTGGTGCTAGGCCGGGGGTGAGGTTGTCTTAGGCATATCCCTCGCACCCCGGCTGACCCAGGGCCATCCCTTGCGGTCTGGCCCTCTTCTGGAGGAGGGACAACGGTGTCCAGGACTCACCTCAGATTGGGAAGACGCGCTACTTAGCGCGCCGCCGCCATGGCTTGCTTCTGCTGGGGTGACAGGCGGCTCTACCCGTCACCCCCAGGCCCGCGCTCATGAGGGACGGAGGTCAGTCTGTGCCCTCCGACGCCCGAGTTGCCTGCGCACGAAGGCGGTGTGATCTGCGAGTCTCTCTCGCTCACGCCGCCACTCCCGTTCCACCATCTCCTTCACGACCATTAGAAAGAAAAAAAGGAGGACGCAGAAGGAGACACTGGCCGCCCACGTGTCCGCACAGCGGACCATCGCCGTGAGCAGGGTAGCGAGGATGAGAACTCTCACTCCCAGGGCCGCCTCGAGGTTCCGCCTCGCCGGACACTCGGTGAGCGTGTGCAGTCCCGTTACGTCGCTCGCGTCGCAGTGATGGCACTCGGACGTTCGCTCCTTATCGATCAGACGCAGATTGACGTGATCGTACCAACGATGGCGGCTCTCTTGCAGTTTATTTGCTATGTCACGGACACGAAGGCTGCCGAGGATGCGATCTTCACACGTGACGCCAAAACAAAATAAATCGCTGCTGTCACCGACCCATGCGTCCACCGGTTTCTCAGACCAAGCTGAAAAGCCGACCGGGAGAGGTCAGCGGCACTGGTGTACTACAAGGCCCGTAAGAAACCACCGTAAAGGCCTGGGCCCCTGCGTCAGACAGGCTTGTCAATTGAGGTGTAGTGGTTTCTTGAGGTTATTACCCGTGTCTGCGACATTGCGATGCATAAGGCTTCTAATCCAGTGCACCAGGTCTACTGGTGGTCGCACTAGCTGATACCCGCGACTCCTGCGACTCTAGTGATGCTGCTACATATATATCAGTCAGTATCTTTAATATAATATAACCCAACGAATTTTTATAACTAATATGTACGGAAACAGCTACTTTACAATATACATACTATATATACTTACCTATACAATCATATAAAATAGACCACGAAGTTAGTATCTAATTATAATTTCATCACAACGGAACCTAAAAATATTGTTTCTACAAAAAATATTTTTACTAGGTATATCCCCAACTTTACAGTTCAAACCTTATAGCAAGTATCTCAAAATCTGAAACATTATGCTATAAATGTACCAACGAATATGTGAAATGGCTAAAATCGGAACTACGGTTGTCACTGTCAAATGCATACTATTTTATTGCCGTCCAATTGATTAATGAAGACGGTGGCGCCATTTTTCAGTTCACATATTTCTTGGTAGGCCTATTTATGTATGCATGAACTGTCATCACGCGCCAAACAGACGTGCTCCTGCTTCGAAGGCCCGTGGGCGACTGACGGGCGATGAGAAAAAATATGGCAGAAAAAAGACACTATTTTACGCGTTTTTCAGTAAATTTGAAGTGATTTTTTAGATTGATTACTAAATGTATCATCAAATAAGTTTTTTCTTCCCTATCAAGAAGTCTTTGACTTTCAAATAGATACCGGTTCATTGCTAAAATCACTCATTTTCGGTATGAATTTACTCAAAGACTGGAGCCTGTTTCACGTAGCCTGTGTGGAGAATTTATGTAAAACATATCTAGATTTTAGGGCTTTAAAAGAGGAAGTCTCTGTTTGTAAAGGTACATGCAATATTTATTGGTTCCTTCAGTGTTCAAAAAGTGTTTCTTTTTATCAATTCGTGTTGGTTTATTGGGTTAAATCTGAAAAATACGAAGGCATGTTTTTGCATTTTTTCTCAATTTTGTGGGTTTGTCGACGTTTATTATATAACAACTATTAGGTTTTATGAGTTTAATATAAGCATACCATATTTTTTGGTCTTTGAATGTAATATATACAAATTATCATTGATATCAATCATATCTAAATAGGTTAAATATGAAAGATCGTAACACTCTTTTCGGTGATTTTCACGATCTGGCCCCTTAAATATACCCATAAAGAGATCATCACGATAAGCGGAATCGGCGGTGCAATAGAAGCAATCGGATATGTTTATGTTACACTGCGACATTGTTTAGACTCGACCGGACAATCATTTAAGCAGAAGTTTTATGTTTTTAATTCCTTACCATGTAAGGCACATGCTATATTAGGGCAAGATTTTCTTACAACATTTAATACTGTGTTGGATCTGAATTCTTTGTCTTTAACATTGACAAAAAATAACTCGAATAAACATATTATTTTGCCTCTTAAATCTAAACTTGAAGAAGGAACTAATTCTCGTTGTTTTATATTACCACCTAGATCTGAATCAGTTCATTATAATAAAAACTAACTATACAGAAGAATGTCTTGTTTGCTCGTCTGAATTACATGACGGAATATTTTTAGCAAGCGTACTAGTGAAACCTTTAAATGGTGTGATACCTATTTTAATATTAAACACCAGTGAGAATGAAATTCGCCTTAATAATATTCAACCTGAGATACAATCAATTAACGATTATAACTTGTGTTCTTTTGAGCAACGTAAAAATATAAATGCAGATCGTGTCAAACGATTGTTTAGTTTATTAAATTTGAGTCATTTGAATAAAGAGGAACAAGTCGCTATAGAAAATATTTGTGCTAAATATAGCGATATATTTTTATTGCCAGGAGATCAGTTAACTACAACTTCTATTTATAAACATAATATTAGTTTAAAACCGAATTCTCAGCCAGTTTTTTGTAAACCATATAGAATTCCGTATTCACAAAAACGTGAAGTAAACGATCAGATTAGTAATATGTTACGAGAGGGCATAATTGAACCACATCGATCCGAATGGTCCAGTCCTTTGTTGTTAGTACCTAAGAAACTAGATAATTCAGGTAATAAAAAATGGCGACTAGTGGTCGATTACAGAAAATTGAACAATTGTATACAGGATGATAAATTTCCTCTACCAAATATTGTTGAAATTTTGGATTCACTTTCAGGTTCTATATACTTTTCTACTCTTGACCTTTCTAGTGGATATTATCAGTGTGATCTTGATATTGACAGTCGCAATTATACCGCATTTTGTTCAGGACAATTTAAAATTTCGGATAGTAATGACGTAATTAAGGCTTCCGTTTCGGGACAATACCGGATGACGAGAATGCCAATGGGATTATAAACTAGCCCTAATGCATTTTCAAAAATGATGACAGTTGCAATGTCAGGCTTAACATATGAAAAATGCCTAGTATATTTAGATGATCTAGTTGTTTTCGGAAATTCACTACAAAATCATAATAAAAATCTTCTAGATGTTTTCAATCGATTACGTCAGGTAAAATTGAAGCTAAATCCTTTTAAATGTAGTTTCTTGAAAAAGGAAATTTTGTATTTAGGTCATATTATATCAGGTGAAGGCGTCCTTCCCGATCCTGCAAAAATACAGGCATTGACGATTGACACATACTTTCCCAGTTGTAGCTACTAGCTTTGTCGCCAGTGGTGACAAATGGTAAAAAAACATCCCCATTGTTACCAGTGGGGACAAACGACACAAAAATAGTCTCAAATGTCGTCTGCCAGGCAGGACATACACAAATAAAAGTAAACATACATAGTGTAATCAATACCATATTATTATTATTCGTTATTTTAAATCATATATAATATATCCCTATCTCAAGGGAGCCCATGAGACCTGGACCAGGTTGTATCCAGAGTCGGATCCACCGGAGAGACCAGGTGAATAGAGGGCCTGGGATAGTGCGTCCGGGGCGTGCATTCTCGCTCGTTTGCGCGACAGTGCGTCGGGGATTGAGTTGGCGCGTCTCAATGCCTCCTCTGAGCCGGAGTCGGGTGCCTGGCTGCATGCCCTACCATCCCCTAATCTGGGCACGCTGCTAGACGATGACTCACTCAGGGCAGCGGCAGGACTCCGACTTGGCTGCACCGTATGCGAGCCCCACACTTGCGCCTGCGGTGCAAGGGTGGAAGCGGACGGTTTGCACGGACTTAGTTGCACCCGAAGTGCTGGACGAAGGCCCCGGCATCACGCCATAAATGATATTGTGAGGAGGGCACTCGTTTCTGCGGGCATCCCCTGCATTCAGGAGCCCCCGGGCCTTTCGCGCACCGACGGGAAGCGGCCGGACGGACTGACGCTGGTCCCGTGGAGAAGAGCACGCCAGACTGACCTTCACATTACTCTGTCACATCAGTGTGAAGGATAAGAAATTTTATTCCTATTCTTCACTTTTATACTCTCACTAAAAGTCGTCACACTAGTGTGAAGGTTGGTAAAAGATTATTCCTTACATTTACCTTTTTCTTCCACACTATAAAATAATATGGCTTACGGACACATTGTTTTTTTAAGTTATTTAAGCCTATGTTCTTAATGGAGATATTTCGATCGGCACGAGTTTTTCACAAAATGTGAGAAATATAGCTATAACTGTGTCCGCGATGCTGTCGTAGACAATAACTGTACCCACGATGCTGTCCACGTGGGGAATTACTAATTAAAATTTAAACCAAACAAATGTTGAAATTTTGTAAAATAATTACAATTCTCTAAATCGTCATTCGTCACACTATCAGACTCGGCAGTGTGGAAGTGAGGAAATAAAACCGTCACACTGTCAGCCTCTGACGTATGGTATTCATAGAATTAAACCTCTTTACAAATGTATGACACAACTAGGCACTCGAGATAATGCGATAGGATTGACATTGTCATCTATTGCATGCTTTATTAGTCCGTCATTGGCAAACAAATACAATGGAAATTAATATTATTGATCGGAACGGCGGAAAAGTGCTGTTATTCGAGGGGTACCAATACCACAAACAAAGAACATACGTAAATGGTAATACCATTTGGTACTGCACTAATAGAAGGCATAAACATGCAGAAATAAAGTGTACTGGATCAATAACTACAAAAGTAAGTGAATAAATTTATTTTGTTAACCATTCTTTTGCATGAGTTTTTAAATAAATTATATCACACAACTTCACACAAACTTGTGTTAGGGGTACTTGACGACGTTATAAAAAAAAAACTTGAGAGGTGTCAAGGGACACCCGGATGGAATGAAGTTATTTAATGTCTGTACGCGCATATCTCTGACTTTTGACTTTGACTTTTGACACTTGACACTTTTGACGAACTCGAACTCGAACTCTGACACTTTTGACGAACTCGAACTCGAACTCGAACACTCGAACTCGAACTCTGACACTTTTGACGAACTCGAACTCGAACTCGAACACTCGAACTCGAGCTCCAACACTCGAATTCGTCGAACTCGACTTTGACTTTGCAAAAACTAATAGCGCTTACAGACATTATTTAAGACACCAATGAGAATTGTAAAAACTGTTGGTTTTCCTAATAAAGAAAAATAAAATTTAAAAAAAAAGTGTCGGGTGTCGTTACAATTTCCGTCTAGCCCCCTTTCGCAACGCGCCATAAGGAACTTCGTTCCAATAACATTAAGGACATACACTGTTTAATATTTGGACCTCCACAGGACGATCATATGGTGAAATCAAATGAACATAATGTTAACTGTGTGCCAGACATTGCAAAAAATGAAATTTCAATGTGCGTGCAGAAAATGAAGGAACAGGCATGCACAATGGTGACTTCGATGCCGGTTATATATAAAGAAAACATAAAGCCGGCATTTGACAAAGGCTTACAAATTGTTTCTAAGGTTCCGTCTTTTGAAAGTGTCAAAGGCTCATTATACGACGCACGAAAAAAGGCACAGCGAGTTAAGAAGACCGTTTTTACAAATTTACATGATATTGAAGTTCCTGCAACATATCATGACATTTTGCTAGCCGACTATCGGTTTGACCGATCAGTTGTACTACTGTTCTGCCTTGAGGAGTCAAAACAAGTACTTGACAATGTGAAAGAATATTTCGGCGATGGAACCTTCAAAGCTGCACCGAAACCATTTGTACAATTATATGTTATCTTTGGAGACGTGGGCAGTACTTCAAAAACCACCAATGTGATTCCAATATTTTATGCCTTAATGACAGATAAAAAAGAGTCTAGTTATTCAGCCTTATTCGATTTAATAAAAACTACATGTCCCCAATGGAATCCGGATAAATTTCATGCTGATTTTGAAACTGGAGTGACGAACGCCTTGCAGAACATTATACCTACAGTGATAGTGCGAAAATGCTATTATCATTTTTGTAACAGCATCTGGCGAAAATCGAAAGAAATTGGATTAAAAACGAAAACTCTAAAGCGAATTGTTGGATTATGCACTGCACTTGCCTTGTTACCTCAAGACAAAATTCGAGATGGGTGGACATATATCAGAGATTCAAGTGAAAACATTAAGAATACCAAATTAGACAATTTTTTTAATTATATGGAAAGGACCTGGCTAAAAAGTGACGAATGTATTGAGGAATGGTGTACTTCCAACGAACGTCATCGAACCAACAACGTATGTGAAAATTGGAATTCGCAAATCAATAAAAAAGTAAACAAGAACCATGTTACAATAGCTAAATTATTAACGGCTTTAAAAGAAGATTCGACGACGAATATAATAAAATTAAACTCGCCTTCCAATAACAGACGACACATCGAACAAGAAAAGGATGCTATTCTAGTTAATACGAAACTTCAGTTGATACATGGCGATATAACTATCGGCCATTTTTTGGAAATTCATCGTTAGAAACATTCCACAATACATTGTACAGACCAGTCCTATCACTGTAGGTACAATTTTCTGCAAGGTGTTTGAGACTCCAGTTTCGAAATCAGCAAAAAATTTGTTCAAATCTAGCCTAAATGTTTTTATTTATAAGTTCTGTTAATGCTAAGGGGATGTCAATACTTGATGTCGGACATTGAAAATACTATTTAAGTTGTTTGAGATAGTGAACATCTGAAAACTTTTTTTTAAGTTGCTGAACAAGTGTTATTCAGTTTGAAGAGTAAAATTTATGTTTTAATTTATTGCTTATTGTTTAACGTATAATGGTTCTATTTCAACATTGTAAAACTGGCTTTGCAATTGAATATCGTTTATTTACTTTCGTAATACTACGATATAATAAACAAATGAACATTCTGGTGGACGACGTAAAAAAACAAATTCCCATAGCTCACCTAGGTGAACTGGGTAAGTGGACCACCAGCAACAGAGGTTTCAGATAGATATTTTTAAGGTAAAAAAAATGCCGCAATCCATCAATCGTCAAAATAGACCTGACTGAAATAAATAGTTTTCTTAGTTGCATTTATTTGCTGTGATAGCAACCTATACGGAAGCAGGGTTCGGAGCAATAATATCATGAATATCCTGATATCCTGCGTAATATTGTGATGTATAAGGACACATGCAGAATATGACAAGCAAAATAAAATAATCTGTTGTCATAAATAGATACTTAAATTTCAAATAGCAGAGTTTTATTACACTCAATCTATTTACGTTGTCGCGACATAGGTATACTTGTACTATTACGTTTTGATATTTAGGTGTTCAGCGGGGCTTAGGATTTTTTTCCCGACCTCCACACTGTTCTTTTAGATAGTGTAACTGTTAAGAATTGATGTCCCGGCAGGCCCACTAGTGTGATAGTGAGAAACATAAATTCTCCACCTTCACACCGCTCTGTCACACCGCTTCACACTAATATGAAAGTAAGGATTTTAGTTTCTTGACATACACACTGATGTTGCGGTTAATAATAAATATATGACAGTTAGGAAATCGTTTGTCTGTCTAACACATTGGTAGTAATGGTGGGATTTTTATTTCCTTCCCTTCACACTGATGTGACAGAGTAATGTGAAGGTCAGTCTGGCGGGGAGAAGAGGTCGCTGCCTAATTTGGGATGCCACGTGTGTCTGCACCTTCGCGTCGTGTCACCTCACGGCTACTCAGAGGGTGGCTGGGGCGGGTGCCGAGTCGGCGGCGTTGCTAAAGCACAATAAGTACGCCGCTCTGGAGGCCGCGGGCTACGATTTCGTCCCGTTCGCGGTGGAGACGGCGGGTCCGTGGGGCCTCGAAGCCAAGAGGTTTGTGGCCGATTTGGGGTGCCGACTACGGAAGGAGGGATGGGATTCCCGCTCTGGCCAATATTTAATTCAGAATGTTTCCCTGGCCATACAGAGGGGAAACGCCGCCAGCCTGATGGGCACGTTTGGACGAGGGGACGTAGATACGACCTGATCCTCCGGATCAAAAATTTAAATGTATTTATTAAACATTATATTTAAAATTGATATCTATATTATAATTTAAATTTTATTCTTTAATTTAATTAATTTTGACAATATGCTACTCGGATAGAAATTCCAATGATATTTTGTATGTAATATCATTGTATTATTCACTATTAAAAGACATTGTATTACTTCTTAATGATCAAAAAATAAATTTAATATATATAATATAATAATATATTTATTTATTCTCTTCCACAAAGGTATTAAAATACATTTAAGCACTTCGTATTATGTAACATTTTAATCCTTTGTGGGAGACTAGTATCTGAACTAGGAAACCCTGTCATACAGGTTACCAGGCCCCCTATAAGATAAGTGTGTATTATACTTAAATTAGCGCAAATTATCATATGATTCAGTGCAAAGAGAAAATAAAAAGAAAAACAAAAATGGAATTAGAACTAAGCACAAAATATTAGGTGTGTGTGTGTTTTTTTTTTTTTTTTTACACAAGACACGTCAATTTGACTTCACCTCGCCTGATGTTAAGCTAAAGGCAAAGTCTCGGAAAGAGGGTCACCATCGTAAACATTTACCATGTTAACAGTGGTGGCACTCAGCTTGACGGCCTCATTAGATGCCTTTTCACGCCCCGCTTAAAGGACCCGGGACTGTAGGAAGAAGGACACGTGAGCTGGCAGGGAATTCCAGGTCTTAGTGGTGCGGCATAGGAATGAATCACTGAAACGCTTGGTTCTAGCAGGTATACTCTGCACCGTAAATGGATGACATCTTAGCCCTGCACGTGTCGTCCTGTGAAGGAAAGGGGAGGGTGGGACTAATTGGAAGAGCTCGTCAGAACATTCACCATGGTAGAGACGGTAGAAAACTGCCAAAGACGCAACATCTCTACGCATCTGCAAAGGCTCGAGGGTGTTCGTGACCTCAGGATCCCCAATAATGCGGACCGCACGTCGCTGCAACCTGTCGAGAGCATCTAATAAGTACTTTGCGGAGCCGTCCCAGAGATGTGAGCAGTATTCCACGCAGGAACGAATTTGGGTCTTGTATAGAAGACACCGCTGCTCCGGCGTGAAAAAACGTCTCACTCTGTTCAGGACTCCGAGTTTACGCGAGGCTGATTTGATGATACTCTCGATATAGTTTTTGTTATTCAGTTTGCAGCGAACATCCATACCGAGGATAGTGAGGTGATCCTGCAGTGGCAGTGGTGTGCTCTGAAGAGTGGGAAGGGGAAGGAAAGGAGATACCTTTGCTGTATACGCACATGCCTGGGTCTTCTTGGCATTGAACTCGACCAGGTTCCTAGCGCCCCATTGAGAAATGTGGTCCAGGATCCGGTCCAGCTCAGTGACAAGAAGCTGCCTTTTTTCCGCGATATCAGACTGCTTGGCCGCAGGATGTGCGTAATAACTCCCGTGTAAGGTGCTGTCGTCTGCATAGCAGTGAATGTTTCCGTTACAGAGCATGTCATTGATATGCAGAAGAAAGAGAGTGGGAGATAAAACGGAACCCTGCGGCACGCCAGCATTTACCTGCAAGAACTCCGAAGCTCGTCCATCACAAAGGACGCGAATACGGCGCCCCTGTAGGAAGCTTGCAACCCAGTTACACAGTCTAGGAGGCAGGCCGAAGGCTGGTAGCTTGGGAAGAAGCGATTTGTGCCATACCCTATCGAAAGCTTTGGCGATGTCAAGACTAATTGCCAGTGACTCACCGTGCTTCTCCATAGCCTCACCCCAAAGGTGGGTCATGTACGCCAGAAGATCACCCGTTGACCGTTTCGGTCTGAAACCGTATTGCCGGTCACTAAGCAAGGAGTGATCCTCTAGGTGGCGCATGAGCTGTGTGTTAATAATGTGCTCGAACACCTTGCACAGCACTGAGGTGACGGCTATGGGTCGATAGTTGGCTGGGTCCGAGCGATCCCCCTTCTTGGGGATCGGCTGGACATTCGCCTCCTTCCAAGCTGAGGGCACTGTATCCGAACTGTAGGACAGTCGGTACAGCCACGTTAGCATAGGAGATAACTCCGCTGCACATTTTTTAAGTACAACCGCTGGAATACCATCAGGACCACTGGCTTTCCGGACATCGAGTGATTGCAGTACTGCACGGACATCGCGTTGGCTGATACGTATATCAGGCATTACGTGGTCACCAGTGGGCATTGTCCGTGGTTGTATACCACAATCATCGACTCGGGAGTTGGCCGCGAAGAGATTGACCAGCAAATTTGCTTTCTCTTGCGGCTCATGGGCCAGAGATCCATCGGGATTGCTCAGCGGGGGCAGCGAGGGCTGGCAGAAGTTGGCTTGCACGGCTTTGGTCAGTTGCCAGTAGCCACGGCTACCCGTGGGATGCGCCACTAGCTCTTGGCCCAGCCGTGCTATGCGCTGGGCATCCGCCCTGACGCATGCCCTCTTGCAGACCTTTGTGGCTCTGTTGTACGCCGCCTTGAAGTGACCCACGTTGGGATCGCGCGTGGCGCGCGCCCGCACCCAGGCGCGGTACGCAAACTGTTTATGCTCAACAGCCTCCGCGCACTCGCGCCCGAACCACGGACGCGCTCCGCGGACTTCGGTGACATCGGTGTATGGGATATAGTATTCCATACCTAGACCATATCTCACCGGCGACGACAGTAGCGCTCTCAGATGGGTTCTTACCCTCAAAGCAGCGTTCAACCCACGGGATGGACGCATAATAATCGCGCAATCCATCCCAGTCCGCTGACGAGTAGTGCCATAGCCGCCTCTTCCCTTGCACGGGTCGTGGGGGCGCTACAATGGGCACGGTGGAGCGGACCAGACAGTGGTCGGAGTTACCTAAAGCAGCAATCACCGAGACACTGTACTGGTCCGGGTGACTCGTCAACAGAAGGTCTAGCAGAGAGGGCTCTAGGCCGGACTCTCTTGGTATCCTCGTGACCTTGTGGCTCTTCCCGCATG
This sequence comes from Eilema sororculum, assembly GCA_914829495.1. Taxonomy (NCBI): domain Eukaryota; kingdom Metazoa; phylum Arthropoda; class Insecta; order Lepidoptera; family Erebidae; genus Eilema; species Eilema sororculum. The sequence continues at coordinate 10,895,491 of OU618559.1, forward strand.
GTCTGTTATGGCGGAGCCCAACCAGATCTTGTGGTGGGCGTTAAAGTCCTCCAAAAACACCAATTCGGCGTTCGGAAACCGCTCCTGTGCATCATCTGCCGCCTGACTCAGGTACATTCGAATAGTCGAGTTATCTCCGCATCTCCTGTATGGGAACGGTAAAGGCACACATAGATCTGACTCGTGGAGCCATGGTCTACGTGTACCCAAAGGATGGAAAAGGATGGGTCCTCTAGACAGCGCAAACGGCGACAACAAATATCCGCCCTGACAAACACGCACACCCCGGCTTTTGCTCGGAAATTTTCCTCGATAACATAGCCGGGGTAAAGCAGGTAGGTCGTGTCGTCAGGGCGGCGTATTTGTGTCTCCGTTAGAAACAGCATAGCTGGTTTCGCCGTCTCCAGGTGTTGGTGGACGGCGTTGAGGTTCTTATGGAGCCCACAGATGTTCGTGGACTCCACCTCAAATAGAGTTTTTGTGGGAGAGTCCCTAGCCGCTGTTTCAACAGTTTTGGTTGTGTGCGCTGCCATGAGGTGAAGGGTAAGGGAAGGCGTGAAAAAGAGGTGATTGTCGCCGCAGCACCGCGTGACAAAACATGGGAGATTGGTTTTATCTATGAATGTGAGGCGTGACGAGAGCCGACGCGACCATATTCGGAAGGGCCCCCGTACCCTCCCGAATATGGTCGCCGGGCTCCCGTCCGGTCGCCAACCGGCACGACGAGCCATAACGGGATTATGCGCGACCTGGTGGGGCAGCCTCCCAGGGTGGTTAGTCCCAGTTGGGCCCCTGTACTATGCCGCGGGCGGCCAGCGGCACCACCGTTTCTACGGGTCTCCCTGCCCGGCGCGGCGCCCCGTGTCACCCCCCACTAGACTACGCCAAAACCCACCGGTCCCACTAGTGCTGCGACTACCATCACCTCGGCCCGGCTATGCACTTGCTGATCTCTGAACGTGTGTGTGTGTGTGTGTGTGTGTGTGTGTGTGTGTGTGTGTGTGTATGTGTGTGTGTGTGTGTGTGTGTGTGTGTGTGCGTGTGTGTGGCGTGTGCGTGTTTGTGTTATTCTGGGACTGCTAATAATTTTTCAGCTGAGTCATAGTCGAGACCCAACAGATACGAAGTGAGAATATGCTTACATTTTTTTGTTGTTAGGGGATATATATTTAAAATCGAATTTAGTTTGTTATATAAATAACTACTAAGAAAACAGTAGCTGTGGTGTGAAAGACTGGTTCTAAATAATTTGGTTAGGCATACCTTAGCATTTTTTCTTTTATGGGTTAGAGAGGATGGATTATATGTTAGAGAGGAGTGTTTATGTAAGACAATTCGCAAGACAAAAAGTTGACGAACTGTTAGAACTTGACACCTCAAGTAGACTTCAGAGGTTGGATGGAAGAATGGTAGCGAATAGGCTACCTTAAGTACAGTTGTTAACAAAGGTAACGTAACAACAACAGTTGTTAACAAAGGTAAGGTAATGTAATATGGTTTTGACATATTTCACAATTTCACATAAATTTTAACCGGGTTTTATTTATTAAATTAAGTATTTGCCGTTGAATATGTCAGAAGACAGTGACTTTTTTTGGGACTATTCCGTTAAGTTCTATTAGTTCAGTTCTACTGATAGAACTACACGGAAAAATATTCCGATTAGTTCTATCCCATTTCTAGTAGTAGATTTAAACGGAATAATTTTCCGTATATTTCTACTAATATGATAACACTCATTAGAAAGATTATCACCTCTTTTCGCATCAATAACTCCTGTTGCAATTAAAAACAAAACTTGACATATTATGAATGTCATTATCACTTATTAGTATAAGCTGTTTGGTGGTTACAAATTTCTATTATTTCTTGAGAAATATTTAAAATGGACATACCCTTATTTTTAAAAGTAGGCCGAGGATTTGTACTCCATCAAGATGGATACAAATATTATAAAAATCGCAAGTATGTGGACGGGACCAGTGTTTGGAGATGTTCAAGTAAGGAATATAATAAATTCATCTGTGCGGGATCGGTGAAAGTTTCGGTAAGTTGTAATAATCAACTTGCGTTAAGCCTTTAATATATAGCCTCCTATAACCAATGACTTTACATCATAGTGTAACGGATATTTTTAAATAACTGCTTAAAAGAACACTAAGTAGTTCTTTCTAGTTTATTTAGGTACTATACATTCAGTACTAGGATCCCATCTAATAACAGTTTTAATATTTCAGGGACAAGAAGTAATTCATAAGAAACCTCATAACGAGTCATGCAAACCAGACCATGCAAAACGCGAAGTTGAGCAAAAAATGATTGAGTTAAAAGTTAAAGTAGTTGAATCAAATTTTGAAAAAACGGTACCCGCATTATACAAGGAAACAGTTGCCTCTCTCAAAAATACAGGAATCGATTTGATTTGCAAAATACCGCGCTTTAGTAGCGTTAAAACAGCCTTTTATGACGCTAGGAACAAAGCAGCCGAGATTCCAAAAATATGTTTCAATGACATTGCTAACTTGTTGTTCCAACATAGTATAAGCACTTTTTGTTAGCAGATTATAACAGTAACGGAGAGCGAATATTAATTTTCTGCTTGTCGGATGTAAAGCAATATATACCTTCAATTGTTCATTATTTTGGTGACGGGACGTTTAAATCTTGTCCTAGACCTTTTAAGCAAGTATATACTATTCATGGGGATTTTAATAGCCATCTGAAAGAAACAAATGTATTGCCAGTATTTTACGCTCTAATGACTAAAAGTACTACAAATGCCTACGAAATTTTATTTCGAATGATTAAATCCCAAATTCAAGAATGGGTCCCTCAGAAATTCACTTTTGATTTCGAAAAAGCTGCAATGATTGCCATCACCAATGGCTTTCCTGAAATAATTGTAAAAGGATGTTTAGTACATTTCAAACGAAACATAAATAAAAAAGGAAAAGAATTGGGATTTATGAAAAATAAAAATACAAGGAAAATAATACAATTATGTAATGTTCTCCCTTTATTGCCTTCTGATTGCATCAGGGAAGGATGGGAATACATAAAGGGAAAAATAATTATACTAAATAATAAAGATGTAAAATTGCAACCTCTAATAACTTATATGGAAAATTACTGGCTAACAAGTGATGGATTTATTAAAATTTGGAGCGTACATGGCGAAAGACACAGAACGACAAACACTGTAGAAGGATGGAACACATATTTAAATAAAAACAGCAAACGTAAACCTGACATTAACATAATGCAATTATTGAACGTATTACATAAAGATGCGTCGTTTCAAATCACACAATATATAAAAATAGAGCACCAAATACAAATAAAATCAAGAGACATTAACAGCCTTAAGAACGATGATATAATTTTGGATGCTCAAATGGGGTTGGCTAATAAGGAGCTAACAATTCCCCTGTTCTTGGAAACTTTACGCTAACAATTTTAAGTTTTAATTGCTCCAATGGTAGGGGTTAATAGAAATTACTTACGATTGTTTTTTTTATTTTGACAACGTACATTTATTTAAGCTGCGTTCTGTCGCTTTTCAGATGTTCATATCCTTATTTAATTTTAATCTATCTATCTATCTTCACGCTGGGTCCCTGACGGGGTAGGCAGAGAGGATAGATCGCCAGGCCTTGCGATCCTTGCATACTTCTTGTGCTTCTTCCAAACTCATTAGTCGTTTCATGCATGCACGGCTGGGTATTCTAGTACTTTTTGACTTTTCCGTCCTTGAGAAGTCTGCTCACGTGGTTTTCGTATGTAAGTCGTGGTCTACCCCGACTCCTTTTACCCTTTACTTTTGATCAACAGCTATTCTTCGTCAATCGCTCAACACTCATTCGTTGAACATGTACAACCCGTCGGAGCACGTCCTTTTCCAGCTTAACGTTAGCACTTTCATTCACTCCAGTCATATTGAGTATCACTTCGTTACGTATCCGATCTACTTAACTTACTCCACACACGTTTCGAATTTTATTAAGTTGATTAAATTATACCATCAAATCAACATAACTAAAATTGTAAACATATAAACATAATAGTTGAACTATAAGGAATATACTAGTTAACAGTTGAACTAATCGGAATATTTTTCCGTGTAGTTCTATCAGTAGATCTGAACTAATAGAACTTAACGGAATAGTCCCTTTTTTTGTATAGACAGGGGTCGAGGCAAAGTCATATTATGTGCTGGTTACCAGTACTATAAAAACAAAAATTATGCCAACGGCTCTTTCCTGTGGAAGTGCTCCAAATATCGAAAACTTAAATGTCCAGGATCTATAACGATAATGGTATGTATTTGCTTGTACCTAATTGGTTTGGAAATTTGATCGATTATGTACATACATAGGTCTATTCTCAGTAGTTCAAGGAACAGTTCAATTGATTGAACTAATGATACTTTTTCGATATACTTAGACTCACAATCACATCGTATCCATCTTATGGGAGAGCTATACCAATCTTGGTATAGCTCTCCCATAAGATGGATACGATGAACCGTATTTTTCTTTACCCCTAGTCCAGAGGAGGTCGATTGTGTATCTCTCGTAATATCCGTTATGTATTATCTTATTATTTATTTCAGAATAATAGGATAATCAAGAATATAAGTCATGGCCTAGTATGCCTCCCTGATTTTGCTCAAAATGAATTGGATCATAAACTATATGAATGCAAACAAGAAGTAATAAATTCAAATGAACCAGTTCCTTCAATTTATAAGAAAACAAGAAAATCTTTAAAAGACAAAGGTCAAAATATTAAAACATCTCTTTATGACAACAGAAATAAGGCAGCTGGATTGTCAAAAATGTGTTGTACTGACCTTCAAGATGCACTAGTACCACCGAAATATGATAATTTCTTACTAGCCGATTATTGGGACAGTAGCACTCGCATATTAGTTTTTTGTTCTGAAACTATCAGAACTGAAATAAATTCGATAGATCATTTCTTAAGTGATGGAACATTTAAAAGTTGTCCGCCGCCCTTCAAACAATTATACACAATACATGGCGATATTGGCATAAGCACGGAAAATGAAACTAATATTGTTCCGTTAATTTACGCATTTATGTCCGATTCCACGAAAAAGTCTTACGTGATTTTAATACAATTGTTAAAATCACAAACGCATCAATGCCAAGAACATTTAGGTTAGGTTAGGTTAATAGAAAAAAGAACAAAAATAATTTTAACAAAACAAAGGAACAAAGTAATTTTTTTTAACACATCATCTCTAGGAAATGACCAACACTGATTTCACCACTGACAAGCCGCATCTGACAGTCCTGTATGTATTGGTCTTTCATTAATTTCTTTTCAAAGTATCATTAGTTCAATCAATTGAACTGTTCCTTGAACTACTAAGAATAGACCTATGTATGTAGGTACATAATCGATCAAATTTCCAAACCAATTAGGTACAAGCAAATACATACCATTATCGTTATAGATCCTGGACATTTAAGTTTTCGATATTTGGATCACTTCCACAGGAAAGAGCCGTTGGCATAATTTTTGTTTTTATAGTACTGGTAACCAGCACATAATATGACTTTGCCTCGACCCCGGTCTATACAAACAAAGTCACTGTCTTCTGACATATTCAACGGCAAATACTTAATTTAATAAATAAAACCCGGTTAAAATTTATGTGAAATTGTGAAATATGTCAAAACCATATTACATTACCTTAACTTTGTTAACAACTGTAATTTAAAATAACGAATAATAATAATATGGTATTGATTACACTATGTATGTTTACTTTTATTTGTGTATGTCCTGCCTGGCAGACGACATTTGAGACTATTTTTGTGTCGTTTGTCCCCACTGGTGACAATGGGGATGTTTTTTTACCATTTGTCACCACTGGCGACAAAGCTAGTAGCTACAACTGGGAAAGTATGTGTCAATCGTCATCACTGGTAACAGTCGAGAATATTTTTCCCATTTATCAGCAGTGGCGACAAAGCCAGTGGCGATAACTGGGAATAGACGCTGGCCTGTACCAACTAACGTAGACGAATTAATTAAATTCGTGGCGTTTGCAAACTGCTATAGAAAATTTATCAAAAATTTTGCGAACATAGCTTATCCTTTAACCCAGTTAACAAAGAAAAATAAACAGTTTATCTGGGACAATGCATGCCAGACTGCATTTTCTACGTTAAAAACTATTATTTCCTCCCCCCCAGTACTTCAATATCCAGATTTTTCGTTAGATAAAAAATTTATACTACAAACTGATGCATCAAAACACTCATTGGGAGCTGTTTTGTATAACTGTAATAAGAAACCAATTGCGTTCGCAAGTAGAAATTTAAATAAAGCGGAGCACAACTATCCCACCGTAGAAAAAGAACTGTTGGCGATAGTGTGGGCCGTTAAACACTTCCGTCCTTATTTGTATGGTCGAACTTTTATAATTCAAACTGACCATAAACCTCTAATATATTTATTTGGAATGAGAGACCCATCTAGTCGTCTCATGAAATTTAGACTTTTACTCGAAGAATACGATTTTACAGTGGAATATATTAAAGGTTCAGATAATATTCCAGCGGATGCAATGTCACGATTGCCTGTCACATGAGCAGACTTAAAAACAATGCACGAAAGCATTATCACGGTTATGACAAGATCTAAACGTAAATAATTACGTAACAAACTGATACCTCCGAGTGCTATGGCTCCTACTGACGATTAGCCTGCGCAACCAAGAGTTGTAGAGATTCATAGTAAACCGAGGAAATCTGTAGAACTTAAATTTTTAGACAATTTTAAACTAAAAAACCTACGTAGGTCTAACACATTCGATTTAGAAAATGATGTGTTTTGTTATTTTATTGGATAATCATCGGTATTTATATTCATACACTACAAAGACCATATTTAAACCGTCCGCCAAAGTACCGAAGTACGTGAGAACACCGAAGGACGTCATACCTCTGCAAACACCGGGTGTCTACAAAGTGGATTGCAGCTGCGGTAGTTCCCACATAGGCCAAACCAAGCGTACCATTGCGGAGAGAGTCAAAGAACATTATCTGTGAAAAACCGTCAGTTCAACAAATCGGCAGTTGCAGAACACCTCGAATCGGGCACCAATCACTGGATTGAACTTCATCAACCCAAAGTCCTCTCCACTGATCGCCACTACTATCCACGGATTGTGCGTGAAGCTATTGAAATTAAAAAATATAAAAATTTCAATAGGGAAGATGGATTCAAATTATCCGGTACCTGGAATCCAGTGATCAAAATAGTGAAACCGAAAAACACAGTGCCGATGCCGTCTAAAACTGACATAGTGAGTGTGGTGTGTCGCCAGCCTTACATTCAATATAAAAGTAATGGAGGGTAGGCGCACAAAAAATGTTTCCTGCACACCGCGCGACGCTCGCAGGCCAGTCAAGTCGTGACCACGGGTGCTGCAACGCACCCGAAACGTCGGCAAAAGTAAGTTCATCAAAAATATATCGCGTGAAGTCCCGAAAATTATAAACTAGACTAATGTATTCGTGAAAATGGAAATCATTTTGAGCAATTTATTTCATAAACCAATTTCTTAAATGTTTAAATGATTTTTTTTATTTAAAAAGTTCAAAATTTTACCTGACCTATGAGTTTCGAGTTGATTTATCATATTTCCGTACGAAATGTATGGGAAACGTTTTTGGCGATTTCTGTCTTTTCTAGTACTGAAAGCTAAAATGGTCCCATAGAGTTTTTTGATCCCCACATGAAATAGGATCGATTGGCATAAAAATTTTTTTTTGAACTTTTTGCATTTTTTTTGCTAACTGTAAGTTTTTTTACAAAATCTGTGAATGCAGTTCAAAATGTCCCAAAAAGTTAGGGAAGGTCTTTTAAGAACGTTTTGCTGTAACTGCAATTTGCTTTTACTGCCCCGTTTCAAAAATGGGTGTGTAATGTTTGATATAATAACAAATGCTCTAATTTTACTTGAAATAACGTTCATATGTTATAATTTTCATATGCTATAATATCAAATAACCTAATTTCATATGATATAATGTTTTATATGATATAATCTTCCTTTGATATAATAACATTTTGTATAAAGTTCATATGATATAATTTTCAAAATGCATAATATTCTTTTAATATAACTTTAATTTAACCTAATGTTCTTTTGACCTAATTTTCTGGTCGAGGTCGGACTTGGTCGACGGAGCCCCGCTTCGCGGGGCTCCTACTTCTGGTTGATTTAAAAAAAAACCACCTATACCTCTAACCACCTCTAACCTAACCTATCCGAGTCGGGGTGCCCTAAAGTCCAGATTGCATCCAGATCCTCCTGGTAACAATAGTTGGGTGATGTATAGGGTATAAAGTATACTGTCTACCCACCTCAAGTATAAAAACTAATTTTGGTAGCAATAATGTTTATGCGATGCACTTTTGCTAGCACCAGGTTAGCAGGCGTTTAAAATCGTATCGAATATTCTAAATTATATTAAAAGTTACTTAGAGATTATGAATATTATAGTAAATAAATAATATACTAAACGAATTTTATGTCAAATGTGCATTATAAAAAGTGTTCATTATATCAAAAGAAATTAGATAAAATGAAATTATATGTACAGTTCAATATGACAACTGATCGTTATATTAAATAAAATTATATTAAGTGATATTATGTCAAGTGAACGTTAGATTTTTTGTTATTATATCAACCGTTACACACCCTTCAAAAATACACCCTGTATACACCTTAAGAGAAGAACTCAGGAAGGGAATGTTGGGTCATACATATTTTCTCCACTGTACCCCTGAGGGGAACCATGGAGCATACCAATTTTACCCGTTCTACCACCAGTGGCATAAACCAGGGGTACAGCGGAGCAAAACCTTCGTTACTGCAATTTGTGAAATCACTAGCGTCAAGATAAAAAACTGCTGGAAACTAAACTTCCATTGGCAATGTAACTGAAGGACTAAAAAATCTTGCAACCATGTCGGAAATTTTCAAAAAGTATATGACAAATGACAAATTGACACCTGACGTAATGACATTCATTGTCAAAAAACCTAGAAGTTGGTCCGAAACAAGCTGCAGAAAACACAAAAATAATAATAAAAATTGTATTATAAAATTGTCTATATATTTCTTATTTTCTTTTATAACACTGCTGGCTCTAATGCCGCGTCCGCACGCTTGCCGCAAACTCCAAACCTCTACAAACGTTTGGCTTGATTTGACAGACTACCACACGCTTGCGAGTGCTTGCGAGTGAGACATTGTGTTCTGAAGAAGCAAGCATGACGGACGTTGAGATTGCGGCAATATAATTTGGCTGAAGTTATTTTTATTATAAATACAAGTATTTTCTTGAAAGGAAACGAAAAATTAAAAAAATCTTCCTAAAGGTGACCATAAGAATTTCCTTCTTACTTTTCAGTTCCTGAACTGGCTTATTAAATACTAGCTTTTGCCCGCGGCTCCGCCCGCGTGGATATCGGTTATCGCGACCAAACATAGCCTATGTCCTTTCTTATGATCTAATCTACCTCTATACCAAATTTCATCAAAATCGGTGCAGTGGTTTAGGCGTGAAAGCGTAACATACAGACAGACAGGCAGACAGACAGACAGAGTTACTTTCGCATTTATAATATTAGTATGGATATGGATATGGATATTAGTATGGATTGCACTAAGGCGACACGATGCATCAGCTACTTTTTTGTCCTTGTGATCAGTATTTCCCGGGTCCCAAATGCATGGTTCTGCCTGGTAACATTCCAGGAAGTTCAAAATGTTTTCATTTGACCATTTGACCAGTCACTCATATTTGTACTCAAGACGACCCATACGTCTGTACGCCGCCAGTACACAATCGAGACTGTGTGTACGCAAACGTGTGGACGAGTCGCAAGCGCTTGCGGCAAATTCCTTTGATTTGTGACAAAAAAACCGACACTTGGATCGGCAACAAGCGCTTGCAAACCTACACAAACCAAATCAAACGCCTTATCCACACGTTTGAATTTGTGACGGCTTGTTTAGGTTTGGCAAGCGTGCGGACGCGGTTTAAGATTATCATTTATCCGTACCCGTCGACTATAATATAATTCGCACGCCCAAAACAACACTGCACTAACTCAAAATAGCTCTTTTTTCAGAAACGACGAAAAATCGATAACTTACGTTATATTAAAATTATTGCATATTTAATGAGCTTTGCATATGAAGAATCCAATCCTAATTAATATAGTATAGTTCAGTCGCTGCCAAACATTCGCTTTAAATCAAAATAATGCGTTTTTGACATAATTCACTGTTGCGTAATCACAGAACGAAATAAAAAATAATTATTTCGACATAAGTGCTTTTTACTGATTGATTATGAATTCAAACACTATCATTCTATTGTATTTTTACTGAAATATATTATACAATATTGAATTATTAATTTTGTTAATACAGGAATAGGCATAAAAAGTTAAATAAAAGACCAAATTGTACAAAAATTAATAGGTATCTATAATTTGAACATAAATGTGTAATTTAACTCACAAAAAAAACATCTCTAAATCTTTTATCATTAGAAAATGAGAACGCAAAAATAGTCACAGTGCCATTGGGATTTTGTTGAGTATTTGCTGTAGGTGGTCTCGAACTATTGAATTCATCATCAGATGAGCTACTTGAGCTGCTGGAGCTCGAAGATGACGAGCTAGAGTCAGATGAAGAGCTTGAGGACGAAGACGACAATCTTCTCGGGATTATAAGAGGCTGAGATAATTTCTTATCGGGCATTGAAAAAGTAGGATCGATCGAATCATCAATAAAATCTTCTTCACTACTATGATTAGGTAGAATTGATAGAGGCACCTCCCTATTTCATTTTTCATCGGCTAAAACTGCCATCACTGATTTCTCATCTGTTGATGCTGCAACGGCTGTTTTTCCGACATCCATTTCCATGCTGTATTGTTCAACAGAAAGTCCACTTTCTTCTGTAGTACTTTCGATTGCCTTTTTTATTAATAGGAGACTACGCCCCTTCATCATCTGCTAAACAATCATTATAAATTTAATTAATTCAACAATAGTGCATTATCTTTAAAAATGATTTTTCTCTTTGTAATTAAAACAATATAAATTGTAAATATTATTTCTATTAATTTTTATGGTAAGCAACAATTGTAAATAAAAAACAAAAATCTAGCATGATTTTATAACCAATTACGACACTGTTTATATAAACCATCAATAGTGCATCATTTCGCAAATTATCATCTTTTTTGAACAATACAAAAATATTTTGGAACTAGCTGTCCCGGCAAACTTCGTTTCGCTTTAGAAATTAGAATCAATTAAGTAGCTGTAACAAATTCTCCTAATTATTTTGAGAACGGAAAGTATTTCGATTCGGGCCCCATACGCCCACGGAGATCCCGACACTAATAGGTCACCGGGGCCCATACTTACACCTACGGAGCCTATATACCTATAGGACCCATACAACCATATACTTACCTCTACGCTCAAGGGCGTTCATACAACCATAAACCATCAATTTTTCGACCTAAATAAAAAAATAGCCACCATAAATATTTTCGCGGCCCAAGCAACGGGCATTTTGTTGATTCAGAGGAATGTCTACTAATCAACCTCTGACGATATTTGCACGCATGTCAATTCTATATCAAACGTCAGATAACATAGAAGAATATCATACAGCAGTATTAGAATAATAAACACATTTTTTTCCAATTCGTATTCCAAATTCAAAATTTAGACATGGCGTATGTCGGATCAGCTATTTTATATGGTGGTTATGTATTCTTAAATTTTCTAATTTTCCGCGCAATTTCCTTCATTTTTTCTTTCATAAGAACCTTCTCCTAACAATAACGAACACAACAAAAAAAGAATTAGCGAAATCGGTTCAGCCGTTCAGGCGTGATGTCGTGACCAAGGGAAATAGGGGTTCATTTTTATATATATAGATTAATTCAACAATAGTGCATTATCTTTAAAAATGATTTTTCTCTTTGTAATTAAAACAATATAAATTGTAAATATTATTTCTATTAATTTTTATGGTAAGCAACAATTGTAAATAAAAAACAAAAATCTAGCATGATTTTATAACCAATTAAGACACTGTTTATATAAACCATCAATAGTGCATCATTTTGAGCTCCGAGGGCGCCGTGGCCTCGGATGCAATCAGGACTAACGTCTTTATGTGGATGATGATGAACTTTTATAAGAATAATTTTTTATGAGTATTGAACACCTGAAATGCTGTTTGAAACTCCATGTGTAATTAATTTATCTTCGATAGTTTACGACTCACTGGAAATATCATCATACTGAAATGATATGTCTTGAAATGTACTTTTGAAAATCTGAAACAAATACAAACGTACTGGATAAAGACAGCTGTATTTATACCCCGTGTATTTTTTATTAGTCTGGGCCTGAGTGGTTAATACAAAGTAGGTACCTACACTGACGGACTCATAAACTGCATCAAAGTTCAGGTTTACTCTAAAAGGATATTTTATAATAAGTATGCAAACAACAACTAATCTTAAAAAAAAAAAAAATTAAAAATAGAACTGCAGTAAAACAAATGAATATAGCCGGGAAAAGAAAATTTACTTGTAGTATCAGATTTGCGTGTTATTTATAGCAAAGTTTTAAATTGATTCTCATTGATTTTTTTTATTTTGTCAATTGAATTATTGTTACCAGCATAATTGTTGGGTTAGTTTTTTAACACATCGAGAGTTTTTGAACCATAATATTGGCACATAATTAGCAATGTCAGAAATGTCTGGCAATAAAAAAAGTATGTCAGGTAGTCTTATTTAAAAACAAAAAAATTAAAATTACGCCTCTTAAAATGTTTTGAAAATCCAGGATTATCACCTGGACAGGTAGGATGCGCAGTAATGAACGCAACCGCTCTCGCCAGCCAGATAGCCCAGACTCTAACCGAAAGAGCAAGAACAAGAGCATATCACAAAATCAGCTGACCTAAAATTCTCACTTTCAAAACGTTGCTAGCTCCTATACTAATAATAGTTACACAATATAACTATTAGACTCTTGTATCAAAGGTTATCAGGCTTGTAGCCAGTTAATACACAATAGATCTCATCAAGTAATATCATTACAGGGACTATATCCAACCATATCGATATCGTGAGGCACAATATAACATACTTTGCATAATTACATCATACCCGTGAAGGGTATAATCCAGTAATCCATATTTGCATCTACTAGACAGATAATATATCTATCTGCAGATATTACCATTTACCAAATTATAACAACAATTATAGATCAAGTAAGTACATTGCCAAACTTACTTACATAGCCAAAACGATATGGTCAAATAGTTACAGCACAGCATAATAATATTACACAGTAAACAGTATAAACATATCAGAATTATATCGTACCTTACACTTCGACGCCTCGGGATAAACTGTCCTGATTTCATTCGGTGTCTCCTTTTTATATCATTTCATACGTCACATTGCATCGAATGATTTTCACCTACCCACTTATAAAAATAGTTTATAAAATGGTTCTAAAATGATTGAATTACATTTCATCGTAATATATTATCTATAAATTGGTCATATAATCTATACATTATAATTAATATATCTATTAAGCACATCATCAAGGAGAACCACGCGGAACCTACGTCGGGTCATCTTGGTACATTCAAAACTTATCACAAGGTTCGCCTTCGTTTCTTCTGGCCAGGAATGTACAGGGATGTCGCTAGGTACATAGCATCCTGCGAGACTTGCCTAGCATATAAAGCCTCCACGCATTGTACCTTAGGCACACACGGCAAGCCAAAGGAATGCAATAGACCGTTCCAGATGCTATCAATTGACTTGGTTGGCCCTTTACCCGTTTCAAGGAAACAGAACGCCTATATACTGGTCGTATGTTGCTGTTTTTCGAAGTATTGTCTGATATTTCCACTGCGCCGTGCTACAGCGGCCAACGTCGTAAGGATACTTCGTCCGAACAAGCGGCACAAATTGTAGCATTGGTGCGGGAGGGCTTGGATCAACGAACGATTGGTAGAAATTTAAATTTAAACCAGTCTACGGTTTCTAGAATATACAGAAGGTTTGTAGAGACAGGTTCTTACAGGAGGAGACGTGGTACAGGCAGAACTCGAGCAACCACAGGTCGTGATGACCGATTTATTGTTATAACTTCCCTGCGAAATCGTTTCCTCACGTCAGTTAACATCAAAACCGAGCTTAATGAAGTGCGTGGAGTAAACGTGTGTGCACGAACAATAAGAAGAAGGTTAAAGGAAGCGGATATCACCCCTTTTAGACCAGCAAATGGTCCAAAGTTGTCTACAGCTCACAGACAAGCTCGCTTAAGATTTGCGCGTCATCACCTGAATTGGACAGAAGAGCAGTGGGCCTCTGTATTGTTCACGGACGAGTGTAGGACATGTTTATATGGTGCAGATGGTCGCAGAAGAGTCTATCGTCGACGTGGGGAGCGATATGCTCAAAGTTGCATTGAGGAGCGTGTTCCTTTTGGAGGCGGTTCATGTATGGTCTGGGGTGGCATATCGATGAACGGGCGAACAGAACTTGTGTTCATAGACATGGTCCGTCAAAACGGTAATAGAGGGGGTTTGACAGCACATCGCTACATAACAGAGATATTAGAAGATCACGTGGTGCCTTACATGGGATTCATAGGCGAAAATTTTACTTTAATGCAGGATAATGCCCGGCCGCATGCAGCTGCACAAGTTCAACATTATTGCGAAGAGGTTGGGATACGTACAATGAATTGGCCAGCACGCAGCCCGGATCTTAATCCCATCGAGCATGTTTGGGACAATTTAAAAAGAGCTGTATATGCGAGAAACCCTTCGCCCACGACAGTGGCAGCACTAAGAACAGCACTTTCAGAAGAATGGGACAATATTCCGCAAGATCTTTAAAAAACCCTTATAAAATCTATGCGGAACCGATTAGAATCCGTAATAAGGGCACGTGGGGGTAATACACCTTATTAAAACACATATAAACCCTTGCATAAAGTTTGTGTCTATTGTTAAAACCAATTTTTTAATTAAACCAATTTTTCTTAAATTTCTGTTTTTTCTTCAAAAAAAGTCTTAAGGTCCTTTCCAGTACATAAACTTAAACTTAAATATATGACCCTACGCTGTTTTAAAGTTCACGAACCAATCTAGAGGTTTCAATTTAAATCTGTATAGAAAGTATGCATACTTGGTTAAAATATTTATTTCAAAGTCGTCTATTACTTTGATGCAGTTTATGAGTCCGTCAGTGTAGATCAAGAATGTTCAAAAATGACAAAGTGATGCACTATGATTTGTTATAATCGTAGGTTAATGACTTAAGCACAACAAATGAAAACAATGCTTTGAAACACAAAATATTCACTTAAATTATATAATTTTCAATAGATTACACTTCCCATACCTAGTTTAACATTAAAGTATATGTACGTACTGGTTAATTTAGCATTTTGGCCATCAAAATCGTCAAAGTCGGAAAGCAGCTTGCCGGCTTGAACTTCTGCCGTGTTTCATACTATATCCCTTTAATACTTTGAATACGACACGTTTCCCACAACTATTATTCACATATCAATTCATTTTTACACTCAAAACTGTTATCCGATGAACAGTAATTCAATTCAATTCAATTCTTGTTGAATAGCTCTGTGCTCTGAGCATCAATTCCGCCAATGTCCCGTAGTAGAGCTATTAACGAAGGAGACAAAGTGGACCAGAATTTGACCGGTTGACTCGAGTTTGTAGTTACTTCCCGCAGAATCTAAACAAAAGGACAACACAAATATCATTACTTATCATATAAATAGGTATACACATAGCATATTATAACAACTGATAGGAGGATATAACATATATAGGAACGACATACTTAATGAATTTACCTACTTACAATTTTAGTGAGTTAATTTCTATAAACTTGGCAAGGATTTTAACAAAGGGTGTGTAGACTAAAGCCAGCAGAGATTTGACGGATGTAGGACGAGGGATATATGAAGGCAGAATGTCGTACAGTGAGATACGCTGGTTGGGACAACGGAAGAAGATATGATCCACATCTCCCTCCTCTAGACCGCATTCGCAAAGTGAGTGGTCCCTTATCCTAATTTTTGCCAAATGAACAGGTGTACAGTCAACTACAAAGAGATGTATCCAATTTAATCTTCCAAAATTATGTACCCCTGCGAGTGCCACTATGAACTAACCAAAGATTGTGACAAACATGGTATCCACTGAACTTGACAATAACATGTATGCGTGTAAAGCGCAATAATTATGTATCCCACTACATTTCCTGTGATATGTACACTTACTATCTTGTCAAATACTGTGAAAGAAAATCGTATACATTTAATGTTCCAATGAAATGTAACCATAATAAAAAGGATGTACGAATTTCGAAGTGCCAGCGAAAACAAAAAAGTTTCTTTGAGAATGCCATTTAAAAATAAATTCATTATTTTGCACATTTATAGAGATTGACTTATAGTGCGTCAAGAAAGTCGTGAAATTAATGTTGAAGGAACTAATATTTTTCATTGTATTTGCAACACTCAATAACTGTCAAACTGAGTTTTCAGCTGTCATTCCTTGTTTTGTTGTGGATATGTTTTGTATATCTTTTGCGTTCATTTATTTATTTACGTCTAGTAACAATATAAAGTGTAAAAATGAATTACAATGTGTGTATTAGTTGTGAGAGACATGTCGTATTCAAAGTATTTCAGGGATATAGTATGATATACGGCGGGATTTCAAACCAGCAAGCTGGTTTCTGATTTGGAGGATATTTATGGCCAAACAGCTAAATAAGCCGGTACGTACCTATACTTTAATGTTAAACACGGTATGGGAAGTGTAATCTAGTAAAAATTATGTGTATTAAGTGAACATTTTATTTTTCAAAGCATTGTTTTCATTTGTCGTGGTTGAGGCATTATCCTACGATTTTAAGAAATCGTAGTACGACACTTTGACGTTTTTGAACAGTCTTGATCCATTTTGTATTAACCACTGAGGCCCTTTGGACTACTAAAAAATTACACGGTATATACAGCTGTATTTATCCAGTACCGTACGTTTTTATTTGTTTCAGATTTTCAAAAGCACATTTCAAGACATATCATTTCAGTATGTGATGCTGATGATATATCCAGTGACTCAGAAACTATCGCGGATAAATTACGCAGGAGTTTCAAGCAGCATTTTGGGTGTTGAATACTCACTCCAATAAGATAATGTTCTAAAAGATTATAATTATATTATATTATAATACGTACTGTACCTACATCTTTTGTTTTCATTGTTTACAATACTTTACAACGTCTGTAAAAAAATCTACTGTCTAGCTATCACGGTTCATGAGACAGACAGGTGGGCTTTGGGTAAGGTATTGCTCAGGACATGTTTCTTGGACCTAAAATATGCTCAAAACACATTCCACACCCACGGTACCCATGGCCATACTCCTGGTGGTACCGTTGGTCTAATAAAGTTAAAGTGTACCACTGAGTAAGCGATTCTGTGACCAGAATGGTGGTGGACGAGCTCAAAGTCACCAAGCATAGATTATTACAAAACAAGGTCAAGCCAGGCCAAACAATTCGTTTATCTCGCAGCTTAGATTCAAAATAGTGTCCCGAGGCATTTATCATGTATGCGTGTCATTTATCGGGGTGTAAGGTT
The DNA here is from genome assembly GCA_914829495.1 of Eilema sororculum. NCBI lineage: Eukaryota > Metazoa > Arthropoda > Insecta > Lepidoptera > Erebidae > Eilema > Eilema sororculum. The sequence goes on from OU618559.1 coordinate 10,913,301, forward strand.
AACGGCATTTCCCTCACACCTCAGTTAACTTTATATATATATATATATATACGGGTTTAAGATGGCCCTCTTGGGTGTCCTCATCTAACCTCTATACCCGCTGCTAGTCACAGGGACCCATGGCGAGTCTCCGAGCAGCTCTCTATAGGGCGAGTGAGTGAAGCATTGCCGTAAGCGTTGTACAGGTTGCATCGAATGGAGGCTTCGGATCACGCGCACCAAATTTAACATAATATCTGTGCTTCTAAATCCCGTGTGCTTGTCTGCCACCTGAGTGATTTGACAACCATGACTTCTAAACTCAATCACTCCGCACTCGTTGATTTCGATTAGTTGTTAAAGATTTTATTTGCAAAAGTTATTATCTAAATGTTGCTGCAAGCCCTGCAACCATTTAAAAAGGATATAACGACTATTCTGTAATTAAGTAGGTATATATAATTTTCTAGCTTGAAGTTTGATTTATCTCTAAAGTTTGCGCCATTAGTGCCTAAATAAAGTGAATGAAATAATTGCCGTATTTTTTTTTTCACTTTTATTCACCTACTATCCTACTATCGTAATGAAATCATACCATAAAAAGCAACAGATCAAGTCTGTTTAGTTATAGTATGACAGGGATACCAGATTAAGCGCAGCAGCGCCACCCACGACTTTCTTGACGGGCTATATCTGTTTGATACTTCATACGAGGGTCAAACTGAAAGTTCTTAGAACTGGCCACTTATAAACAATATAATAAAAAAATAATTCTAATATTTGATAATAGAACTCTTTGCCAATATTACTGAGTATATATTTCATTCATTTATCATTTGTTTTACGATTTGGCGGCAAATTGAAAATTGTCTGTGTCACGTTAACATGAATTTAACACGAGAAAATTTTCGTGCAATGATTTTTTATGACTTTCGATGTCATTTAAGTCAACAAGAAAGTTATGATAGACTACGATTGGCCTTTCACGATGAAGCCCCATCTCGTGCGACTGTTTACAACTGGTTTAATGAGTTTAAACGTGGTCGCACTAATCTCACTGATGATTTACGTGAGGGACGGCCTACTACGGCGACGACTGAAAATAACATCTGTGTTGTGCGGCGTATGATAGAGACTGACAAAAGAGTGACCTATCAGCAGATTCGGACAAGCTTAGGCATCGGTATGAGTCAAGTGCACAAAATCCTCCACGAACATTTAGCGGTCAGGAAGCTTTGCGCCCGGTGGATACCTCATAATTTGACTGAGGCTCAAAAACTCCATCGTGTGGATTGGTGCCGTAAAATGATTGAAAGATTTAACGGAGGTGACTCTAATGCTGTGTTCGACATACTAACAGGTGACGAAAGCTGGATTTACTGTTATGATCCTGAAACCAAAAGACAATCTGCTCAGTGGGTGTTTCCTTTCGAGGAGTTGCCAACTAAAGTGAAGAGAGATCGAAGTGCGGGAAAAAAAACGGTGGCCTCGTTCTTTGGAAGGATAGGTCATTTCGCAACAATTGTGTTGGAGGATCAAAAAACAGTTTCTGCAGAATGGTACACTACCAATTGTTTGCCACTTGTCTTGGAAAAAGTTCGAGAGAAACGACCTCGCAGTAGGATCCTCCTTCACCACGACAACGCCTCGTCGCACACCGCCAAGCGAACAATCGACTATTTGGCGACATCAAACGTTGAATTACTGGGTCACCCGCCGTATAGCCCGGACCTCGCGCCTTGTGATTTTTATTTATTTCCAAAAATTAAAGAAAAACTTAAAGGAAAGCGGTTTATGAATGCTGAAGAAGCGGTGGCTGCGTATCGCGATGCCATTGAAGAGACCCCTAAGGACGAGTGGGCAAAGTGCTTTTCCCAGCGGTTCCATCGCATGCAGCGGTGTATTGACGTGAATGGACAATATTTGGAAAAGATATAATAAAACTAATAACTGGCTAATGTAATCAGTTTTTGATTTTCTAAGAACTTTCAGTTTGACCCTCGTATTATCTAAAACTAGCCTTTGCCTGCGACTTCGTCTCCTGGTTCTGAGCTACATCTCCGCCAATTTTCAGCCAAAAGTTCTTGAGTTATAAATAGTGTAAGTAACACGACTTATTTATTCGACGATATATATATATATATGTATATTCGCGTTACTAATTATTAAAATAAGGGTAGTATAGTTATTATTAAACAGTTTTTACAATTTTTTGTCATCTTAAGTGTAAGTTCTTTACTAATGAAAATAAATGATAATAGTCTTTTTTTTTCTTTTATCAGTCATCCAATACATATTATCTTATGTATGAATAATGTTTTGCCATCGGTTTCATTCGGAAAAGTTCGTATTTATCATACTTGCTTTCTATACTAAATGTGTAATATCACAGTCTAACGATTCATACTACATACAGTCGGTCAACGAAGCCGTCTAGCCAGAGCAATCGTGCGGGGGGAGAGGGATGGTGGGGGACGGGGTATTACTCGGTACGCCCATACATTTTACTCGGTACTAAGGATTCAGGGCTGTCTCATTTTTGTAATCACACTAATCACGTGATTATTTTTTCAAGGCTCGTTTTGTTTGTTAAAATTGTTTTTTTTTTCGTTTTCTATATTTAGCTATCCAAGATGGCGGACACGAAATTTTCACAAAAATCGATATGGGTATCGTTTTCAGGGTTTTTGGGGTCGCTGATTGCGAATATAACATCCATTTCGCGATCCAAGATGGCGGACTCGAAATTTTTACCAAAATCGATATGGGTATCGTTTTCGGGGTTTTTGGGGTCGCTGATTGCGAATATAACATCCATTTGGTGATCCAAGATGGCGGAATCGAAATTTTCACTAAAATCGATATGGGTATCGTTTTCCGGGTTTTTGGGGTCGCTGATTGCGAATATAACATCCATTTGGTGATCCAAAATGGCGGACTCGAAATTTTCACTAAAATCTATATGGGTATCGTTTTCCGGGTTTATGGGGTCGCTGATTGCGAATATAACATTCATTTCGCGATCCAAGATGGTGGACTCGAAATTTTGACTAAAATCGATATGGGTATCGTTTTCAGGGTTTTTGGGGTCGCTGATTGCGAAAATAACATCCATTTGGTGATCCAAGATGGCGGACTCGAATTTTTCACTAAAATCAATATGGGTATCGTTTTCAGGGTTTTAGGGTCGCTGATTGCGAATACATATAACATCCATTTCGCGATCCAAGATGGCGGACTCGAAATTTTTACTAAAATCGATACGGGTATCGTTTTCAAGGTTTTCGGGGTTGCTGATTACGAATATGTTATTCATGTAGCAATCCCAGATGACTGGATGGACTCCACACAGATTCGTAATTAGCAACTCTGAAAACCTCCAAAACGATGCTCATGTTGACTTTGTGGGAAATTTCAAGTCCGCCATCTTGGATCGCTAAATGGATTTTATTACACGTAATTAGTCACCCCGAAAACCTCGATTTGTTTTTTTTTAAATTTCAAGTCCGCCATCTTTGATCGTCGGTAACATGGTCGTCAAGCCCGATAGCAGACAATTGCCGGCAGGCAATCATACGATGGGAAACTGTCGACTCCCAACTGATCGTGTGTAGCCGCAAAACTGACAGCAAGGCATGCCACCAGGCCAAAATCGCTTTCGTGTGTGGGCGCTGTGGACTTAGGACTGCAGTCCGCCCGATACGATTTGAAACTGCAGGCGAACTGATCGTGGATAGGCTTCTTAAGAATATATCATCAATTTAGCTATCCCGGCGATTAGCGAAATTCGAATTCGAATCCGAATCCAACCCCGATCCCGAACCCGAATCAATATCCAAATTCAAGTCGGAATCGAAATAGAAATTCGAAATCGAAAACGAAATCGAAACCAAAATCCAAAAACTCAGACTTAAAATATTACGTTTGCCTCCGTGGCGTGGCGGTAGTGAACGCGACTGCCACGCAGGAGGCGCGGGTTCGATTCCCGCTCAGAGCAAATATTTGTATGCATGAATATGGCTATTTGCATTGGTCTGGGTGTTTCTATGTATAAAATGCATTTAAGTATGTTTATCCGCATTCTAGATTCCATAACACAAGCTAGTTAAGCTATGCTTACCATGGGTCTAGATAGCGTTGTGTGTAGAATGTTGGGAAATATTTATTATTGTTATAATTGGTTGAGTAGAACCGAAGATATAACCAAAAGTTGCAATAGCCGACATCCATGCGAGCGGAGCCGCGGGCATCACCTAGTAATATAAATTAGCGTGAGTTGATGTGCCTTGACAAAACAAAGAGAACGAATAGGAGTTATATATAGAATATTACAGAAAAAATATATATAAAAACTGAAGTGACAACCCTGACCAAACTGCAAAAGGCGGCATTTCCGCAAACATCAAACGCGATGAACTACTGTAAGATCACTCGTTATACTGTGGTAATATTATGAATTTATTTTTAAATGGCATCCTCTAAGAAACTTTTTTATTTTGCTAGCACTTCGAAATTCATACCTCCTTTTTGTTATGGTTACATTTCTTTGGAACATTAAATGTATACAATTTTCTTTCACAGTATTTGGATAGATTTTTAATTAAGATTGTAAGTGTACATATCACAGGAAATGTAGTGGGATACATAATTATTGCGCTTTACACGCATACATGTTATTGTCAAGTTCAGTGGATACCATGTTTGTCACAATCTTTGGTTAGTTCATAGTGGCACTCTCAGGGGTACATAATTTTGGAAGATTAAATTGGATACATCTCTTTGTAGTTGACTGTACAAGCATGGCCCAGACGGAGGCGAGAAATAACAGATGTCGTATGTTTACTAAGGAATCGATACTTCTTAAACCAGGGTTCATTGGGGATGTCAGGTTGTATATCCGCATAATATTTACCCTTAATCCTTTTAGATTTACGCCAATCCTCACTCCATGTACGAGACAGACTATTCTTCAGTACTGGGACTAAGTCGTGTGTGAATAATTGAAAGTGCTCAAGTGTACCAGTACCAATTGCACTTTTTGCACAAGAATCCGCCGTCTCGTTACCTGGAATATTGGAATGGCCAGGAATCCATGCCACCGCAATTTCCAAGCCTCGCTGATGGCAGAGGAATAGCGCCTCTCTAATTTTAAATATTATAGGGAATTTGGACTTGGAACGGAAGGGATGAGAAAGGATGTCCTGCAGACAGCTTTTGCAATCGGAAAGGATGATGGTCTTATTAAGGTTATGGGATAGGGCATATCGGACGGCCTCAAGGACCGCAATAGATTCCCCAGTAAATACAGAAGCCATAGAAGGGCACTTGTAACTCAAGATTACCTTAAAAAAAGGAATCCATACAGCTACTCCAATGGGACCACTGGAGCTCACTTTGGAGGAATCCGTGAACATTTTGAGCCATCCCTCATAATTGTTCTCCATGCTATTGTTGAAACATACATCAGAGTCCCTAGAGCCTTTTTGTACTCCTAAGTCGGTCACAACCCGGGGATGGAATGTTATGGCTTTGAAAGGGAGAGAATAAAGCGGGTTAAGCCGATACTGAATGACTGGGTTAGGAAGGCGGAGGAATTTGATGAAACTATTCACAAGACAGGGAAGGTTGCTGGGGCAAGATACAGAGTTTATATTATATAGGTCACAGAGAGTTCTGAGTTTATCTAATAGAATATGTTGAGAATTTTGAATAAGTTTAAAAAGGAATCTATCGCAAAGGACTGCCTTCGAGAAAAAAGAGGGGGGTCAAAGGCTTCAAACTGCAAAGCATAGTTGGAGATGATTTCATTGCGCCCAAGATAATGCGTAAACATTTATATTGAATTTTGTCCAATTTAAGTAAAGCACTTTTATTACAAGGTTCTAGAAGGAAGGAACCATAGTCCATGTGACTGCGGATAATTGCATTATACAGGAGCTTTTGTGTGAGAGGGTGACTACCCCACCATACTCCAGATAAAGAGCGAAGAATGGTAATATTTTTCTCACACTTACCCAAGACATACTCTACGTGAGGGTTCCCAGTCATTCTAGAGTCGAGCCAGACTCCAAGAAATTTTGCACTAGAACACTGAGGTATAGTCTCACCCTCAATTTGGAGATTAATAAGGGGGATGCTCTTTTTCCTTGTAAATACTACTGCTCTACTTTTGGCTGGAGATAGGCATAAGCCATGCTCTATTAGCCACACAGGTAATTTAAAGCACTATTCAAATTATCAGAGATGTCGTCCATCGAGCTAGCTGACATGTAGAGGTCCAGGTCATCAGCATATTGCAGAATCTGGCAAAAGGGTTGGACTACCATTTCCAAATCATGTGTGTAAAGACTATATAGGAGGGGGCTTAACACAGAACCCTGGGGGAGGCCCTTCCAAATGGTCCTAGGGGGCAGGTGGTTATGCTGGTTCTTGATAACTATAGATCTTTCCATTAACAGTTTAGCGCAGAATTGAACTAGCCTCTCAGGGATGCTCAGCTGAAGAAGTTTATTCCTGAGTACCGGAAGCATTATACACATTATCATACGCAGACTGTACATCCAGAAACACAGCCACCAGATAGTGCTTCCGAAGGAAAGTTGTACGGATGTCAGTGGTCAGGATGCCGAGACTGTCCAAAGTGCTCATATTCTTCCTGAATCCGAACTGGGATTTAGCCAACATACCCTGGCTCTCCACATACCATTCCAGTCGATGTTTGATTACGTGCTCTGTCACCTTGCACAACACTGCTGAGAGTGCTATTGGGCGTCTACTATTGGCGGAAGTGAGGTCTGAGCCCAGTTTTGGAATGGGGATAATAATTTGGCTTTTCCAATCGGACGGGATTTCCCCGCTATTAAAAATTCTGCTAATGATGCCTAAAAAATATAATTTTGTTCTATCTGATGCTTTAGTAATGAAGGAAAATGGGATATGGTCGATCCCGGTGTTGAGTCTTTCAAACCATCCACAGCTAGCAGAAACTCGTCATAAGTAAATTCCTCATTAAGCATACTATGAGAATGTTCCGAGCAGGGGAATGCGAGAAAACTGGGGACAGAATCTCTAGTAGGCACCCAGGGAGGAGCCAGCTTGTCTGCAAAGGTATCAATCCATGACGTCAGGTCATTATTACAGACATTATCGCTGCTACTAGACCCTCTAAACCTCTTGATCTGCTTCCATACAATTGTGGAAGGAGCCCTAGGTGACAAATTTTCGCAGAACCTCAACTATCCACTCTTTTTTTTTGCTGACAGAGTTTTTCTTGCCAGAGCTGCCTTCTGTCGATAAGCTATCAAATTGCTTTCTGTCATTGCCCTGTCATACACCATCCCATATTCGCGTCTGATTCTAACTGCTTCTGTACATTCAGCATCCCACCAAGGTGTGGAGAGGGTAAACTTAGCCTTTCTTGTCTTGATAGGGATGCTGTCATTGGCCGAGGAAATGATGGCGTCCCTAAATTCATTGTACCTAAGACTGTAGGATATCCATGCCAGACTCAGAGAATAATGTAATTTTATTCTCCAGGGAGATTTTATAATCAGTCCAGTCAGCCCCAGATAACCTGTAGGTACCTGAACAGGGGGGAAGCATTTACAGGAGGAGATACTGCTGTAGGCATGGTAACTATGATAGGAAAGTGGTCACTGCCATGTGTGTCCGGAAGAATCTCCCAGTTTAATAAGGATGCAAGAGTGTGGGAACAAACACTAAGGTTCGCTAGGGTTTTGGGAAAGTACAGCTCTGCGCGTTCTTGAACCATCATTAAGGATGCAGAGGTTAGCTTCATCAAAGATTTCAATCAAGGCGTGTGCAAATGAATCACACACCCCTGATCCCCAAGATATGTGGTGAGCGTTGAAGTCTCCCATTATGGAGGATCCAGGATCCTTGGAGATGGTACCGAATTGAAGATCAATGCTAAATCAGCAATAAGAGAGGCATCTGGGTGGGGAATATATAAAGAAATAAAAGATATATTATATGCTCTCACTGCAACTACATCCATTAGAGGTGAGTGTGGGGGAAGAGTAATTTGGGAGAAGGAGAGGTTACGACTGACAATCAGGGCACATCCATCGTAACCATTTGGTCTGTCATCCCGGATACATGAATAGCCTGGGATGCGAAACGCACTTCCAGGCTTTAACTATGTCTCCGAGATAGCTAAGACCGTTGGGTTGTAACTATTAATTAAATTGTATAGATCTGTTCTTTATGCCCTAATGCTTTGACAGTTCCACTGAACCACCTTGAGTGGATCCATTATTTATGTTAAATATTTGAGAAAGTGATTGGGCAACGTTGGGCGGTAATGTTATATTATTTTGTAAAATGATTGATAATAATGCATGTAAGAGAGAGGAGAGAGAGAGAGAGAGGATTCGCAAGGAGAAGATTCATGATTAAGTAGAGTTTGGGAATTAGGAAGAGCACAACCATTAGGAAGAGAAGATACCTCCTGTGATATGATTGCCTGATGGGCAACCCTATCAAATGATTTACCGAGAGGTGCTTTGGGGCGTGAATTCCTATATATAGTCTTCCTGTATGATGTTGAAGGTGAACTGGAGATGACATCCGGAGAGGGGTGGGCAACCTGGGAAGGCGCAGTCCCAACAACCTCTGAGAACGATTTTGATACCTTGGGGAAGGCTTCTGCGGCTTCTATGTATGATATGCCTTTTTGGGACATATAAGCTTTAATAGATTTCTGCCTTTGTTGTTCGGGACAGCCCTTACTAATAGAAAAATGATGTGCCAAGCAATAGAGACATGTTGCTTGAGACTCTACCACATTGCAGGTTTGTCCACATGTGGTTGTCCGCAACGTTAGCAACGTGGTTTAAACCTGCATTGCGAGGCAATATGGCCAAACCTGCAACAGCTCATGCATTGTATGGTGGGGAATTGGTAGTGCTCAACAGGTAAGGAAATGTAGGAGTAAATATGAGTGGGTAGGATCTGACCTTTACAGGTGATGACAACCGTCTGAGTGGGCACCCAAGTAACCAGGTTGTTCTCATTGACCGTCTTGCTGTTTAGCCGCCGTGCCTTAAGCACATAGTCACAGGATGGGGGGAGGTCAAGCGATTCTACAAATTCCTCCATAGATAGATCTACTGGGATTGAGCGAACTACCCCCATTCTTGAGATGTTATAGGAGGGAATGAATACTTCATATTTGTTGTGGGCCAAAACCGGGTTATCAAGGAAACTATTTGCATCACCTGCGGTCTTAAATTCAACGGACATTTTATTCCTGCCTACCCGTTTAATGCCACCTGGGCAGATATTTTTAATCTTATTATGTGACATAAATTGTCCAAACTTAAGAGATTTGAGAGTATGACCAGCTGTCATATCCTCTTCCTTTTTAGACACAAGAACAATAAAGGGGCCCTCGTCTCCCTCACTGTACGAGTTTACGCCAACAATTGAAGATGGATGGTTATAGACGGTTTGTATAGAAGCACTGGCTACTTGTGGATCTCCTATATGTTTTTTGGAATTGAGCCGCTCTTGCTCTTCCATGTGCCGTTTTTTACCGAGTATGCGACTCGAGCATTCTCTCATATCTACATCCGGTGGAGGATCTGGGGGTGCGGGGGGGTCTGGGGCTCCGAAGAGTCCCCCATTCTTACCGCTTGTAGTAGTTAAAAAGACGCTCACAAAACACTTAGTTAGTTATTGTTAGTACACTGAAGCACACCACTACGACTCTGACAGGAATTTATGTGTAAAAACTTTCTATTTTGATTATATTTCCACTTAAATCCCTCTTAAACGTTAGTAACGTAAACGTCGAAACGGAAGTTCCCGATGAACAGTAATTAAATACACGTAAATAATATACGAAACATATCCGACGTAGCAAGAAATTGACAACTGATAACTCAGTTCCCTTCAGAGCATAATGACCAAAAAGCAAAATGAGCACTACAATCAAAATGTTCAGAATGCAAAATGTTCAAAACGCAAAATGTTCAATATGCAAAATGTGCACCACAAGCAAAATGTGCAGAACGCAAAAAGAGCATCTAAGGCTTTAATCACACTGGCGTGTTTATTTCGTCAATTTTAAAGAAGCACTATTAGGATCATAATTATCTAACCTTAAACAATAAATCAAGAGAATAAAATTGAAACGGTAAAAGAGAAACATTCCATTATGTAGGCTAAATTAAAAACACTTTATTTGGAAAATAATGTTTTAACTCTAAATCTCTCTCTAACTTTACTCAAAACTTTAGATTAAACTTAATTAACTTATTAGTAACTTATATTACTTGGCCTAACGTGGGTCTAGACTTTACAACACGAGTCTAGTATAAATCATTTGAAGTAAAAATTCAGACGTTGTAATTTCATTATTGACTAGCTTTCGTAATTTATCTTTATATTTCTTGTCAAATAAGATGTCACGTCTTCTACGATTTCTCCTTGCTGGTTCAAATAAACTTCTATTAATTTTGCCATCGCTGATTCCGGCTTCCTTGCGCAACTTACGTAAAAAAAAACAACAAACTAATTTTTTTCAATAATTATTAATTCATCCATTAGTGAATAATTTTATTGGTTAATAACTGAATAAGAAAAATTTAGATGCAAAACACTTATTCATTGACACTGACAATAAAAGACAATAATAAATTACATTATTTTATTGACACTGAAAGCCTCAAGTGCCAGTACTATTCAGTGAGATCTAAACTTTATAATCAAGGTTGCATATAAAATATAAAAATATGTACCTATATATGACCACATGTTCCTGAGAGGGGTTGACTATCTTTTGCATTTTCTAGGAGTAGACATTCAGGGAGCGGACATGCAAGGAGTAGACATTCTGGGAAGTAGACGTTTCGTGAAGTAACCAATACAGGAATAGACGTCCGAAATAAAGTCAAAAATACACAGTATACGTTCAGGGAATAAGACCTACCGCTCCTGAGGGATTTGACTAATGACGAGTGGGAAATAAAAAGTTCCAATCATCACCACTTGGGACGAACGAAAATTTTTTTTCACACTTGTGGACGACAGTATTGACCAAATTAAAAAAAAAACAAAAGTTGTGAACATGTCCTAAGTATCTATTGTAGGTACATTTTGCGTTCTGCACATTTTACTTGTGGTGCACATTTTGCGTTTTGCACATTTTGCTTATTGAACATTTTGCGTTTTGCACATCTTGCGTTTTGAACATTTTGCATATTGAACATTTTGATTGAAGTGCTCATTTTGCTTTTTGGTCATTATGCTCTGAAGCGACTCAGTTTGGCAGTTATCGAGTGTTGCAAGTACAAGGAAAAATTTTAGTTCCTCCAACATTAATTTCACGACTTTCTTGACGCACTATATATTATATTTTTTTTAATTAATGTAGATACTGTACTATACAATACTACATATTAAATGAATTAGAGTTTGAACTCGACTATGTCTAAAACCCCCAACCTCCCTGGCTGGAAAGCTGGATCCGCCCCTTAATACATCGGAATCCTCGAAAGGTTTCAGACCAAAGATAGGATAACTTACCGGCGTTTTAGTCTCTTCTAGGTTTGTGTTCAAAATCCAACGCAAGAAAATGTCGCCGATAGACAAATTTTGTACATCGACAGCTTCTCCATGCTTTCGTTTAAGTAAGTATGGTAAGTATATCACAACCCAGAATAACACTGTATTTTGTCGAAAAATCTCAAAATCGACTTTTTTATATATTTGTATTGCCAAAAAATTGCCTCGTATACCAATAATACAGCCGTATTTTTAATTCAAAAATTGACCAACAGAGAGCGCGCTAACTCTCTATTGGTGAAGACGCGCCGCCAAAATCGTGCCGCGAATACGATATTATTTCTTGTTGCGACTTGCCGTCTTGGGAACAACACACAGCTCGTTTAAGAAACAGTGAATTATTTTGTTTTAATGCAGTGTTGGTGACTGTGCTCAAATAACAAGTTAGATACTACTATCGAAATAACACTCTCTTGTTGACGAAGGTAAGCTATATTTATTGTATTATTCCAAAATATTTTTGTATTGTTCAAAAAAGATGATAATTTGCGAAATGATGCACTATTGATGGTTTATATAAACAGTGTCTTAATTGGTTATAAAATCATGCTAGATTTTTGTTTTTTATTTACAATTGTTGCTTACCATAAAAATTAATAGAAATAATATTTACAATTTATATTGTTTTAATTACAAAGAGAAAAATCATTTTTAAAGATAATGCACTATTGTTGAATTAATTAAATTTATAATGATTGTTTAGCAGATGATGAAGGGGCGTAGTCTCCTATTAATAAAAAAGGCAATCGAAAGTACTACAGAAGAAAGTGGACTTTCTGTTGAACAAAACAGCATGGAAAAGGATGTCGGAAAAACAGCCGTTGCAGCATCAACAGATGAGAAATCAGTGATGGCAGTTTTAGCCGATGAAAAATGAAATAGGGAGGTGCCTCTATCAATTCTACCTAATCATAGTAGTGAAGATTTTATTGATGATTCGATCGATCTTACTTTTTCAATGCCCGTTAAGAAATTATCTCAGCCTCTTATAATCCCGAGAAGATTGTCGTCTTCGTCCTCAAGCTCTTCATCTGACTCTAGCTCGTCATCTTCGAGCTCCAGCAGCTCAAGTAGCTCATCTGATGATGAATTCAATAGTTCGAGACCATCTACAGCAAATACTCAACAAAATCCCAATGGCACTGTGACTATTTTTGCGTTCTCATTTTCTGATGATAAAAGATTTAGAGATGTTTTTTTTGTGAGTTAAATTACACATTTATGTTCAAATTATAGATACCTATTAATTTTTGTACAATTTGGTCTTTTATTTAACTTTTTATGCCTATTCCTGTATTAACAAAATTAATAATTCAATATTGTATGATATATTTCAGTAAAAATACAATAGAATGATAGTGTTTGAATTCATAATCAATCAGTAAAAAGCACTTATGTCGAAATAATTATTTTTTATTTCGTTCTGTGATTACGCAACAGTGAATTATGTCAAAAACGCATTATTTTGATTTAAAGCGAATGTTTTGCAGCGACTGAACTATACTATATTAATTAGGATTGGATACTTCATATGCAAAGCTCATTAAATATGCAATAATTTTAATATAACGTAAGTTATCGATTTTTCGTCGTTTCTGAAAAAAGAGCTATTTTGAGTTAGTGCAGTGTTGTTTTGGGCGTGCGAATTATATTATAGTCGACGGGTACGGATAAATGATAATCTTAGAGCCAGCAGTGTTATAAAAGAAAATAAGAAATATATAAACGTACAATTTTTATTATTATTTTTGTGTTTTCTGCAGCTTTTTTCGGACCAACTTCTAGGTTTTTTGACAATGAATGTCATTACGTCAGGTGTCAATTTGTCCTTTGTCATATACTTTTTTGAAAATTTCCGACATGGTTGCAAGATTTTTTAGTCCTTCAGTTATATTGCCAATGGAAGTTTAGTTTTCAGCAGTTTTTTATCTTGACGCTAGTGATTTCACAAATTGCAGTAACGAAGGTTTTGCTCCGCTGTACCCCTGGTTTATGCCACTGGTGGTAGAACGGGTAAAATTGGTATGCTCCATGGTTCCCCTCAGGGGTACAGTGGAGAAAATATGTATGACCCAACATTCCCTTCCTGAGTTCTTCTCTTAAGGTGTATACAGGGTGTATTTTTGAAACGGGGCAGTAAGGGCAAGTATCTTAACCGTTGCAGTTACAGCAAAACGTTCTTAAAAGACCTTCCCTAACTTTTTGGGACATTTTGAACGGCATTCACAAGTTTCGTAAAAAAAACTTAGTTAGCAAAAAAAATGCAAAAAGTTCAAACTCTATGGGACCATTTTAGCTTTCAGTACTAGAAAAGACAGAAATCGCCAAAAACGTTTCCCATACATTTCGTACGGAAATATGATAAATCAACTCGAAACTCATAGGTCAGGTAAAATTTCTTAAATGTTTAAATGATTTTTTTTATTTAAAAAGTTCAAAATTTTACCTGTCCTATGAGTTTCGAGTTGATTTATCATATTTCCGTACGAAATGTATGGGAAACGTTTTTGGCGATTTCTGTCTTTTCTAGTACTGAAAGCTAAAATGGTCCCATAGAGTTTTTTGATCCCCACATGAAATAGAATCGATTGGCATAAAAAAAATTTTTTTGAACTTTTCGCATTTTGTTTTGCTAACTGTAAGTTTTTACAAAATCTGTGAATGCAGTTCAAAATGTCCCAAAAAGTTAGGGAAGGTCTTTTAAGAACGTATTGCTGTAACTGCAACGGTTAAGGTACTTGCCCTTACTGCCCCGTTTCAAAAATACACCCTGTATACATAAGGATCGACCAGTCCATAAATGGGTGGAGAGGTAATTCCCGTATAACAGTGCGGTGCAGTGTCTTTTGAGGCTAGCACGGGGTGTTATGGTGGCGAATGAGCTCTAGCCCACCACTCATATATAATATCAACACACGCGCGCCTTGGCTTCATATCCATTGCAACCTGGGGTCAAGATATGTGCCGAGGACTATACCGAACCAACAAAACTGTTCTGAGATCGTCCATGCGATCGAACTTTGACCCTTACACTTTTACTTTTAACCCGACTACGCGAAGCCAAAAAGAGGGTTCTGATTTTGACAGGCTTTTTTTTAGCGTGGGGGGAAATCCATTATGGATGTTATGCCGGACTCTTACCGACTAAAAACCCCCACGGTATCGCCCAGCAGCCGATAGTCTGGAGCCCCGGTTAAGCCCTCGGAAGGATGTCCCAGGGCTCCCAACAGACCCACGGCTTCAATGCGGCCTCGTCTAGGGGGTGGTTCGGGTGCTATCCCGCATCTATGGGGGGTTTTCGGGTATCATCCCGCTTCTTAAGGGAGGGGGAGGGGGAAAACGCGCGTGAATCCGTCACGTCACGCTGCCGTAATGGGCCTGCTTCTGTAAGGACGATGAGCAGCCAACTCACTGCCCTCAGGCCCCCGGTCATGGAGGCCGACGGTCCCAAGCTCCCAAGGCTCCCAAGCCGCCGACTGCGGAACTCGGGTGGGAGAGTTCTCTCCCGCTCCCGCCCCGCCGCCTCTTTCACGAGCATGACCTGCTCGTAGAAAGAGGCGGCGCAGTCCCACTTACTCTGTGCGCAGTAGTAAACGTTGTGATGCCAGGGCTGCCTTTTTAGTTACAAATTACATGTGTCTGGGGTAATCGAGGAATAATGACGTGTCTGGTAGTGGAGGGGGGGGGGGGGGAGACTTAGGTAGGTTTGTGCGCAGCGAGACGGGGGAGGGAGGCAGGGGAGTGCCGACCAATCGACGGTCAGGGTCGGCCAGTCCGCCGCCAACGCTCACGGCGGCATCTCGCTCGCTCGCGACTCATGCTCTCTCTCTTTCTCTACCTCGTCCCGCGCCACGCCGCGCTTCCCTTAGCGCGGTATAAAGGTATTCACTGTGACAGTGATCGGCTAACTTTGTAACAATGCACTCTGGCTACGCAAAACGCGTTTTATATCTCATTATTCTCGTAATAAACGAGTCACGGGCTCAAAGGGCTCGCGTCATTGGTTGATTAGTCCTTTATTGGGTAACTTCTTTTGACGTTCGTTGACAAAGCTTGCCGACAACAATACCCATACCAAATACCGCATCTGATATGTATGTATTCAAACAATTCTATACGTAAGAAATGAATACGTTGACATAGTTACCCGTATAATAATTAAGTATAAAGAACCTATTTTTATAAGAATAATAATTTTTGTACTGTGATGGTGAAAACATTTCTTACATATATATTGCACACATAAGGTTAGTCGCACGTGTGTGTGCCAGTATGACGTTTCAAATTACTCTTATCAGTGAAACACTTCTTACATACAGCACACTCATAAGGTTTCTCACCCGTGTGTGTACGAGTATGATTTTCTAAATTACTCTTTTGAGTAAAAGATTTCTTACATACATTACAAACATAAGGTTTCTCACCCGTGTGTGTACGAGTATGTTTTTCTAAACTTTGCTTTTGAGTAAAAGATTTCTTACACACATTACAAACATAAGGTTTCTCACCCGTGTGTGTACGAGTATGACTTTCTAAATGACTCTTTTGAGTATAAGATTTCTTACATACATTACAAACATATGGTTTCTCACCCGTGTGTGTACGAGTATGATATTCTAAATTACTCTTTTGAGTAAAACGTTTCTTACATATATTACAAACATAAGGTTCCTCACCCGTGTGTGTACGAGTATGAAGATTTAAGTAACGCTTTTTATTAAAACCTTTCTGACAAATGTCACACGTGAACTGTTTAAGTTTGTTGCTTGAGCTATTAACACTTTGGTCAGCATTAATTTTGTTTCCTGACATTTTTTTGTGAGCGTCGTTTTGATCGGATGCGCTATTATTATGTTTATTGTTATATATATTGATATGTATGTTATCGCAAATTTCCACTTTTTCTTTCTTCTTGATTCGTTTGACCGCAATGTCGTTTTTAGTCTCTATTCTCGGTTCTTCGACCTTAAACATTGTTTGGTCAGTTCTCTTGAGGCTGTTTACGAGCGTATCTTGACGGTACGTCTGCGCGGCGAGTCGAGCAGTACCTGAAGAACAAATACATTATAATGTTAATGACTAGTAGTCGCCAAATGGTCGAAATTCAACCATAACATAATTAATTTAAAAATTATAACTTTGAGCATTATTAAAGATCATTAACTTCTAATAATAATTTAACAATATATTGTAACAAAACTTAAATGATGTTTTAGAACAGGAAGCGACACCTATCCGATTTAATAGGCAAGTGGAATATTGGATGGCGGGAGTTTGCTGCGTTATCGACGGTCTGTGAATTTTTCTAGATGAAAAAATTTGACTTCCTGTCAAAGTATTTATTGCTGACTGCTGTGAGGTTCTGGATCGCGCAGTCGATTTCCGCTTAGTGGTTATTGGAAAATTCCCTTCTTCTTCTATCATGGCCTCGGCCCTCAAATTATCTTCTCCCAGTGTGCTGCCACCTGTATGGCGTTCTCGGAGGCGCACATAAGGTCCTGCGGTGTACATGTGTATGGGCATTTAGCACATGTCAACAGATGGGCCATTGTCTGTGGAGTAACTCCTCGCAGGTCCGCCCCCTCCGAGAACCCCCATATGGCCCGGCAGCATTCCTTGCTTCGGCCAACCCGAGTCCGGAATCTGTTTAAAGACTTCTATCTGGTCCAGGGCAGATCATGTCCAGGCGGGAGTTCCTCTGAAAGCGGAACGAAAGGGGTTGGTAGTGGACTCTGTGCTCTCCAGTGTTCAGTTCTGGCTTGAGAGGGGTCACCGACAATTGGGCCTTTCATCCCTCATCATTGGGCTTTTCAGCCTTAGTGGCACATGAGAGTGACCACTAAGGGGGTGTCGCCCGAAACGAGAGACCTGTCCAGGGTTACTCCCAGGTATTGCCAGTGTATCAGCTTCCGTTTTGCCTGCCCGTTGCTGAGATGGAATGCGCACGACTGTGTTTTTGAGGGGTTAGGCTTCAGTGCGTTGCACTCGTAGTAGGAGCTTAGCTCTTCGAGTGCGCCGTTCAAGTTTGCCTCCGCCTCCTCAAAAGATCCCTGTGACGTGGGGGCAAATCATCGGCATAAAGGAAGCGGTTCGTGCGTGGGCTCCTGGGTTGGTCGTAGGTATACATGTTGAACAACAGGGGTGCCAGGACACTGCCCTCAGGTATGCCATTTTTCTACGTTCTCCAGCGGCTCTTATCGGAACACAGGTGTACCTGGAAGCGGCGATTCCGCAGAGTTCACCCACTACTTCTGCGAGTTTGTAGTCTCCTGTGATACTTTCAGTCTTCCAGAGCAGGCGTTTTATGTTGACCGTGTCGTAAGCTGCGGATAAGTCATAGTCATAGTCATTTATTTTTCAATATAGAACAATAAAATCGTTTCTTATTGACGTCAATTTTAATTCTACTTAATCTAAGTTTACCACCGCTTCCAAGGCGCTGGTGGAGAAGAAACGGCGCAACAAACTCCACTACGGCATTTTTTGGACGTCAATTTACAATATTTATTATCTTAAAGCTAAATGTGGACGAATGTACATTTCGCGTCCAGTAAATCATAACAAGTATATAAAACACTTTAATTAAGAATTAAAACAAAGTTACGTAATGTAACAAATAAGTCACGTAACTAATACCGTACCATGCTGTAATTATAGCATTTTACGGGTGGCCTGCACCATCCTAAGTCAACAAAGACGGCACCGGTCACTTTGTGTGTCTCAAAACCATCCTCAGTGTGTTGAGTTAGGTTGAGGATCTGGCTACAGCAAGATTTTCCTGGCCGGCCTGCTCTGGAATCAGCCTGGGGTCTAAGAGGCTAATTAGGTAATTGAGAAGCATCCTTTCGAGAAATTTCCCTAGAAAAAGGGTATAAATATCAGTGAGAGTTTCAAAGAAGAAACTTTTGGAACTTTTTTTTGTTGAGACACTGTTCATAGCTGCTGAGTGTCTAGTGTTGTTATACTTCTTATGTGAGAATCTATTCTATTAGGACCGCTTGTAGAAAGTGCGCCTACTGCGTGCTGCGCTACGCAGTAGTTGAGTCGCGTGCGCACCCCCACCGGGAACGGTTGTGCACTGTTTGACCGTGGCGTGATTTTTTCACAAGTAATAATTATGACCGTGTTAAAGTGTAATATGTGTAACATCGTTATAAGCGAACTCCTATCATATGTACAAAATAAAGTTTCCGTTATAGATGAAGAAACGCTTGTACGTATATGCTCGTCATCATTCACGGCAGAAGAGATTAAGAATGCGAAATCGCTGCTATTTGATTCAATACCGACCGAGAAGAGAAAAATTCTCAGGAAAAATAGAGGTAAAGAAGCCAGGGATTTAGCAGACATTATCAATCTATTTAAATCTGCTGAACCGGACATCATTCCCATCTTCGTGGCGAAGGATTTGGAGAAGTTACCGCCTATTACATTCGACCATCTCAATTGCACAAAGCTATTAAAAGACATGCTGCTTTTGAAAAATGACTTAGAACATCTAAAGGCTACATATGCGACTGTGGATGATTTGAGCGAACT
This sequence comes from Eilema sororculum, assembly GCA_914829495.1. NCBI lineage: Eukaryota > Metazoa > Arthropoda > Insecta > Lepidoptera > Erebidae > Eilema > Eilema sororculum. The sequence continues at coordinate 10,932,408 of OU618559.1, forward strand.
GAAAAATGAATGTTTACGGTTAAGGTATGACTCATTAGCTCCGACCTCAGCGTTTAAAATAAATGCTAAAAGGGGTGCATGGTGTAATAGTGGCCCGATGGGTCTATCACAGAATGACAACGTTTGTAATTTAATGTCGGAGTCAAATACAAATGTAAATAACGAAAATGAATTGTGCACTAATGATTCACCAATATCTAATAATAGAGCAATGAGGGTAGGTGATAAACAAAATGATCGAGAGTACACCGAGCAACAGCTGATAGAAAGCCCCGAACGGAATAGCGGGGGCGCGGGTGGTGGGCCTCCACTGGCCGTGCGTGCGGCTTGTGAGGCGACAGACTCGGCTGTTCTTATGATTAGCGATGCAGTGACGTCACAAGCATTGCGCTTGATACCGCGGGACCCACCAGTGGTTTCGCCAGCTAGTAACAAGTGTGAACGGCAGTTAAGTACACGGCCTATCAGTCACAATAATGATGACAATGAGGGATGGCAAACAGTGACGTCACATAGAAAACAAACAAAATATCGTTTTCAGGGTAAATCAGGTATTGCCAAAGATTTACAGTGTAGTTTTCGTGCTGCTGACCGAATGATACCGATGTTCATAACGAATGTACACCTGTCTACGTCTGAGGACGATATCGTAAGGCACATTTTTAGTAAGACAAAGGAGAACGTTAGAAAAAATCAATATGAAAATTAATAGAGGGCACAAAGCGTACAAATTCATAATATCTGAAGCCAATCTATCTATGTACTTAGATGAAAAACTGTGGCCAGTTATGCCGCACGATATTCCGTTTGTCGGTACAATCGATAATAACTTTGGGTATCACATCATAACATCAGCAGTGTTGACACTAGTGTAGGTATATTGCGCGGTCGCCCGTACTCTGGCGTTGCGTTGTTATGGAGATACAGTTCATTCCAACAAGTGACAGTGTTACAATGCAATAACCCTCGAATTTGTGGTGTAAACATTAAAACCTGTGATGAATCTATTATTGTTATGTCAGTTTACTTGCCTACTAACTCGATTGAAAATTTAGAGGAGTTTGTGAATTGCTTAAGTGCAGTGAGTGCCATAATTGACGAATACGACAACGAGTGCGTTTTCATATTGGGTGACTTTAATGCGGATCCGGGTGAGTTGTTTTACAGTGAACTAATAAAAATCTGTGAAGAACAACGTTGGTTATGTTTAGATGTAGATGTGTTTGGATTAAGTTCGGATACATACACGTTTACTATACTCCATTTGTTTAGGTACTTAAAAAAAGGTAAACAAGAAAAATGGTGGATTTCAGAGATAGTCAACCGTCAATGACAATAGTATTTTTGTGCATGTTTATGAGGAACATAAAGACTATATTTAACTTATTAAATAATTTTAAAATTTATAATATTAAACTGACACGTTCAACACATTCACAAAATTATAATAACAATCAAAGTGATTTCAAATTCAATCACTGAATAAAATTTTAGTCTGAGTCCGAAGAACTATCACCAACACTAATTACAAAGCGATCATAGGTGTCATCAATATCTTATCTAGGGATGACATCTTCTCCACTTCTTTCAGTACATGCTCTTCGCAGCTCTTTATGGTACCGAATAATAACAATAAATACAAATTACAAACTGCGAATTGACTTTGACAGTCACGCACGTATGGCGCCATCTGGAAAAAACTGTTTTGAATATCTGTCTTTTTAGTTTCTTTATGGTAGGCACAGTGCAATAGTTTTTAAAAATCATTCTAAATAATATAGTTATTATAGTTTTTCAGCTTAAGAAATAATAATTGCAACATAATATTAAACCGATTAGTTAATATAGACAAATATAAGACAGAAATGGATTTTAAGTTCTAAAATTATTTTATTTTGGTTTCTTTTTATTTCGGAACGAAAAATGCCCCTATATAAGAACCCTTTTTATGATTTGTTTACCTTTTTTTAAATACCTAAACAAATGGAGTATAGTGAAGTACACGGGACAAACAGCTGGTTGGATCACTGTATTGCAACTCACTCGGCGTCGCGGTCTGTATCAGACGTGTATGTGAGGCAAGATACCTTATGGTCGGATCATTACCCGATGTTCATTGAGTGTAATCTAACTTTCGTTGCCCGTAAAATCTCACCTACTATAATAGATGTAAATAAAGATGTAGTGTGGGGAGACAAAAATAGAGAGCAGGTTGCCGTTTACACGAACGAGTGTCACAGCAGACTAGATCTCATTGACTTTCCTTCGGATTGTGGGGAGTGTTCCGACTGCTTCTGTGATAGTCGTGACCACAGACGTGTTTTAGATCAGTTGTATGCGGATATCGTCTGCGCCCTTAGGGACGCAGCGCGGGTGATTCAGGGTACTGCTAGGAGAGGGAGGGGTGGCTCACGCATAGTAGGTTGGAATGAACACGTCCGCGAGGCTCACAGGGAGGCCAGGGCCAGGTTCAGCGAGTGGCTGATGTGTGGGAGGCCAAGAACGGGCATTGTTTACCGGGACATGTGTGAAACTCGAAGAGCGTTCAAAGCCAAATTAAAAATGGTGCCAAGGTCATCAAGAGTAAATAACAATGGATGCTCTTGCGGAGAAACATTCCAAGGGGAACTTCCGTGGATTTTAGCGGGCTACCGCTAAGGTAAACGTCCGCCCTGGCCTTCCTGAGAGCGTCGCAGGACTTAATGAACCGAAGGATATTGCGAATGCTTTCAAGGACCAATTCATGGTGAGATCTTCGTTGGATCCGACGGGGGAGGTGCTCGATGCTGGCGTGAACGGAAGAGAGGTGGGAACTGTCTTGAAGATATAGCCAAAGCTGTTAAAGGAATGGCGAGAGGCAAGTCCCCAGGGCACGATGGCCTCAGCATCGAGCACCTCCAACATGCCGGGCCCCATATTTATAGGCTCCTGGCCATGTTTTATACTTTATGTGTGTGCCATTCTTATTTACCTGATGCGTGTATGAGGACAGTGGTAGTGCCTGTAGTCAAAAATAAAACTGGCGATCTTACCGACAAATCTAACTACAGGCCTATATCTCTGGCCACTGTTATAGCGAAGGTCTTTGACGGTTTGCTCAATGCACGTATGATACAGTTTGTTACCTTACACGATAACCAGTTTGGTTTTCGTCCCCGGCTTTCGACCGAAAGTGCTATATTGTGTCTTAAGCAAACCGTCAAATACTACACTGATCGTAAGACGCCGGTGTACGCCTGTTTCCTTGACCTGTCCAAAGCATTTGACCTGGTTTCGTATGACCTGCTTTGGCGGAAGCTGATTGACATTAATATGCCCCGGGAGCTGGTCTGCATTTTCTAGTAATAATAATAATAATAAAGCCTTTTATTCGGACAAAATATACAATTATGTTTTTAAAAAACCACTGCACCGTTTCTTTTTCTAAAAATTAAATATATTCGACAATTTGATGCTTCTTTATTTTTTGTAAGTCCGTTTGCCAATTGGCAAAGGCCTCCTCCAACCTACTCCATTCTGATCTCTCTATGGCTACTCTACTCCATGTTGTACCTGCAACTTGCCTTATATCGTCGTCCCATCTTTTTTGTTGTTTGCCTCTTTTCCTTTTGCCTTCCCTTGGGTACCAACGTGTAATTATTTAGCTCCATTTATCCTTTCCTCTGGCCATGTGTCCTGCCCACTTCCATTTCAGCCTTTTTATTTTTAGGGTGACGTCCTGTACCTTGGTCTTTCTCCTAATATTAATGTTTCCTATTCTATCCCTCCTCTTTACTCCCATCATGCTTCTCTCCATTGCTCGTTGGCAGATAGCAAGTCTATCGGTGGTGTTTTTTGATAAGGCCCATGTTTGGCTTCCATATATTAGGGTTGGCAGAATGCAGACATTGAATAATTTACTTTTTGTTGCTATATGAAGGTTTTTGTTTTTCATTATTTCGCTTAGGCTCCAATACTTTTTCCAACTGTTTGCTATTCTTCTTTGGATTTCTTTGTTTATGTTATCTTTGAGGGATATCAGCTGTCCAAGATATATATACTCTTCAACGTAGCCTATTTGTGTCTTGCCTATGTTTATGTTGCTTTTATTTCCGTTCGTCATTACTTTCGTTTTTTCGGGGTTTAATTTTAGTCCTACTTTTTCACTCTCCGATGCTAGCTCATTTAACATTCTATTTAGATCTTCTGGCGTTTTTGCGAATAACACAATGTCATCGGCAAATCTTAAGTGTGTTAGTGTGCGGCCATCTATATTCAAACCTAGGTTTTCCCATTCAAGATTTCTAAAAATCATTTCCAAAACAGCGGAGAAAAGTTTTGGAGAGAGAGGATCTCCTTGTCTTACTCCTTTTTGTATCTTAAACGAATTTCCTTTCTTTTCTAATTGAATGCACGCCGAGCTGTTTTTGTATACATTTCTAATTAATCTTATATATTTTTGTGCTATCCCTTGTTCTTTTAACGCCTCCCAAATGTTTGTGTGTAATAATGAGTCGAATGCTTTGCTATAATCGACAAATGCTAGGTAATATTCGAGTTGGTATTCCGTGTATTTTTCGATGACTTGCCTAACAGCATGAATATGATCAAGTACTGAATAGTCTTTCCTAAAACCTGCTTGTTCTATAGGCTGTTGCTCATCGAGTTGTCTTTCCATTCGCTTGAGTAGGATCTTTGCAAATATTTTGTACAGGTTGGACATCAAGCTTATGGGCCTGTAGTTTCCGATATCATATTGATCACCCTTTTTGTACAGAAGGATTATATTAGATTCAGTCCATTGTTGGGGTATCGTTTCTGTATTTACAATATCATTGAATATGTCTTTTAGAACAGGTGTTATTGCATGTTTCGTTTCCTTTAGTACTTCGTTACTTATTCCGTCGGGTCCTGGAGCTTTATTGTCTCTTTGCACTCCGTTTCCGGTCGTTGAAGTGTCAACAAGTCGCGGATATTTGTCGGCAATAAAACACTTATTAAAAATAGTTATAGTTACACTTTAAGAACTGTAGTGCTTCAAACATCAGCTAAACAACATCAGAAGACATAGTAAAGAACGATCCTTGGATATTCTCAAAAACAACTAGTTAAAAGTGAAGCTCAATCAATATCCACAATTGTTTTATAACCTAAGTCAATTTGACAGCCGGGAAAATAAACAAATAAACAAATACCCGCAATATTAGTCAAAACCCGAACTGACAGTCAGCTGACAACTAACCCGACAGTTGCTATCACAAAAATATACTAAAACAATATTTTCTACCAAGTTGCATTTACGTTCCATTTCACATAACTTCATCTGACAACATGGAAGAGCAATTTCAATTATTGTTTGATAGAATGAAGATAGAAATGGAGAAACAGACAAATGATCTAAAAGAATCTCTGACACAGAATATAATGGATCGAATGGAGGAAAAATTAACTCCTATGATGGAAGAAAATAAAAAATTAAACCAAAAAATTTGTAACCTGGAGAACGAAATTGAGTATTTGAAAAAAGAGAAGAAAAGTAACAATATAGTTATTTATGGTTTAGAAGAGAGAGAAAAATCGATATTGGAGCTATTTCAAACCGTTAAGGAGATCTTTAAACGAGACTTAAATTTATCCGTGGAAGAAAATGAAATAAACAGACTATACCGTATAGGGAAAAATAAAGTTGGGAGCAAACATAGACCTGTGCTGCTATCATTTATAAATGGATGGAAAAAAGACCAAATTATAAAAAACAAAATATGTTGAAGGAAATCTATCTTTCGGAAGACTATTCTAAGGAAGTCATAGAAAAGAGAAAGGCTTTGATACCACAGCTGCTAGAGGAGAAGAAAAAGGGAAATATTGCTTTTCTCAACTATGATAAGCTAGTAGTAAAAGGACCCAACTCTGACAAAAGAAAAAGAGAACTATCTACTTCACCAATGTCGACTTCCACCACTAAACCTAAAAAGCAACAAACGATAAGTTCTATTAAAACTAACAGGACAAACGCCTTCGATTTGCTGAGAATTCGATCGAACTCTCTCACTGATATACCCACACATAAAAAACAATAGCAATCAGCAACCGGCAAACGGACAATCCAACCAAAATATAAAAACCAAACAAAAGAAACTACACAATCTCTCCCAAGCCGACTGGTCCTCGTGGGGGAAAATGACCACAACCCTCCAACAACACAGGAAAACAATTGTGAAAACAGTCACAGTAGATCAAAAATCTATGTTGCAGCTCTCAATGTACTTACGCTTAAAAACGATGAAAACCTTACAGAATTAACACATGCGTTAAAACAGATTAAATGGGACATTGTCGGACTGAGCGAAGTAAGGCGAATGGGAGAAAGAATAATTTCGTACCCTGACTTCCTTCTATACCATATAGGCACAACCCCAGGTCAGTATGGAGTGGGTTTTATTATCCAAAAATACCTCGTGACCTATGTGGAAAGCTTCATAGGAATATCAGAGCGCATAGCAGTGATGAATCTTAAGCTGCCGGGGTACAAAGACCCATGGCCCATCATACAAGTATACTCACCCACGGAACAATCAGATACAAGATTAACGGACTCATTCTACCGAGAACTAAATAAAACAATCCAAGACCATGCTCACAAAAACCTCGTTGTAATAGGAGACTTCAATGGTCAAATTGGAGAACGACAACCAGATGAAGATACAGTCCTTGGGTCATTTATATATAAAAAAAGGCCAGAAGTAAAAACGGAGAAAGGCTTGTACACTTTGCTCAGGAGAATGGTTTGAAAATCTTAAACACAGTCTTCAAGAAGAAAAAAAGTAAGATGTGGACCTGGTTATCACCAGACGGGCTAATTAAAAATGAAATAGACTTTATAATGACGAATAAAAGCAGATATTTCTCAAACTTGTCAGTCCTTAACAAATTCAACTTCAACACCAACCATCGAATTATTCGAGCAGAACTGATGACGAACCCGCCAAAAATCCCAAGACCAAGAAACAATATGATAAACACAAAACCTACCAAATACCAAACAGCACAAATGGCAAATTCTATAACGAAAAAACTTACAGAATACAACAAAGAGACAACAAACATGAAGGTGCAAGAAAAATACAACTAGTTAGAAAAAACAATCAAAACAGCTATTCAACAGGGAAGTAATAAAAAGGACCTACCCAAAGAATGGATGACTACCAAAACCATTAACCTACTTAATCAAAGATCTGACCTAATCAATGGAAAGAATACTAACTATTATAGAAAGCAAATAGCAAAACTCAGCAAAGAAATAAAAGAAAGTATTAGAAAAGATAGAAAACAGAAAAGAATGGAAACAATAGAGAGACACATTTTACAGACAGGAGGAATAAAAAAGGCATATAAGGAGTTAAATAGCAAAAAGGACTGGATCATACAGATGAAAGATAGTAATAACTTGAAGGAAAATAGAAGGCAAGGAATATTAGAAATTGCTACATCCTACTATAAGAAACTATATGAAAGCACTATTGTGGAAAAAGAAATAAAGTTGTTGGAAATCTCATCCGTACCCAGCATCATACAGGAGGAAATAGAATTCGCTATAGCAACGCAAAGAGACAATAAAGCATTTTCTAGTACTGGTATGCGAACCAGGTCAACAGTGTCAGATGGGCGGTAGCTATCTCAGACCCATATCGGTTGGAGTGTGGTGTTAGGCAGGGTGGGATCACATCTACCACTCTGTTTAATTTGTATATAAATGGACTGATCGAGGCCCTCAGTAGTCAACATATCGGTTGTCATATTGATGATGTTTGCGTCAATAACCTAAGTTATGCAGATGATATGGTGCTGCTGAGCGCTTCGGTCTGCGGCCTTAGAAAGTTGTTGCGGATATGCGAGGAGTATGCGTGTGGTCACGGCTTGCAGTACAATGCGAGGAAAAGTCAGTGGATGGTGTTTAAGGGTAGTAGCACAGTCTAACGATTCATACGTGTGCATCTGGACTGAGGGCCAAACTTGTCAAACGAATTGAGACTTATAGGGCATTTAGTAAAAAATTAGTAAAACTTAATGCAAGCAATCATAAATTTCTAAAACGTAAGATAAAACTGTTATGATCAAATAACTGTGGCCCTCAGTCCAGACGTTTGCATAAAATGATAGAGCCTATAGCTCAAAAAGTACTAACTCTAGGTTGATCATTTCTATTTTAGAAAATAGGTCTGAATTTCTAAAATGTTTTACTAAATTCCCATATTTCTATCGGTTATAGTTAAGGAGAAAATCAATATTGAATTTTACCAAAACGTCTGAACTGAGGGCCATTTTTATATCATTCTCAAATGAAATAAGACTTATGTGGGCATTTAGTAAAAAATTAGTAAAACTTAATGCAGGCAATCATAAATTTCTAAAACGTAAGATAAAACTGTTATGATCAAATAACTGTGGCCCTCAGTCCAGACGTTTGCATAAAATGAAATAGCCCATAGCTCAAAAAGTACTAACCCTGGGTTGATCATTTTTATTTTAGAAAATAGGTCTGAATTTCTAAAATGTTTTACTAAATTCCCATATTTCTATTGGTTATAGTTAAGGAGAAAATCAATATTGAATTTTACCAAAATGTCTGAACTGAGGGCCCAAGATTTTCTGACTTACTGCCTAGGCTTAACCTTGTAGAATAACGCAAATTGTATTAAGTTTTAGTAAAAATTTTTACTAAAATATGAGATATCTCCCGTTGTCCTAACTACTATACTTTAAGAGAAAATTGATACTTTCACTTTTCATTGAAATGTTTTTTTGGTAGGGTGACCATAAATTTAATTCGGAACGTATCGTATAGGTCCAATGTTGTGATATTTTATAGATATGTACGTCATTAGGGATGTATGGCATGTAAAGAAATGAGATAGAGTGACTAAATTTTCTGTCTCCTCTCTCGTGCCGGTTTTCAAATGTCCGCGAACTAGTTCACTAAACAAACGATTGCACGAAATTAAAAAAAAATTACAGATGTTCAGCTTACTGTTATTTATATGTTTAGAAAAAGTGAAAATTGTTTTCAAACGTGAAGTAATATTCTCAATTTTGTTTTGTAACAGTTAGTGAACAGATACATACATGGAAATATGGGACGGTGTAGTGTTTTCAGTTGTAAAATTGGTAGTGAAAGGAAACTGCCGAACGTATATTTTCACACGTAAGTATTAGACTTTTTTAAAGATAATAACTATTTCATACCCATGCAAACTTATATTCTAAGTAAATAAATAATATTATTTCGTATGAAGTATATTTTATAGATAAAATAGTCCCAAACATCAAATAAACATAATCTACGAAGTAAATATTGTTCGATGTTGTCAAGTTTTGAATATTTATTTGCCCGTAATTATGGGTAGCTACTAATTATACTTCTTGTAAATATAATTAAATATTTTTATGTATTTAGTAAGATCTGCGGTAGCCTAGTGGTATGGGTGCTGAGACGAGATCTCGGGTTCGATCCCAGGTTCACCATGGCACACACCAATAACATTTCGATGCTTTTCGAAATTATGTGTGTATTTATCGCAGGTTTATAAGTGCCCAGTTAATGGCAATAGGCTCGCCACCTATTACATTGGGACCTAAACATAAACTGGCGAAATGTGGGTGCTAGCACCTCTGCCTACTCCTTCGTGGAATATAGGCGTTTATGTTATGTATGTTATGTTATGTTTAGTAATGTTCGTAATTGTATTATAGTTTCCCAGAAAATACGAATTTACGGCAGAAGTGGATTGAAGCTACAGGCTATAGGACGAACATATTGAATACGACAAAAAGGCATCAAAAATTTAGATGAGATAAGATTGTAATGTCGTCAACAATTGGAGATTGACTTGGATGAATTTTTTACGTCGTCGTCAGCAACCGATCAATGATAATTAACCCTTAATCTACAAGTATTGCTCCCAATTAAACTACTAAACCAGATGCTACTACCTAATCAGATAGTATGATGATTCTTTGATAACAATCAATCAATCAATAAACCTATTTGCAGTCCACTGCGTGACATAAACCTTTCCCGATGTTCGGGAACTTAGGCCTACAGTTTTTACAAATTATTTTTAAATAAACTTGGCTCGCCCCCTAATACATGGGACCGAACACATTGACTGGTGAAATGTGTGTGTTAATTCACCTCTGCCTAACCCTCCGGGGATAAAGGCATGATTATATGTATGTAGGTATGTATGGTACGATTTAAAAGGCGGTACAATTTATTTGACTTCAATTGGATCTTAGAACATTGTGTCTATTCTTCAGTAATAGGATCAACCAAACCGTATGTCGCACTGTGTAAATAAATAGGCAGTACTACTATCATGAAAACTAGGTATTAAATCATCATAACAGACCATGCGACCGTTTACAAAGCCATGCCCCTTGTAGTGGCCAAGACCAGCCGAGGGTACATATTCCGTTACACCTAATATTTTGAAACATTTTCCTTTTAAATTTATTGTTTTGGGTAGTTCATTTAACATTACTTTGTCTGTCCCGTTCAAATCTACAGAAATTAAATTAGAGAGATGATATTTTGAACTTTCTGGATATGCACATAATTTACATACTTTATTCTCATCCCCAATGCAAATTGCATCTTCGAGGCTGGTAAATCCGAAAATTTTAATCAAGTCCATGTTAATTGGCAAAAAAGCTCTAAGGTCTAACTGTAACTTCGATATCGCCAAAGGAGAGGTCAGATCCCAGTCGCTTCATGGAAAATATCGAAATTCCGCTAAAAGCACAGTTAAAACTGGAGAAAGTGCACTGCGAGGTAACAGCTTCGGATGCGAGCAGGATTAACGCTAGAATGAAGTAGAAGATGAGAGTACATACTGATCTGTTCATAAATAACAAAATATGTATTAAAAAAAAGTAACAAAATCATATGCACCCTACCAAATTTCTTTCTATGGAAAAGTAAAAAATCGATTTTCTCTTAAAGTATGGTACTTAGGGGAACGGGAGATATCTCATATTTTAGTAAAAATTTTTACTAAATCTTAATACAATTTGCGTTATTCTACAAGGTTAAGCCTGGGCAGTAAGTCAGAAAATCTTGGGCCCTCAGTTCAGACATTTTGGTAAAATTCAATATTGATTTTCTCCTTAACTATAACCAATAGAAATATGGGAATTTAGTAAAACATTTTAGAAATTCAGACCTATTTTCTAAAATAAAAATTATTAACCTAGGGTTAGTACTTTTTGAGCTATGGGCTATTTCATTTTATGCAAACGTCTGGACTGAGGGCCACAGTTATTTGATCATAACAGTTTTATCTTACGTTTTAGAAATTTATGATTGCTTGTATTAAGTTTTACTAATTTTTTACTAAATGCCCACATAAGTCTTATTTCGTTTGACGAGTTTGGCCCTCAGTCCAGATGCACACGATTCATACTACATACAGTCGCTCAACGAAGCCGTCTAGACAGAGCAATCGTGCGGGGGGAGAGGGGTGGTGGGGGACGGGGTATTACTCGGTACGCCCATACATTTTACTCGGTATTCGGATTCAGGGCTGTCTCATTTTTGTAATCACACTAATCACGTGATTTTTTTTTCAAGGCTCGTTTTTGTTGTTAAAATTGTTTTTTTTTCGTTTTCTATATTTAGCTATCCAAGATGGCGGACACGAAATGTTCACAAAAATCGATATGGGTATCGTTTTCAGGGTTTTTGGGGTCGCTGATTGCGAATATAACATCCATTTGGTGATCCAAGATGGCGGACTTAAAATTTTTACCAAAATCGATATGGGTATCGTTTTCAGGGTTTTTGGGGTCGCTGATTGCGAATATAACATCCATTTCGCGATCCAAGATGGCGGACTCGAAATTTTCACTAAAATCGATATGGGTATCGTTTTCAGGGTTTTTGGGGTCGCTGATTGCGAATATAACATCCATTTGGTGATCCAAGATGGCGGACTCGAAATTTTCACTAAAATCGATATGGGTATCGTTTTCCGGGTTTTGGGGATCGCTGATTGCGAATATAACATTCATTTCGCGATCCAAGATGGCGGACTCGAAATTTTGACTAAAATCGATATGGGTATCGTTTTCAGGGTTTTTGGGGTCACTGATTGCGAAAATAACATCCATTTGGTGATCCAAGATGGCGGACTCGAAATTTTTACTAAAATCGATACGGGTATCGTTTTCAAGGTTTTCGAGGTTGCTGATTACGAATATGTTATTCATGTAGCAATCCCAGATGACTGGATGGATGATATATTCGTAATTATCAACTCTGAAAACTGGGCGAAATGTGGGTGCTAGTACCTCTGCCTACCCCTTCGGGGAACACAGGCGTGAGTTTATGTTATGTTTTGTTATGAAAACCTCCAAAACGATGCTCATGTTGACTTTGTGGGAAATTTCAAGTCCGCCATCTTGGATCGCTAAATTAATTTTATTATACGTAATTAGTCACCCCGAAAAACTAGATTTGTTTTTTTTTTAAATTTCAAGTCCGCCATCTTTGATCGTCGGTAACATGGTCGTCAAGCCCGATAGCAGACAATTGCCGGCAGGCAATCATACGATGAGAAACTGTCGACTCCCAACTGATCGTGTGTAGCCGCAAAACTGACAGCAGGGCATGGCCACCAGGCCAAAATCGCTTTCGTGTGTAGGCACTGTCGACTTCGGACTGCAAGCCGCCCGATAAGATTTGAAACTGCAGGCGAACTGATCGTGGATAGGCTCCTTAAGAATATATCATCAATTTAGCGATCCCGGCGATTAGCGAAATTCGAATTCGAATCCGAATCCAACCCCGAACCCGAACCCGAATCAATATCCAAATTCAAGTCGGAATCGAAATAGAAATTCGAAATCTAAAACGAAATCGAATTTGAAACCGAAATCGAAATCGAAACCAAAATCCAAAAACTCAGACTTAAAATATTACGTTTGCTTGATCATAATTGGTTGAGTAGAACCGGAGATATAACTAAAAGTCGCAATAGCCGACATCCATGCGAGCGGAGCCACGGGCGTCACCTATTAATATAAATTAGCGTGAGTTGATGTGCCTTGACAGAACAAAGAGAACGAAATAGAATATTACAGAAAAATTATATATAAAAACTGAAGTGACAACCCTGACAAAACTGCAAAAGGCGGCATTTCCACAAACATCAAACGCGATGAACTACTGTAAGATCTCTCGTTATACTGTGCTAGTAGTATGTATCCGCAGGATGTACCTTCAGTTACATTAAATAGTGTGCCTTTGGATAGGGTGGAAAGTTTTAAATACCTTGGGCATATTGTAACCATAGATCTGAAGGATAACGAGGACATCGTCAGGGAGCGGAGGTCGCTGTCGATCAGAGCAAACATGATAGCCCGTAGGTTCGCGCGTTGCTCGGCGCAAGCTAAGATAACTCTCTTCAGAGCGTATTGTACAACTTTATACACCTGCAGCCTATGGGCCGATTACACCAAAAAACGGTTCAGCGACCTCCGCGTCCTGTATAACAATAGTCTCAGGATGTTGTTGGGGCTGCCCCGGCACTGCAGCGCCTCGGGGATGTTTGCGGAAGCGCGCATTGCTTGTTTCCATGCGACTATGCGTGTGCGTGCGGCTTCACTGGTGCGCAGGGTGCGGGCCAGCACCAACAGGGTCCTGATAATGGTTGCATCTAGGCTGGATTGCTCTTTTCTCCGGTACTGCTGCGGAAGACATGTTTCCGTACCAGTGCCGGCGAGAAGATACTGATCAACTTAGATTATTAATTCTATAACTTTATTCTTGTACCTAATTTTAAATAACATAGCGCTAAGACATGTATTACTAACAATCAATACGGACTATTATGGTCTGAAATAAATAGAATTTGAATTTTTTTGAAAAGCAGGCGCGGGTTCCATTCCCACTCAGTGCAAATATTTGTATGCATGAATATGGGTATTTGCATTAGTCTGGTCGTGCCTCGGAGAGCACGTTAAGGTGTCGGTCCCGGTTGCCATACGAACATGTATGGCAGTCGTAATAGGGGAAATGGGTGAAATGGCCTCACATAAAGGGCTGATCACCCGTCCGTCCGGTCAAACGGCGTCCCCACTGGCAGCAGTAGTAGTAGGACTGGTAGTGCATTTTGTGGTTTATATTGTAATACAGGGTTCGATAGTACCGCCGAGATTTGTCTTACACGTGGCTGGTTGAAGCATTAGCGTAGGCGAAATACTAATTCCGTGACAGAAGTTATTCTATAAGTTTGTTTAATTCCGTTTCGGGTTTTTTAAATAAAGTGCTACACGCACGTCCTGCCACAGACTACCAACTCACCAGTTTCGACGTCATCCGGTTCCTCCTTCACTATATCCAGAGGTATGTCACACTCCGTGTGTAAGCCCAGTGCGCTATGCCTATGATATAGATCAGCGTCATCGTGCTCTACAGCGACATCTGCAAATAAGTACAGTAATTGATGAAAGTACAGGAGATCCGGTTCTTAGCATTCCAGGGATTCACCGTGCGGTCGCCGGGTCCATGGCGTGGTACAGAGAGGAACACTGTGACGGCGCCCGGGGACTTGCGACTGTGATACTTTCAGTCTTCCAGAGCAGGCGTTTTATGTTGACCGTGTCGTAAGCTGCGGATAAGTCATAGTCATAGTCATAGTCATAGTCATTTATTTTTCAATATAGAACAATAAAATCGTTTCTTATTGACGTCAATTTTAATTCTACTTAATCTAAGTTTACCACCGCTTCCAAGGCGCTGGTGGAGAAGAAACGGCGCAACAAACTCCACTGTGGCATTTTTTGGACGTCAATTTACAATATTTATTTTCTTAAAGCTAAATGTGGACGAATGTAAATTTCGGGTCTAGTCAATCATAACAAGTATATAAAACACTTTAATTAAGAATTAAAACAAAGTTACGTAATGTAACAAATAAGTCACGTAACTAATACAGTACCATGCTGTAATTATAGCATTTTACGGGGGGCCTGCACCATCCTAATTCAACAAAGACGGCACCGTTCACTTTGTGTGTCTCAAAACCATCCTCAGTGTGTTGAGTTAGGTTGAGGATCTGGCTACAGCAAGATTTTCCTGGCCGGAAGCCGGCCTGCTCTGGAATCAGCCTGGGGTCTAAGACGCTAATTAGGCGATTGAGAAGCATCCTTTCGAGAAATTTCCCTAGAAAAAGGGTATAAATATCAGTGAGAGTTTCAAAGAAGAAACTTTTTGAACATTTTTTGTTGAGACACTGTTCATAGCTGCTGAGTGTCTCGTGTTGTTATACTTCTTGTGTGAGAATCTATTATGTTAGGACTGTTTGTAGAAAGCCTCCATGGCGTGGCGTGGCGTGGTAGTGAATGCGGCCACTACGCAGGAGGCGCGGGTTCGATTCCCGCTCAGTGCAAATATTTGTATGCATGAATATGGGTATTTGCATTAGTCTGGTCGTGCCTCGGAGAGCACGTTAAGGTGTCGGTCCCGGTTGCCATACGAACATGTATGGCAGTCGTAATAGGGGAAATGGGTGAAATGGCCTCACATAAAGGGCTGATCACCCGTCCGTCCGGTCAAACGGCGTCCCCACTGGCAGCAGTAGTAGTAGGACTGGTAGTGCATTTTGTGTTTTATATTGTAATACAGGGTTCGATAGTACCGCCGAGATTTGTCTTATGTGGCTGGTTGAAGGAAGCATTTGTGGGGGGGGGGGGGGGGAATACCACCATTAGCGTAGGCGAATTAGTATTTCCATGACAGAAGTTATTCTATAAGTTTGTTTAGTTCCGTTTCGCGTTTTTTAAATAAAGTGCAACACGCAAATCCAACCACAGTCTGCCAACTCACCAGTGTCGACGTCATCCGGTTCCTCCTTCACTATATCCAGAGGTATGTCACACTCCGTGTGTAAGCCTAGTGCGCTATGATATAGATCTGCGTCATCTTGCTCTACCGCGACATCTGCAAAAAAGTACAGTAATTGATGAAAGTACAATGCCCATTAGAGACAGGACCGCCGTAAGATATTGTGGAATTTTGCCTCAACTCCAAAGTTGTTACAGAAGGTATATAAAATAGTCAAATATTTAGAGTTATTTTTTTAGAATTCTATAGGCAAATATAATTTAGAGTTGTTTTTTCAAGATCAGGTTTTACAAGATTTTTTTAGAAATTGTTACATATCCATAATTATTTTGAAATGGATGGGAACGAATCAACAACCATCCTTTGATTTTTATTGCAGAACACACTTTAGGACCATGACAATCATTTAAAAAGACACCATTACATAATGAAACCACTTCAGTTCAACTGCCTAAGTAGGTATCTATTCACTTTAGTTGCATAGACTGTGTGGACAGTATGTTGTCCCCCTTACTCTTCGTCCCGCTGTTATTATATGTGACATTATTCTAAGTTTTGTCTAAGTATGATAACAACAAACCAAATTCTTATCTTTTATGTTTTAAAATAAAACCCCAGTTTAAAACACCAGTTACGCCTATAGCTTAGAGGTTGGGAAAGGATTTTTATTATACAGGGCACGTCAATGTTAAGCTAAGGGCAAAGTCTCGGAAAGAGGGTCACCATTGTAATATTTACCATGTTAACAGTGGTGGCACTCAGCTTGACGGCCTCATTAGATTTTCTTTCACGCCCCGCTTAAAGGACCCGGGACTATAGGAAGAAGGAAACACGTGAGCTGGCAGGGAGTTCCAGGTCTTAGTGGTGCAGCATAGGAATGAGTCACTGAAACACTAGGTTCAAGCAGGTATACTCTGCACCGTATATGGATGGCCTCTTAGCCCTGCATGTGTCGTCCTGTGAAGGAAAGGAGAGGGTGGGACTAATTGGAAGAGCTGGTCAGAACATTCAACATCATAGAGACGGTAGAATACTGCCAAAGACGCAACATTTCTACGCATCTGCAAAGGATCGAGGGTGTTCGTGACCTCAGGATTCCCAATAATGCGGACCGCACGTCGCTGCAACCTGTCGAGAGCATCTAGTAAGTACTTTGCGAAGCCATCCCAGAGATGTGAGCAGTATTCCACGCAGGAACGAATCTGGGTCTTGTAAAGAAGACACTGCTGCTCCAGCGTGAAAAAACGTGTCACTCTATTCAGGACTCCCAAGTTTACGCGAGGCGAGCGGAGACGCGGGCCATAGCTAAGATAAGCGCTTGAAGTAGTTGCTTGCTTCATTGTGTGCGGAAGCACTCTTGGGCCATACCTCACTGGAGCCAACGATGAGGTGGTTATGTTAGACATACACTTACTTGGTGCTACATTGTTCACATCTGGATCTGCCTTTATGATATACTCTGTCGCCACATGGTATTGTGAGTTTGGAGATGTGCCACTGACGTCGCATGCAGCTGTGAATTAAACAAAATATTAGGTGCATCCAACTGAGGTGATTACTATATTAAAACCACAAAGCGTTTAAATGAACAAGTACAATTGATTACATTTTGTCAGAATTCTACGAGTATCATGTACCCAACGTGGTGTTTAATGTGATACTTTTTTCATAGAATAAATAATAGTTCTGGCTGTTGTATCCACTTAATGTTCTTTTCAACTGCACAGAGGCACAGAGATACATAAATTGAGAAGTTGCATCTACAGCATTCTTTGGCCATCAACATCCAATAACATATTACCTTCAGCATTTTCTTGTTTCACTTCAACATTATCAAAGACATTTGGAGTCATCTGGCTCACTTCAGTCACATCCTCCATGCTCAGGTGTAGATTATTATTTTTTTCTGCAGCTTTTCTTCTTCTTCTTGGTGGCTTCCGCAGTAAACCGCCGCAATTCGCCAACGTCAAGTAAAAAAAAATGTATTAAAAAATCATTACTAAATTAGTGTTGCCAGTGGAATATTGTGACACAGGACTGCTTAAAAAGTTACATTTTCGGGGTAAAAGTTACGTGACCTTATATTACGAAAAAAACTTCAATACAAACGTTAATAAGGCACTTTATCACACTTAATCTTAAATGTTTTCAGTCCCATTAAGTCGTTAAGCTTCAAAAGAAATGCAGCAATTGTTTTTTTTTTTATGTATATACCACAGGTGGCGAGTATAATTGACTGGTGATTCTGCAAAAGAATACATATAACGAAAACAATAAAACGAACGATTTATGAGTACCTAATACAAACAAATAATTCAGAAATTGAAGTACAAACTTGAAGGAGAAACTAACTTTGTTTTTGTTAATCAATTTAAAAAAAGTCATCATCATAAACTATTTATCGATTCTGTTTCCCATTTCAATACCAAACAATATTTTGATTTTGATCACAGTTGAAACATTGACTGTTCACTGAGACTTAGATAATGGACTCTATGGTCAAATTAATAAAGTATTTATTTAAATACCTACTGGATTTATAACTACTCACGAGTTGACGGCAATTTGTTTGGCTATGGCTCATCTTTCTTAAAGGTTTTATGATAATCGCAGGTAGATCTTTATGTTAAGTCTTATTTTTTAGCATATTAATTTGGTTAAAATGATTGTTGATGATGATGATGATGTTGATGACGATGGATGAGATGATTGCTACCTCAGTAAAGTTGTGGGTACTTTACTAAAAGCTTACTAGGGAGAGTTAGAATTAACGCGAAGAGTCACCATTCTCTGTAGTATACCAATTATCTACACGTATGTGCGTTGTCCAAGACTTTACGTCTAAAAATCCACCACTTTTATAAATAAAAACTCGGATTTACACCAATTTTGGAAAATAATACCGCGTTGCATTCTCTTCAGTGTTCGTGCCAAAACTTTTCTATGACTTACTCTGTGAGTAATTTCCAGTGTCAAATAATATAATCTGGTAAATTACATAAATATTCTACTGCGTTTATTTAATTTAACCTCGATCAAATGTTGAAAACGATAACGATACCTATCAATGTAACGTTACGAGAAAATCTTTTTTTTAACCTTCAATTTCTTTTTTAAATAGGTACTTACTGATTGAAATTTTCCAGTCGAATCGGGACAAAATCTTTTAAAATTATGACAATGGCTCTTCCACCGTAGATACATTATATAATAATAATTATTATTTTTTCTACGACACTAGTGAATGAACATGAAAGAATGATTTGAAAATATATTATTCTTTGATTGATAGTTGTTCGAACAGAAGTAAACTTTATTGCTGGGAAAAAAAGTTTAAAGTTGTTTGAACCTTGTCATCTCCATACAAGCGATTTCTCTAATAATACCAAGGTTGGTATTACTCTTATATTACTGGTGATACGGGTAGCGTAGTTAGTAGAATAATATTTACCACAGACTACAGAACAATAATTATTCTGACTGATATTGACCCGAACCAATACGGCAAAAGTTACAATAAAGTTACATTTTGAGTCATGTTACGGAGATGTTACATTAGGGGATCAAAAGTTACGTAAATTGTAACAAAAGTTACAATCTGGCAACGCTGTGGCTGCTGCTTTTCCGGACCATTTTCGAAGTTTTTTGACAATGAATGTCATTATGTCAGTTGTCATTTTGTCAGTTGTCATCATATAGTTTCTTTTTAAATTTCTGACACGGTTACAAGATCTTTTGGTCCTTCAGTTGTATTGCCAATGGAAGCTTAGTTTCCGGTAGGTATCTTGACCCTAGTGATTTCACAAAATGCACTAACGGCAGTGCAGTGCAGTGTCTTTTGGGGCTAGCACGGGGTGTTATGGTGATGAATGAGCTCTAGCCCACCACTCATAGATTATATACAATATGGATACGACAAGGCATTAATTGAAACCATATACTTGGTACCCCCATAGCTTCAAATAGGAAAAAAATTAACAAAATCGGCCCAGTATTAAGGGCAGAAACTAGGGTTATAAAATAAAAATATTATAAAATTTAAATTTAATTAAATTAGTTGAATGAATTTTTTATAGCATTTATTATGCTAACTGTTAAGTTCGAAAAACATTGGAAAAAATGAAATGCTCAAGTAAGACTCGAACTCACGACCTTTCGCTTACAGGGCGACTGCTCTGCCAACTGAGCTATTGAGCACCACTTGAATCATTCCAAATTTTCCTTCTCTTTATATCCGTCTATAAGGGCGACGGTGCAGCCATCTACCAACATTCTTACGAACTGTTGGAAACAATGAATGATTTTTCAACCATTTTTAAACATTGAATTTTGATGACTGCGCCCAAATATTTGAATGAATTTTTTATAGCATTTATTATGCTAACTGTTAAGTTCGAAAAACATTGGAAAAAATGAAATGCTCAAGTGAGACTCGAACTCACGACCTTTCGCTTACAGGGCGACTGCTCTGCCAACTGAGCTATTGAGCACCACTTGAATCATTCCAAATTTTCCTTCTCTTTATATCCGTCTATAAGGGCGACGGTGCAGCCATCTACCAACATTCTTACGAACTGTTGGAAACAATGAATGATTTTTCAACCATTTTTAAACATTGAATTTTGATGACTGCGCCCAAATATTTGAATGAATTTTTTATAGCATTTATTATGCTAACTGTTAAGTTCGAAAAACATTGGAAAAAATGAAATGCTCAAGTGAGACTCGAACTCACGACCTTTCGCTTACAGGGCGACTGCTCTGCCAACTGAGCTATTGAGCACCACTTGAATCATTCCAAATTTTCCTTCTCTTTATATCCGTCTATAAGGGCGACGGTGCAGCCATCTACCAACATTCTTACGAACTGTTGGAAACAATGAATGATTTTTCAACCATTTTTAAACATTGAATTTTGATGACTGCGCCCAAATATTTGAATGAATTTTTTATAGCATTTATTATGCTAACTGTTAAGTTCGAAAAACATTGGAAAAAATGAAATGCTCAAGTGAGACTCGAACTCACGACCTTTCGCTTACAGGGCGACTGCTCTGCCAACTGAGCTATTGAGCACCACTTGATTCATTCCAAATTTTCCTTCTCTTTATATCCGTCTATAAGGGCGACGGTGCAGCCATCTACCAACATTCTTACGAACTGTTGGAAACAATGAATGATTTTTCAACCATTTTTAAACATTGAATTTTGATGACTGCGCCCAAATATTTGAATGAATTTTTTATAGCATTTATTATGCTAACTGTTAAGTTCGAAAACATTGGAAAAAATGAAATGCTCAAGTGAGACTCGAACTCACGACCTTTCGCTTACAGGGCGACTGCTCTGCCAACTGAGCTATTGAGCACCACTTGAATGTTGGTAGATGGCTGCACCGTCGCCCTTATAGACGGATATAAAGAGAAGGAAAATTTGGAATGATTCAAGTGGTGCTCAATAGCTCAGTTGGCAGAGCAGTCGCCCTGTAAGCGAAAGGTCGTGAGTTCGAGTCTCACTTGAGCATTTCATTTTTTCCAATGTTTTTCGAACTTAACAGTTAGCATAATAAATGCTATAAAAAATTCATTCAAATATTTGGGCGCAGTCATCAAAATTCAATGTTTAAAAATGGTTGAAAAATCATTCATTGTTTCCAACAGTTCGTAAGAATGTTGGTAGATGGCTGCACCGTCGCCCTTATAGACGGATATAAAGAGAAGGAAAATTTGGAATGATTCAAGTGGTGCTCAATAGCTCAGTTGGCAGAGCAGTCGCCCTGTAAGCGAAAGGTCGTGAGTTCGAGTCTCACTTGAGCATTTCATTTTTTCCAATGTTTTTCGAACTTAATTAAATTAATTTAATTTAATTTAATTTTTATTTAATTTATTTTAATTTATTTTGTTATTATAAAATTTTGAACAACTTTAAACACTCCGTAGAATAGTAGTTATCAATGAACTCTAAATTGCACGAAAATACTACCATTAGGGTTACCATCCGTCCGAGTTTACCCGGATTTGTAGCCACGTAGCACCCGAGAGCACTATGCCCACTCCGACCTGCCCATGTGGTGCATGTGAGACCATCACCAGGTAGATGTCCCCAATGAGCTTAGAGTAACGGCCGCCGTCGGCCGTCACGGCCACCGTCCACCTGGAAAGTACATACGGCGCGGCATACCGATGTTCCACGTTACCTCCACTTGCCTACTTGGTTCTTCTTTAGCCATGTCCGGCTCCGGTACGATAGTAAACGAGCGAACCTCTTGAGAAAGTGGGGTATGCATGCACGAAATCCCGGATACGATTTGTTATCGTATCTGGCGGTTTTGACTTTTCCGGAGATGACTGGCGTCCGATGTTATTACAGGGTCGGCAGCCCAACTGTAACACCCCTGGGGTGGCATACGTCCATAAGCCACGTTAACCACTTTCCATCATGTGTGCCGTATGCTTATCTGCCACCTTAGTAGTATAAAAAAAAACTTTTGTCCTGGTTTACGGATTTTGCAGATGGAAACCCTTATTACTATTAAAATTGCACGAATGCGACATTGCCGTACTGTGGATTCATTCATTTTTCCATTCATCAATTTCGTAAAAATACGATTGTAATGAGAGAGACATACCTAATACCTCAAAGGGTGCCGCCGGTAGGGTAAATTTCTGATTAACGGCAGTCTGTTACTCGTACAGAGAATAATGGTTGTTTTGATTACACATAAAACTCTTTGATTTGATAACCTACTTATTAAAACTTTGATCACTTACACTTTGTATTTGATTTCTTTATAATTTTTCCATAACAAATTCAATAATGAAAAGTATTAATATCTAGGTAATGAAGAATTTAAAGCAAAATTTCAGTGCTAATCCCGGTTGCATCCATATCTTGTACTTTGGTGCCTGAGGTCTGCTTTCCTAATCTTTATTTTCTATTGGTTTATCTTGGCTTTTGTGGGAGCGACTACCGCGTTACCCTCCAACTCTGACAGGAAAACTACGCACGATGACATGATAATGAAAATTGACAATAAATACCTTCCAATCAGCTTAATAGTAAATAAAATATTCATCAATCAGGTTAATAGTAAATAAAATATTATTATGCCTTTACCTTATTTACCTAGGTACAATTTTATGTTTCGATAATTCTGGAATGTAATTGTCATTAACCGCGACGTCACTGGACAGCGCGAGTCGTTCTTTGATCATCTCGGTTTATTTTCTCGTTTTAATTTGTTTTTAAAGTGAAATTGACACTAATCTATTCTTTTTGTGTTTGTGAATTGTGTTTATTTTTTGTTTAGTTATTCTATCCTTAATTTTAACGGTGAAAATGAGTTTAAATACCTACCTAGTTAATTTGTTGTGCGAGTTTTGTTACGTATTCTATTTTGAAAAAACAACGAAGTGTATAGTGTAACGTGTCTCTGGAAGTGACTCGCAGCCGTATTATTGAGGCATTTGATAAATTGACAGCAAGGTAGGTAGGTAGGTACATACCTAACCGAAATCTGTTGAACAGTTAGTTTGGCGATATCATTTTATGTTTTCAAGTTAGTGGCGGGCATTTCTAAAATTTAGATTCACATTTTTAAGCACTGCCGTGAAAAAGTGTTTATAAAGTTAAGTGAACTTTCGTGATAGGTGCCTAATCTTACCTTAGTAGGTAGGTCACGAGCGCGCGTCAGTCAGCTGGCGCGTCGCGTCACGTTGCCGCTTTGCTTCGTACAAATTCTAAGCGTGTGTATTTTTGTGAATGAATCAATGACTTACAGTGGTTACATTTTATACATTTATTTTAAGAATTACTTTGTTAGGAAATTTAGTTTTTTTTAAATCTGGGAATTTAAGTTTAAATTTAATTTTGTTCCATTCCTATGGACCAGGATGCTTCACTGTTTCCGTAAATGCCTATATGTCGTATCCATACTGTATATCAACACACGCGCGCCCTGGCTTCATATCCATTGCAACCTGGGGTCAAGATATGTGCCGAGGACTATACCGAACCAACAAAACTGTTCTGAGACCGTCCATACGATCGAACTTTGACCCTTAGGGAAGGTTCATATCTGACGGAACATGCGTCGCGTATTATCGGTCGCGTAACGCCAGAACAGACAAATGTATAGAAAAACACTTGACCGTTCACACTCAACCGATGCTACGTTAGTGCGTCGAGTGTGAACGGTCAAGTGTTTTTCTATACATTTACACAACAGCCACCTCACTACTCAAGGTGTTTCAGCTTTGGAAGCTACTCCTTCTCTGACCATAAGACAAAATTGTAGGTAAAAGCAATGATATTTTATACAAGATATGTTACGTTCATAGTAACTGACTCTTCAAATCTGATCCAGCAGTGTGTCAGTGCACAATAGTTGATACTTAGCGTTAAAGTAGTACGAAAGATGGGATAAGCACGTGAGTAAAAAAGATAGCTATAATTCGGAATGATTCGGACTGCAATCGTCTCGTTCGTTCTAGGATGGCTTTTTAGCATAGATAATGATTTTGTTGAACAGAAGGGGTATTTCTTTGGTAGGCAAGAGATGAAATTCGATGAAAAAATAATACGTCATTATTTACTTCGGAAAATGATAACAATTCAAAAAGATAATGAAGGAACTCCTCGAAAATAAAACCATAGTGACGCAATGACGTTATAATAAAAAATTAAACGCCTCCAAATGAATTTTATTTATTTCTTTTCTGCCTCTTAGAGAGTTTTTTATATCGGGATTATTTTATGAACAGAATGAAGCCGAACAGTGGTATATTTGTCAATTATTTATATTCTTCCTCAGCAATGTGTATATTTCGAAGTATATCTCTCAGTGGCTTCAAAGTGATTGCTACAAATTCTGCTGCTTTTTGAAGGTGTCCAGTCAGACTCATTTCGTTGTTCCCTAACAATTGCAATTCACTCTTGACGTCGACCTTGAAAAAAAGTTAGGTTTTTACAATTATTTAAAGGATATAAATAAAACAAAAATTTTGTCTCTGAATTTAAAATAACAAATAAAACTGAACAACATGTCAATTATTACTTTAGTAGGCAGTAAAGTGAAAATTGAGCGACATAGTCATATTGTGGCTAAGCTCCTTAAATAAAGATTTAAAAAAAACTATGTCGCATCTGTACTGATAATAATCTATGCAAGCAGTGTTGTTGTCTTTTGTCCTTGTCGTACTCATGTCAAAAAGTGTTTCTGTCTTTTTTCTCTGCCGCCATTATTTTAAAAATATTATTAAACCAATTTTAATGAAATACACTGATAAATCGGTAATATTGTATGTACTTACATGTGATATGAGATCCCTCGTGTTTTATTAATTTAATGTCGAAATTTGTACACTTTTTACAAACACACGATGGCATTTTTGTTGCAATTTTATTATGCGCTTACATACGTGACAACTCGGCGTTTGCCAGACATACTAAATGCGATTATACATATATGCGACATATACCAAGCGCACTTTAATAACATATCTGCCTCTTTTTTATATGTAATATCATTGGGTAAAAGGTAAAGTTATTAATATCTGAATTTAGAAGTAGGACCTTTTCTAAGTGGCCAGGGGATTTCAGTAAACATGTTGGGAATTCGTGCTGGCAGGTCATATAAATTTCGAACAATAAACCGTCGCCATGGAGACAGACAGTGAGAATAAGCAGAATTATAAAATTAAGATGTCAAATTGGTAGCAATTTGGAAAACATTGTCAAAGAGATAAAACATATAAAAATTGAATTAAAGAATTAAAATAGAGGAGGAAATACATGAATGAATGAAGCCAACTAACTAAATGAAATGAAAAATGAATGACCTAAGGTATGAAAATATAACGATACTTTGGTAGCAGTGTTATAAAACATAGCGTAATGCTACGTAGTGCGTAGTACTTATTAGTTCCGTGATTTAACCGCTGCAAAGACCGAAACTTGGAAACAATAAAATATTTGACGTTTCGGTGTATATCAATGTCAAACTTTGTGAACTTTGTATGCCGGTCAGACATGTACGCATGTGCATCTTGTCTTTAAAAAAAAATTGCCGTACAAAGTTTGAGTTAGGTCGCCACCCGTCAGTCTCTCTAATTGGTCATTTTCCCGAACTCGTCAGTTTCCTTATTCGTCAGTTTTTTAGATTTCGTTAAGTGGTCAGTTTCGCTATCTCGCCAGTCTCCCTAATTCGTCAGTTTCCCTAACTAGTCAGTTTACATGATTCGTCAATGAGGTGCATTCGGAACGAAAAAAAAACACATTTTTTTTTTAAATTTAATTAGCTACCTTTTATTTAACTTTCCTAGCCGTGCAGTTACGTGCGGGAGACACAGGGTCTTCCAGTGAGGACGTAACTGGCATGCGCCGTTATAACTCAACACGCACCTTCTAGGATATATAGGGTGTCCCAGTAAGAGCGCACTTTTTAAAATTGGAATATTATTTTTTTCATGCAAGTGGTAACTCTGAAATTTTACAGTTGTCACCTCAGTTTATTCCGATTGTTAAAAATGGAGCTCTTTTCGAAAGAACAACCCGTTACAATTGTAAAAACTCATTACAAAACAATCGATTTATTGCAGCAACGATTTGTAGAACACATTATCTCACGAAATTCTGATGTCAACTGGCCACCAAGATCGTGCGATTTAACGCCGTGCAATTTTTTTCTTTGGGGATTTGTGAAATCTCGGGTTTGTGCGAATAAACCCGAAATAATTCCTGAGCGCAAATCGAAAATCTAACGCGTCATCGGTGAGATACAGCCACATCTCTGTGCATAAGTCCTGGAAAATTTCATGAAAATGCCGGATATTTTATCCCATACTAAATCGGAACATGTCTTCTTTAAAATACAATAAACATATCACAACTCTGTCATAAAATACTTGCTTTAATTTTAAAATTAAAAAGTGCACTCTTATTGAGACACCCTATACTTACATACATCATTACATATACCCCACACGTCTATCTAGTAAAATATCTCTTTTTTTGTTATTCTTCTCACCAATATATATGTATACATTTTTGTCTCACTTTAAAGTACATAATTGGCTTCTCTTTTTGATACGGTAACAAACATACCTAAATAAATTTGGTTTTCGTTGCACAAGACGCAAACGAAATCGATTGTGCCAAGATTCTACCAAATCAATCGTTCTGTGTCGTTCATTGTAAACAGATACCAAATCTATGTATGTTCTAATCAACATTTCAGCCATGTAAGCATTAAACTTAAAAGTTATGAATGCTTCGTGTAAATAATGTTTTGGCAAAAAAGCCATAGAAGCGCATTTGGTTGTTTGCGACCTTCTTTGGTAGAAATAAAATTTAAATCTTTTGCCTTTTCATTGCGTTGATGCTGTCAGTTCGAAATCCACGTGAAATATTTCGGCATTTATTTAATTTTTAAGGTATTCAAATACTCTCAAGTATATTGACTCTTTTTTATCAGGTAAAAGACAATAAATCAATGGCACAACGTTAGTTTCCTCCGATGTGCTTCCAATGTCAGCGTGAAAAGAGTAAGTTGATTGAACAATTTTGAAACGCTGAACATTCCTGTTTCGGATGTTATAAAAATTAGCTGTTCATCCATTGTATATATTGTAAATACGAGTAATAGTAAATATTACAGAATAACCGGATATAGTACGTACGACGAACGCAAAAGTCAAAATGTCATCGGAAAAATCTATTATTCAGAAAAAGTATTACTTTTCCTTCTAAACAGGTCGTAGATATCCATATTATTGGTACCTTGCTCGTAAGGTACCAATAAAATGGATATCTAGTCAGTCCGCTTCCGCCGCCAACGTTCACGGCGGCATCTCGCTGCCCCGTGTGGGCGGACGCCCTGCAGGCCAGGTTCGTGCAACTGCTGCATGCGCCGCAGCAGACGATGGCCTGCAGGGCCATTAGGGGGTACCGCACGATATCCTTTGAAGCGGCGAGTCTCCTAGCCGGATCGCCACCGTGGATCCTGGAAGCGAGATCCCTTGCGGCACTGTATCGGTTCCGTAAGGAGGCGCGGGAGCGGGGATACGATCCCGAGCCCGAAGACATTCGGGCCGAGAGGTCCCGGCTCCACGGGATCACGGTGGCGGAGTGGGAGCGACGACTTGAGCAACGACGCGCAGGGCATGCCGTCATAGAGGCGGTAAGGCCCATCATGGGGGAATGGCTCGAGAGGCCACATGGCAGCCTCTCGTATCGACTGACGCAGATTATCACCGGGCACGGGTGCTTCGGGAGGTATCTGTGTCGGATCGAAAAGGAGCCAACGTCCGAGTGCCATCACTGCGACGCGAGCGAGGACACGGGGCTGCACACGCTCACCGAGTGCCCGGCATGGGTCGGACCGAGGCGGGAGCTAGTGGCGGCCCTGGGAGTGAGAGTTCTCACCCTCGCCACCCTGCTCACAGCAATGGTCCGCTGCGCGGACGCGTGGGCGGCCGGCGTCTCCTTCAGCGAGCAGGTAATGGTCGTGAAGGAGACGGCGGAGCGGGAGAGGCGGCGCG
Source organism: Eilema sororculum (assembly GCA_914829495.1). Classification (NCBI taxonomy): domain Eukaryota; kingdom Metazoa; phylum Arthropoda; class Insecta; order Lepidoptera; family Erebidae; genus Eilema; species Eilema sororculum. Next base: position 10,960,830 of record OU618559.1, read on the forward strand.
AGCGTGAAAGACTCGCGGATCGCGCCGCCCGCGCGCGCAGGCAACTCGGGCGTCGGAGGGCACTGACTGACCTCCGTCCCCCATGAGCGCGGGCCTGGGGGTGACGGGTGGAGCCGCCTGTCACCCCAGCAGAAGCAGGCCACGGCGGCGGCGCGCTGAACAGTGCGCCTCCCCATTCCGGGGGCGAGTTGGGGACACCGTTGTTCCCCCCCTCCTGAGGAGGGCCAGACCGTAAGGGATGGCCCTGGGTCAGCCGGGGTGCGAGGGATATGTCTTTGACAACCTCACCTCCGGCCTAGCACCAAGACCCACAGTCGGCGGTTTTGGTCGGTTCGAGTCCGACATAACCTCCCCTTCCGGCTCCGGCAGGGGGGGTATCCGAGGGGATTTCCGCACGAAAAAAAAAAAGGTATCTCGCTCGCTCGCGACTCATGCTCTCTCTCTTTCTCTACCTCGTCCCCCGCCACGCCGCGATTCCCTCAGCGCGGTATAAAGGTATTCATTGTGACATAGTGATCGGCTAACTTTGTAACAATGCACTCGGGCTACGCAAAACGCGTTTTAAGTCTCATTATTCTCGTAATAAACGAGTCACGGGCTCAAAGGGCTCGCGTCTTTGGTTGATTAGTCCTTTATTGGGTAACTTCTTTTGACGTTCGTTGACAAAGCTTGCCGACAACAATACCCATACCAAATACCGCATCTGATATGTATGTATTCAAACAATTCTATACGTAAGAAATGAATACGTTGACATAGTTACCCGTATAATAATCAATATATATAAAATCACTTGTCCCGACTGACTGACTGACTGATTCATCAACGCAGAGCCTAAACCGCTGGACCTACAAACTTGAAATTTTGACAGTAGTTGCATTTTATGATTTAATCATCCACTAAGAAAGGATTTTTGGAAATTCTGCTACTAAAGGGGTAAAATAAGGGATAGAAGTTTGTATGAAAGTCCGTCATTTTCAGAGCTAGATGCACTAAATTTCATAAACCTGTGTCTTTTAAGAAATAAATGAACACCTGTATCAGCGTTTTTCAAAATTTAACTACTAAGACGGTAAAATAGGTGATAAACGTTTGTATGGAAACACCGTCTGACTGACTGATTCATCAATGCAGAGCCTAAACCGCTGGACCTACAAACTTGAAATTTTGGCAGTAGATGCATTTTATAATGTAAACATCCACTAAGAAAGGATTTTTGGAAATTCTGCTACTAAAGGGGTAAAATAAGGGATGGAAGTTTGTATGAAAGTCTATCATTTTCAGAGCTAGATGCACTAAATTGCATAAGCCTGTGTCTTTTAAGAAATAAATGAACACGTGTATCAGCGTTTTTTCGAAATTTAACTACTAAATGGGTAAAATAGGTGATAAACGTTTATATGGAAAGTTCGTCATTTAGGTCACTATCAAATATGGAATACGAAATTTTCCCGGGCGAAGCCGGGACGGGACAGCTAGTTAAGTATAAAAAACCTAATTTTATAAGAGTAATAATTTTCGTACAGTGATGGTGATTCACCGAAATTCAACGTATTTTTTCTTTATATTTTTACTCCCACAACGAATTAGAGTCGGGCGATAGATACCTCGAACGCAAGTTGCCGCAGTCATTATAAAGACTAATACTGTTTACGTCCATTTCTCATTATGTTATAATAGCATTTTGTCGAAGTCGCAAAATGTCTAAAAAAAATAATGTCACCAAGGGTACAGTCGTTGACAATATGGTTACTGGCGTCGCCATATGATTATTCAATGAATCTATAAAATGAAGAATATAATTTATTAAAAAGCGAAATTTATTCTAATAATTCATTTAATTAAATCAATTCGAATCACATACTTCTACACTATACACTATATTTAAGCATTATATTATAATTTAATAATCCACTTGAATTTAGTTATTTCTATTCCTAAATTGGCCTTTATCAATGAGAATAATCTGTTGTAGGTAGTTTCCGTTTTATCTCGTAATAAAGCATAGAGAACAGGCACAACGTTAGTGTAATTTTCGCAACTGTAGAGATCTACGTGAATTGAAAAAAATTGCTTAGAGGGCTTTGGCGTCCTCTTAAATGTACCATCGCCGAAGAATAATTTATTTTTAAAATTTCGGATTGATTTACTGCAAATTTTAGAGCAAAAGATGACAATCTTGTTTTCATCCCCATCTTCTACGAGAAGAAAATCATTGGCAAGTATTTTAGAAATCTTTACATCCGTTAAATTATTGCACTCAGTCATTTGAACTTTTAAATATTTATTCGTTCTGTACAACACATCTTTTTTTTCTTTATATGAGGGCATAGGTACGTTTGAACTAAACTTTGAAATTTCCTTTTCAAAAATAGATTTCACTGACTTCATTTTTTGCATACTGCCTGTCTACAAGAATCCATCACAAAAGCCCTCACATTCTTATCGTGATGTGATTTGCACGTATGTTTGCTTTGTCGAACGACAGTGTTCCGATCGGCATTTAATGTAACAGACATTGTTTTCGATTGATGCACCTCCATAAGGAATTACCACTTTTGTTGCTATTGCCCCAATTGTACCGATGCCCATGAAATAAAAGTGATGATTTTCCTTTTTGGTTGACAATAAAATGCAGATTTTCTTTATTAAAATCCATCACTATATTTTATTAAACAATAATTACGTACCTATCACAAGACCCGCGATTGACACAAGGAAGGAAAAATATGACAATTGCATCTTTATAGCTATTTATCATAAATGAGTGGCCAGTATTAGAAAAAACAAAAACTTTAAATACCTAATTTTTATATGGTGTACAACCTATGTCTTACCTATGTGAAGTTCTCATGAAAGCTATGAAAGTCTTTACACCAAAACCATAATATACCAGGCATAACTCTATTTTTCAATCGACTGTACCGTAATCTCTGTACATTCTAGTTTTTAGACATTTTGCGACTTCGGCAAAATGCTATTATACCATAATGAGAAATAGACGTAAACAGTATTAGTCTTTATAATGACTGCGGCAACTTGCGTTCGAGGCATCTATCGCCCGACCCGAATTAAATGACAACTCATAGATAGATAGATAGATAGATAGATAGATAAATATTTATTGTACACCAGTAATACAGTAAATGTATGGACAATACATGACATTATGTACAAATGGCGGCCTTATCGCTAAGAGCGATCTCTTACAGGCAACCTTTGGATGGACATGTTTTAAATAAACTCATGTTTCAAAATCCGTCAAGCCGTTCAGGCTGTGGACGTGCCAAAGAAATGGAATGTAAATACATAGCCTCCAAAAACATTACCATCCTTCCTTCGGCAGTCGGGTAAAAATAATGAACCCGAGTGTACAAGTATGAGATAAAATATTTATCACATATTTTACATATATAGCTAAGGTTTCTCACCCGTATGTGTACGAATGTGAATTCTTAAATTAGTCTTTTTAGTAAAACATTTCTTACATATATTACACACATAAGGTTTGTCGCACGTGTGTGTACCAGTATGACGTTTCAAACTACTCTTTTCAGTGAAACACTTCTTACATACAGCACACTCATAAGGTTTCTCACCCGTGTGTGTACGAATGTGAATTCTTAAATTAGTCTTTTTAGTAAAACATTTCTTACATATATTACACACATAAGGTTTGTAATGCGTGTGTGTACGAGTATGATTTTCTAAATGACACTTTTGAGTAAAACATTTCTTACATATATTACAAACATAAGGTTTCTCACCCGTATGTGTACGAGAATGATTTGTTAAAATACACTTTAGAGTAAAACATTTCTTACATACAGCACACTCATAAGGTTTCTCACCCGTGTGTGTACGAGAATGATTTGTTAAAATACACTTTTGAGTAAAACATTTCTTACATATATTACACACATAAGGTTTGTAATGCGTGTGTGTACGAGTATGATATTCTAAATTACTCTTTTGAGTAAAAGATTTCTTACATACATTACAAACATAAGGTTTCTCACCCGTGTGTGTACGAGTATGTACTTCCAAAAGACTCTTACGAGTAAAACATTTCTTACATACATTACAAACATAAGGTTTCTCACCCGTGTGTGTACGAGTATGATATTCTAAATTACTCTTTTGAGTAAAACATTTCTTACATACATTACAAATATATGGTTCCTCGCCCATGTGCATACGAATATGAACTTTTAAGTAACTCTTTTTATTAAAACCTTTCTGACAAATGTCACACGTGAACTGTTTAAGTTTGTTGCTTGAGCTATTAACACATATTTGGTCAGCATTAATTTTGTTTCCAGGCATTTTTTTGTGAGCGTCGTTTTGATCGCTATTATTATGTTTATTGTTATATATATTGATATGTATGTTATCGCAAATTTCCACTTTTTCTTTCTTCTTGATTGGTTTGACCGCAATGTCGTTTTTAGTCTCTATTCTCGGTTCTTCGACCTTAAACATTGTTTGGTCAGTTCTCTCGAGGCTGTTTACGAGCGTATCTTGACGGTACGTCTGCGCGGTGAGTCGAGCAGTACCTGAAGAACAAATATATTATGTTACGGTACGATACGGGGTTGACAGAATTATAATGACTAGTAGTATGTAGTATATATGTAGTAGTATAGACTATATAATTAATTTAAAAACTATAACTTTTTGCATTGGGCATTTAGCATATGTCAACAGATGGGCCATTGTCTGTGGAGTAACTTCACATTCACATCGCAGGTCTACCCCCTCCGAGAACCCCCATCTGGCTCGGCGGCATTCCTTGCTTCGGCCAACCCGAGTCCGGAGTCTGTTTAAAGACATCCATCTGGTCCAGGGTAGATCATGTCCAGGCGGGAGTTCTTCTGAAAGCGGGACGAAAGGGGTTGGTAGTGGACCCACAGTCGGCGTGCGGTTTTAGTCGGTTCGAGTCCGACATAACCTCCCCTTCCCCCTTCCGGCTCCGGCAAGGGGATCCGAGGGGATTTCCGCACGAAAAAAAAAAAAAAGCTAGTGGACCCTGTGCTCTGCAGTGTTCGGTTCTGGCTTGAGAGGGTCACCGACAATTGGGCCTTTCATACCTCATCATTGGGCTTTTCAGCCTTAGTGGCACATGAGGGTGACCACTAAGGGGATGTCGCCCGAAACGTGAGGGACCTGTCCAGGGTTACTCCCAGGATTGCCAGTGTATCAGCTTCCGTTTTGCCTGCCCGTTGCTGAGATGGAATGCGCACGAGTGTGTTTTTGAGGGGTTAGGCTTCAGTGCGTTGCACTCGTAGTAGGAGCTTAGCTCTTCGAGTGCGCCGTTCAAGTTTGCCTCCACCTCCTCAAAAGATGCCTGTGACGTGAGGGGCAAATCATCGGCATAAAGGAAGCGGTTCGTGCGTGGGCTCCTGGGTTGGTCGTAGGTATAGATGTTGAACAACAGGGGTGCCAGGACACTGCCCTCAGGTATGCCATTTTTCTACGTTCTCCAGCGGCTCTTATCGGAACACAGGTGTACCTGGAAGCGGCGATTCCGCAGAATTCACCCAGTACTTCTGCGAGTTTGTAGTCTCCTGTGATACTTTCAGTCTTCCAGAGCAGGCGTTTTATGTTGACCGTGTCGTAAGCTGCGGATAAGTCATAGTCATAGTCATAGTCATAGTCATTTATTTTTCAATATAGAACAATAAAATCGTTTCTTATTGACGTCAATTTTAATTCTACTTAATCTAAGTTTACCACCGCTTCCAAGGCGCTGGTGGAGAAGAAACGGCGCAACAAACTCCACTGCGGCATTTTTTGGACGTCAATTTACAATATTTATTTTCTTAAAGCTAAATGTGGACGAATGTACATTTCGGGTCTAGTCAATCATAACAAGTATATAAAACACTTTAATTAAGAATTAAAACAAAGTTACGTAATGTAACAAATAAGTCACGTAACTAATACAGTACCATGCTGTAATTATAGCATTTTACGGGGGGCCTGCACCATCCTAATTCAACAAAGACGGCACCGGTCACTTTGTGTGTCTCAAAACCATCCTCAGTGTGTTGAGTTAGGTTGAGGATCTGGCTACAGCAAGATTTTCCTGGCCGGAAGCCGGCCTGCTCTGGAATCAGCCTGGGGTCTAAGACGCTAATTAGGCGATTGAGAAGCATCCTTTCGAGAAATTTCCCTAGAAAAAGGGTATAAATATCAGTGAGAGTTTCAAAGAAGAAACTTTTTGAACATTTTTTGTTGAGACACTGTTCATAGCTGCTGAGTGTCTCGTGTTGTTATACTTCTTGTGTGAGAATCTATTATGTTAGGACTGTTTGTAGAAAGCCTCCATGGCGTGGCGTGGCGTGGTAGTGAATGCGGCCACTACGCAGGAGGCGCGGGTTCGATTCCCGCTCAGTGCAAATATTTGTATGCATGAATATGGGTATTTGCATTAGTCTGGTCGTGCCTCGGAGAGCACGTTAAGGTGTGGGTCCCGGTTGCCATACGAACATGTATGACAGTCGTAATAGGGGAAATGGGTGAAATGGCCCCACATAAAGGGCTGATCACCCGTCCGTCCGGTCAAACGGCGTCCCCACTGGCAGCAGTAGTAGTAGGACTGGTAGTGCATTTTGTGGTTTATATTGTAATACAGGGTTCGATAGTACCGCCGAGATTTGTCTTATGTGTGGCTGGTTGAAGCATTAGCGTAGGCGAAATACTAATTCCGTGACAGAAGTTATTCTATAAGTTTGTTTAGTTCCGTTTCGGGTTTTTTAAATAAAGTGCTACACGCACGTCCTGCCACAGACTACCAACTCACCAGTTTCGACGTCATCCGGTTCCTCCTTCACTATATCCAGAGGTATGTCACACTCCGTGTGTAAGCCTAGTGCGCTATGATATAGATCTGCGTCATCTTGCTCTACCGCGACATCTGCAAATAAGTACCGTAATTGATGAAAGTACAATGCCCCTTAGAGACAGGACCGCCGTAAGATATTGTGGAATATTGCCTCAACTTGAAAGTTGTATTGTCAAATATCATTTAGAGTTGTTTTTTTAGAATTGTATAGGCAAATATAATTTAGAGTTGTTCTTTCAAGATTCAAGATCAGGTTTTACAAGATTTTTAAGAAATTGTTACATAACCATAATTATTTTGAAATGGATAGGAACGAAAACCATCCTTTGATTTTTACTGCAGAACACACTTTAGGAGCATGATAATCATTTAAAACGACACCGTTACATAATGAAACTACTTCAGTTCAACTGCCTATGTAGGTATCTATTCACTTTAGTTGCATAGACTGTGTGGACAGTATATTGTCCCACTTACTCTTCGTCCCGCTGTTATTACATGTGACATTATTCTAAGTTTAGTCTAAGTATGATAACAACAAACCAAATTCTTATCGTTTATGTTTTAAAATTTTATTACATACAATAACATTTAGAGTTGTTTTTTTAGAATTGTATAGGCCAGCTATACTCTAAGTGTGTTCCGCGGAACCCTAGGGTTCCGTGATACCTCTGTCGGGGTTCCGCAAGAATTTAGAAATAAAAAAATCAAAACACCTCTCTCTGGTCGCTCCGCGGCTGTGCGGACTCCGCGGCCGCGCGGAGACAAAACGCTATGAATGTTATTTATTTATTTATTTGTATTTGTATAAGCTTGTGTTACATTAGCTGGTACAATATCTCATAAGTTTGGTCTCAACAATTTTATACTTGTACAACGCGTTCGCTCTAAGTTTGCCGGTCTGTGGAATGCGCGTACCCTCCCCCACGTGACAACAAAACTTATAATGTGTCATAGTTTTACCCAAATATCTAACGTACACAATTTTTATTGTTCCTCCCCTCCCCTCGATCGACGGCCGTCGTCATCACACTGACGGCGGAGGCGTCGGAGAGGGGTGTGGAGTACGCCCAGGTGGTGAGGCAGGCAAGGGCCTGCATCGACCTGGGAGCCTTTGGGATCCCGGATCTGGTGTGCAAGCCCACGCGCACCGGATCTTGGATCTTCGAGGTCCCCGGCGCTACCAGCGGCCCTAAAGCCGACGCTCTGGCGGCTACGCTTAGGGAGACGCTGGACGCGGCTGATGTCCGGGTGTCCAGGCCCAACAAGTGCGCAGAAGTGCGCATATCGGGTTTGGACGACTCCATCACGGCCGAGGAGCTTAGGCTCGCCGTGGTTGAGGCCGGAGGCTGTCCTCAGGACACAGTAAAGGTCGGAGCTATACGCTTCGGCCGGCGTGGACTGGGGGCAGCAGTTGTCGGCTGCCCCATCGCGGCAGCCCAAAAGGTTGCCGATGGGCGGAGCCTCCTCATCGGGGGCTTCCAGAAGGTGCAGGTGCGGCTCCTGCAGGCCCGACCGGCACGGTGCTTCCGGTGCCTGTCGGTAGGCCACGTAGGGGTGCAGTGCACGGCGGAGGTAACGGTCGGTGACCGTTGCTTCCGCTGTGGCCAACCCGGTCTTAAGGCCGGTAGTTGCGAAGCTCCGTTGCACTGCTTCAGGTGTGCAGCGGAGGGCAAGCCGGCCGACCATAGGGTTGGTGCCAAGGCCTGCACCGCGGGGAGGCCGAAGCCGGGAGGCAGGCGCTCCGTCTCTGGTTCGCGGCAGGGCGCGGAGATGGGGGTTCCATAATGGATCCTCAGCTCCGCGTCCTGCAGGCAAATGCAAACCACTGTGTCGATGCTCAGGCACTTCTGCTCCAGAGCACCGCACAGTGGGGCATTAATGTCGCCGAGCCGTACATTCACCGGTTTCTCGGGCCTGCCTGGGAAACCGACCTGGACGGATCGGTGGCACTGGTGCACAACGCCGCTGCCGGCAGTCCCCCCCCCCCTTGTTGTCGTGACAAGGGGGAATGGCTGCGTAGCGGCACTCGTGGGGGAAATAGCGGTCGTGGCAGTCTACTTCTCGCCGAGCCGAGTCATAGATGAGTACCAGCAGTGGCTGGATCAACTGATCGTCGTCGTCAATACCTGTTACCCTCACCCGGTTCTGGTGCTCGGGGACTTTAACGCCTGGTCTATGAACTGGGGTTCCCGGCGCACGAATCCGAGGGGCAGGGCAGTGGAAAGCTGGGCTGATAGTCTCAGCCTAGTTCTCCTGAATCGCGGGGCCGTCGCCACGTGCGTGAAGAGCTGGGGCGACTCAATTGTGGACCTTTCGTTCGCGAGCGCCCCGCTCTCAGGCCCTGTGCAGGGCTGGCGTGTCCTTGAGGAGGTGGGGACAGCGTCGGATCACCGATACATTCGGTTCGACGTTTCCCCTCCTGCGGGCGCCGCGCCGTTTACACCGGCCACGCGAGCCACGTTGGGTGCTTAAGCGAATGGATCGGGAGGTCCTCCTGGAGGCCGCCATCGTACAGGCCTGGGCCTCTGCGCCGGACAGGCCTGTCGACATAGACGATGAGGCGGCGTGGTTCCGGGAGGCCATGACGCGTGTCTGCGACGCGGCTATGCCTAGGGCTCCGCCCTATAATCCGAGGCGTCAGGTCTACTGGTGGTCGGCGGACATTGCGAGGCTCCGACAGGCCTCCGTGATCGCTTTCCGCCGGTGGACCAGACTCCGAAGGAGGCGTAGCCGCCCCGCAGATACGGAGCCCCGAGAGGCGGAGCTTCATGCGGGGTACAGGGAGGCCAGAAAGGCCCTCCGAGTGGCCATAAGGCAAGCAAAGGCAGCAGCTCATAAAGAGCTGCTGGAGACGCTGGAGCGGGATCCATGGGGGCGGCCTTACCTTATGGTAAGGGGCAAGCTGCGCCCCCGGGCCCCGCCATTGACCCGGTGTCTCCAGCCGGAACTGCTTGGAGGAGTCGTTGGCTCCCTGTTCCCAGCGCGGGCGGTGGAACATATTCCACCGTAGATGACTCCGCCACCTAGGTCGCCTATGGCACCTAACGTGGATGACGACGACGTGCCCGAGGTCACTTGGGTAGAGCTAGAGCTGGCGGTGTTAAGGCTTAAGGCCAAGAACACCGCCCCGGGACCAGACGGTATTCCAGGCCGAGCGTGGGTCCTAGCTCTAGGCGAAGAAGACGCTCTCGAGCCCCGACTGAGAGGGTTTCTCAGCGCATGTTTGGAGCGAGGCCAGTTTCCGAAGATGTGGAAGACGGAGAAACTGGTCCTCATCCGAAAGGCGGGGCGCCCGGCGGACTCACCCTCCGCCTACAGGCCCATAGTGTTGCTCGACGAGGTGTGCAAGCTCTTTGAAAGAGTCATTGCAAAGCGCCTCGTCGAGCACATATCCAGGGTGGGGCCTGACCTGGCGGATGGCCAGTACGGCTTCCGCCGGAGGCGCTCCACCGTGGATGCCATCATGCGCGTGAGGACTCTGGCGAAGGACGCCGTCACTCGGGGCGAGGTGGTGTTGGCGGTGTCACTGGACATCGCCAACGCCTTTAACACCCTGCCCTGGAGCTGCATTAGGGAGGCGCTCGTGTATCACGAAGTGCCTCTCTACCTTCGCCGCATAGTCGGGGCGTATTTATCGGAGAGAGCAGTCGTCTACCCAAGTGCGACCGGGCTCGGTCGGCGAGAGATGTCGTGCGGTGTTCCGCAGGGATCGGTCCTGGGACCGCTACTGTGGAACATCGGTTACGACTGGGTGCTTCGCGGTGAGCTCGCGGACGGTGCCGCCGTCACGTGTTATGCGGACGACACGCTGGTGACGGCGTGCGGGTCTACATACCGCGAAGCGACCCTGAAGGCCACGACCGCGGTTGCCCAAGTCGTGGAGCGGATCCGGCGGCTGGGTCTCGAGGTGGCTCTGCATAAAACCGAGGCCATGTTCTTTCATGGGCCTCGGCGCGTCCCACCAGAGGATTTCAGCCTCATAGTGGGAGACATTTCCATCGCCATCAAGCCCCAGATGAAATATCTGGGACTCGTTCTCGACGGCCGGTGGAACTTCGGGGAGCATCTCCGAAGACTGGCCCCTAAATTGAAGGACACAGCTGCCGCCTTGGGGCGGCTGCTGCCCAACATGAGGGGGCCGGATGACTCCTGCAGGAGACTCTACGCGGGAGTCGTGCGGTCTATGGCCCTATATGGGTGCCCAATATGGGCGGACACCCTGACGGTCCACAATGCGCGTCTGCTGCGTGGGCCGCAGCGTGCAATGGCCAGCAGGGCCATTAGGGGGTACCGCACGATATCTCTGGAGGCGGCGAGTCTCCTTGCCGGATCCCTACCGTGGAACCTGGATGCGAGAGCCCTTTCGATGCTATATCGGTATCGAAAGGAGGCGCGGGAGCAGGGACGGGAATCCGAGCCTGATGAAATTCGGGCCGTGAGGTCTCAGCTCCACAGGGACATGGTAGTGGAATGGGAGCTACGACTTGGGCGACCAAGCGCAGGGCACGCCGTAATAGCGGCGGTAAGACCCATTATGGAGGAGTGGCTAGAGAGGCCACACGGCAGCCTCTCGTACCGGCTGACGCAGGTGATCACCGGACACGGGTGTTTCGGGAGTTACCTGTGTCGGATCCGGAAGGAGCCAACGTCCGAGTGCCATCACTGTGATGCGAGCGAGGACACGGAGCTGCACACGCTGACCGAGTGCCCGGCGTGGGACACGCCGAGGCGGGTCCTAGTGGCGGCTCTGGGGGTGGGAGTCCTCACACTCGCCACGTTGCTCACAGCGATGGTAAGATGCGCGAACGCTTGGGGTGCGGTTGTCTCCTTCTGCGAGCAAGTAATGCTCGAGAAGGAGGCGGCCGGTCGGGTCCGGACCAGACTCCAGGCCCGGGAAGCCCGCGCAGAGCGAAGACGAACCGGGCGTCGGAGGTCGCAGAACGACCTCCGTCCTCCATGAGCGCTGGCCTGGGGGTGACCGGTGGAGCCGCCTGTCACCCTAGCAGAAGCAGGCCGCGGCGGCGGCGCAAAATGCGCCTCCCCGTAACCGGGGCTAGATGGGGACACTGTGGTCCCCACAACCCGAAGGGGGCCATCTCGATAGAGATGGTCCTGGGTCTGCCGGGGTGCGAGAGATATGCTTTTGGCAATCTCACCTCCGACAACCAAGGACCCAAGACGGCGTGCGTTTTAGTCGGTTCGAGTCCGATATAACCGCCTCCACCGGCTCCGTGGGGGTGGTATCCGTGGGGATTTTTCGCACGATAAAAAAAAAAAAAAAAAGGCAAAGTCTCGGACAGAGGGTCACCATTGTAAATATTTACCATGTTAACAGTGGTGGTATTCAGGTTGACGGCCTCATTAGATTCCTTTTCACGCCCCGCTTAAAGGACCCGGGACTATAGGAAGAAGGAAACACGTGAGCTGACAGGGAGTTCCAGGTCTTAGTGGTGCGGCATAAGAATGAGTTACTGAAACGCTTGGTTCTAGCTGGTATACCCTGCACCGTATATGGATGGCATCTTAGCCTTGCATGTGTCGTCCTGTGAAAGAAAGGACAGGGTGGGACTAATTGGAAGAGCTGGTCAGAACATTCAACATGGTAGAGACAGTAGAATACTGCATGAGACGCAACATTTCTACGCATCTGCAAAGGATCGAGGGCGTTTGTGACCTCAGGATTCCCAATAATGCAGACCGCACGTCGCTGCAACCTGTCGAGAGCATCTAGTAAGTACTTTGCGAAGCCATCCCAGAGATGTGAGCAGTATTAATTCCACACAGGAACGAATCTGGGTCTTGTAAAGAAGACATCGCTGCTCCGGCGTGAAAAAACTTGTCACTCTATTCAGGACTCCGAGTTTACGCGAGGCTGATTTGATGATGCTCTCTATATAGTTTTTGTTATACTGATGTTGCAGCGAACATCCATACCGAGGATATTGATGTGATCCTGCAGTGGCAGTGGTGCGCTCTGAAGAGTGGGAAAGGGAAGGAGTGCTGTAAACACACATGCCTGGGCCTTCTTGGCATTGAACTTGACCAGGTTCCTACCACCCCATTGAGAAATGTGCTATAGGATATAGGCTATGTTTGGTTGTGGTAAGTGACATTCACGCGAGCGGAGACACGGGCAATAGCTAAGATAAGCGCTTGAAGTAGTTGCTAGCTTCATTGTGTGCGGAAACACTCTTGGGCCATACCTCACTGGAGCCAACGATAAGGTGGTTATGTTAGACATACACTTACTTGGTGCTACATTGTTCACATCTGGATCTGCCTTTATGATATACTCTGTCGCCACATGGTCTTGTGAGTTTGGAGATGTGCCAATGACGTCGCATGCAGCTGTGAATTAAACAAAATATTAGGTGCATCCAACTGAGGTGATTACTAAATTAAAACCACGAAGCGTTTAAATGAACAAATATAACTGATTACATTTTGTCAGAATTCTATGAGTATCATATACCCAATGTGGTGTTTAATGTGATACTTTTGACACAGAATAAATAATAGTTCTGGCTGTTGTATCCACTTAATGTTCTTTTCAACTGCAGACAGAGACACATAAGTTGAGAAGTTGCGTCTACAGCATTCTACATAAAATTTGCCACGCACAATATCATGCACGTTGCTCATGAACTATAACTACCACAACACGGTCTAGCACATTCTTTGGCCATCAACATGCAATAACACATTACCTTCAGCATTTTCTTGTTTCACTTCAACATTATCAAAGACATTTGGAGTCATCTGGCTCACATCCTCCATGCTCAGGTGTAGATTATTATTTTTTCTGCAGCTTTTCTTCTTCTTCTTGATGGCTTCTGCAGTAAATCGCCGCAATTTGCCAATGTCAAGTAAAATAAAATGTATTAAAAAATCATTATGCTGCTGCTTTCCCGGATCACTTTCTAAGTTTTTTGACAATGAACTATATAATATAATGAAGTAATGAATGTCATTATGTCAGTTGTCAATTTGTCAGTTGTCATCAGTTTTTTTTTATTTCTGACATGGTTACAAGATCTTTAGGTCCTTCAGTTGTATTGCCAATGGAAGCTTAGTTTCCGGTAGATATCTTGACCCTAGTGATTTCACAAAATGCACCAACGGCAGTGCAGTGCAGTGTCTTTTGAGGCTAGCACGGGGTGTTATGGTGGCTGGTGGCGAATGAGCTCTAGCCCACCACCCAAATATAATATCAACACACGCGCGCCCTGGCTTCATATGCATTGCAACCTAGGGTCAAGATATGTGCCGAGGACTATACCGAACCAACAAAACTGTTCTGAGACCGTCCATACGATCGAACTTTGACCCTTACACTTTTATTTTTTACCCGACTATGCGAAGCCAAAAGGAGGGTTATGATTTCGACAGCCTGTGTATTGTACATAAGTACAATACACATTTGCTCATTTATTCCCTCATAGCTCCTCAACTACTTATTAGTCCTGGACAAATGAGGTATTGTTACAAGCGGCTTGATCGTCCAATGGTTAAAGGCTATATGAGGTATCACTCAATCTAAGGAAAAGTTTCTTACTTTTTAGAGCGTGATTTTACGGTATAGGTGTACCAGAATCTCATGGCAAATAGCAAATTAAAAAATTGTAAAGTGCAATACTGGGGAAATTGGATTAAAGTATCTTGATACTTTTAAACTGTGGGGAAAATAGGTATATTTATTTTTAAACAATAGACAGGAACCACAGAACAGAAAAAACTAGTAGAAGTGTGATACGACAGAATCAGTAGCGGAACCACAACAGGCACTATTCATACTTACCATTGTCAGTGCACGACTTGAAATAAATAGTTCAAGGGGTGAAAGGGGTATATAATTGAACTTTAAAACAACGATTTAGTCTTAGATGAGAAGAAGCCGGCCGAAAACTCCTTCCAAGGAGCCGATGATGACGGAGCCCGTCAGCACCACAGCACCTCCGCTCCGCACTGCAGCTGCAACAGTTACTGCCTCGCCTACACGCCAGGCTCTCCGGCTGCATCAACTTGGGAAGCGACTTCTTTCCCTCCAGGTGTAACAGCTACTTCTTCACTCAAAGTGCAACAGCCACCTCACTACTCAAGGTGTTTCAGCTTTGGAAGCTACTACTTCTCTGACCATAAGACAAAATTGTAGGTTCAATATCTGAATTTAGATGTAGGACCTTTTCTAAGTGACCAGGGGATTTCAGTGAAAATGTTGAGAATTCGTGCTGGCAGGTCATAAAAATTTCAAAAATAAACCGTCCCATGGAGACAGACAGTGAACATAAACAGAATTATAAAATTAAGATGTCAAATTGGTAGCAATTTGGAAAACATTGTTAAAGATAAAAACATATAAAAATTTAATTAAAGAATTAAAATAGAGGAGGAAATACATGAATGAATGAAGCCAACTAATTAAATGCAATGAAAAATTAATGACCTAAGGTATGAAAATATAACGATACTTTGGTAGCAGTGTTAGAAAACATAGCGTAATGCTACATCATAATAAATAATTAAAATAAAACAAATTTTTAATTTGGATTTCATACATAGCAGTAGATATATTTAAGTATTATTTAGAGATATTTAGTTTCTTCTTGAAAAACTATCAACATCATACTGAACTGAAAGTCAAATATTCTTATTATGAGATTCCTACAGTCCATCAAATCTAAGAGGTACCGTTTGACGTTTCATATTTTTCAAACCGAAACAACTTTGTTCATACGTACATTATTCAGTTTCGATAACCTTTTTCATAAAACCATGAATTTAGAAAGATTTCATTATTGTATCTAAAAATGTACAATTCTTAATATCTAAATGTAATTGAAAACTTTCAAACAAAGCAAAATAACACATATTTACACAGTAAATAATTTCTAATAGTTATATTCTTGACCTCATTACAAAGTTACGTAGTTAGGTCACTGCACGTAGTGTTGCGACTCTTCGGATACACTTGTATGCAAAAAAATCGTTTACATATACGAAAAATCGAATGTATTATTTACAAATTACACTTGACAACCAAACAAATATTTTTTCATGTGAATGGGATTTATCTCACATATTACGATTACATAACTAAATAGTTATGTAATCGTAAAATATGAGATAAAACCCATTCACCAAAAATACGTATTTATAAATCAAATATATTTGCTTCTTTAAAAAGTTGTCGAAAGCGATTTGTCGATTTTTGATTTTCGCGCCCAAATAAGTCGGGGTTTCTCGCGCTAACGCTGTCGAAATAGTAAATGGAGTCAGGGATAGTGTTTTTTACATTTATTTTTGTGTATGATAGTATGGGTTTGCATATTACAGAGAAATAAACAAATTTTTAACAAGCACATCCATTGATTTTACAATTACAATTTTTTCTTCTAAGTCTTATTTCTACGTCTAAAACTAATAAAAATAAGGTATGTAGAACCCATTCACAAAAATGTTGTTGCCTGATGTTATAAATTAACGACGTTACTGCGCGACCGCATAATGCACTGAATACACAGATACCCTAAAATAAATTAATTTAATTATTTTTAGGTCAATAGGCAAAATCGCAGGTGTCCAAGTCTCTACAATTTTTTTTTTCTGGCAACACTGCCAACTACAAGCGCACGCGGTCCGCTCGGTCGGTTCGGCGTCAGCAGTCTCTCGCCATCTTGGAAGCTGACTGTGCGCGTACTTGCTTTCTCGTTTGTGTTTTACAATTTGTGACTTGGCTATTACTTTTCTGGACTGATCATTCTTTATCCGTTTACCTTGGCAATATTTATACTGGACTCCGAACTAAGCAAGTGTTTATTAATAATGTCGAAAAGAGGACGTACTTTGAACAGCCAGGCTCGTGAATTGGTGGTGAAATTACACGAGTATTTTGAGCGTGAATCTCAAAATGGTGGACTTCTACTGCCAGTTACACAAGTTCGGGATCGCGTCGGTGAAGCTCTCGGTATTGGTAGCCGCACCGTTGGCAAAATATTAAGTGAAAAATATGGGCCTTCGGGGAGTGACAGTAACGTACTTCACACACCGAAAAAACGAAAAAGAAATAAACCTGTGACAGGCATCGATGAATTCGATAGTCATGCTATTAGAAACCATATATACGGGTATTTTACAAGAGGCGAATTTCCAACATTGGCAAAGTTATGTGCAACTTTAAAAGATGCCGGGCTGTATAAGGGAAGCATAGAGTCGTTGAGAACGGTAATAACAGGAATTGGCTTCAGATACAAAAAAGTTGACAAACGAAAAATTGTTATGGAGCGACATGACATAATTATGCAGCGACTAACATTCCTGCGCGAAGTTAAACAAATTATAAACTGGGATAATGTAATATTTTTGGACGAAACTTGGCTAAATTCCAACCATTCTGTGCCGAAAACATGGACTGATGATTCTGAAGCTTCGTGCTCGAAGGTGCCGATAGGAAAAGGTGGACGCCTCATAATATGCCATGCTGGGTCAGCGTCTACAGGCTTCGTGGAAAACTCTTTATTAGCTTTCCAATCCAAAAGCACTAAAGAGTATCATGAAGAAATGGACGCAGTAAGGTTCCGAGAGTGGTTCTTAAATTTATTACAGAATATCCCTCCTAACAGCACAATTATAATGGATAATGCCCCATACCACTCTGTGCAAATTGATAAAGCACCTACGTCAGCCAATAAGAAAGCAGATTTGGTGGCATGGCTGCAAAGAAAAGGAGTGGATGCCGACATGTCACTATTAAAAGCTGAATTATTACAGTTAGTGAAATTGCATAAACCACCAAAACCGACATATGTAATTGACCAATTGGCCGAAGAGCACGGGCACAAAGTCATACGACTTCCTCCGTACCATTGCCAATATAATGCCATTGAACTGATTTGGGCCCAAGTTAAAGGTAATATTTTATAATATTATAATAATAACACGAGTACTTCTAAAATTTATAATTTAAACAATGGTTTTCGTCTGCTATCAAATAGTTACATTATTGTTTTACAGGTTATGCAGCAAGACACAACACAAAACCACCCTTCAGTGTCAAGAAAATGGAAGGTTTATTAAAGGAAGCATGTGCCCAAGTTACACAGGAAGATTGGAGTAAAGTAGTACAAAAAACAAAGAAAATAATAATGGACGACTTCGAAAGAGACGTACACTTTGATAATGTAATGGACAATCAACTGGTCATTAATTTAAATGACGATGATGACGAAGACGACGATACTAGTACTAGTAGTGAATAAAAAAATATCCTAAACATTTCTTTTATTTAATTATAACAATTGATTTCTTGAAATTCGGATATTATAGTAATCGATCTCTTAAAGTTCGGATATTATAGTAATCGATTTTTTCATCCCATCCCTATCATTCAATTGTCAGAACTGTCAAACGGTACTTCTTAGATTTGACGGACTGTAGTGCCATCAATTTTATTAGCTTTTGAGTTATACCTATTAAATATATTTTATTCCTGTTGGCACCCGTTGACGTTGGCAATGTCATAATATAAGCTCACCAGTCGACACGACACGTTTTCAACAAGGGCCTTATCACTTTTTTGGAACTATCACCACATTCGTGTCGTGCACTATTTGTTAAACCTTGCTGAATTATAATCCAGCAAGACAGGGAACCCTCTCGCCAATCCCATTCCATTGAATTAATGAGGCAGGGTCCGTAGAGCTAGCGGAAGTGATCTACATCCTGAAAGAGCAAGTGAGCCTACCCTACCATCCTACCTGCGAAGTATTCCTGCTGTTTTTCAGTTGCTTCAGCACTTCCCGGTTATTGATATCTCTTCATGACACGTGAATATTTCCATATTTATGATTGCAACCTTGTAACAAGACCATTTTCGAGAACTGGGTCGGGCACATACCTGTAGTATGGCAGCCTCGAAATCACAAGATCGTATTTCAAGGTAAATTACTGATGGTACATCAGTAATTTCCCTACAATGGTCTTGATTGTGACTTGGGCCTGTGCAAATACTCTCGGACGAAAACATAGGGAAATAATGTGTCTAAATGATTTTCCAGGGCGGTGGTATGCCCGACAAATGTCCAGAATATGTTCTCGAAAGTTATTCGTCATAATAACTTCATCCACAGTGCAAATGTATGGATTACAAGAGAATTTCGCATTTATCTCGGTCTATGTTGAGCTTACACAGGAACAATTAATTAAAAACCAACTAAAACAACTGCAGAATCTAAATTAAAATAAACCTAAAGTGCGTCATAGATGAACTGAATTACAATAATATCGATAGAAAATTGAATAACTACAACTAGGTATTATATCATGATATCATCACAAAAAAGTTTTAATTCAAGTGGCAAAGAATAAAAGTCTACGTATTGGTTTAACCGCTGCAAAGACCAGAAACTTAGAAACAATAAAATATTCGACATTTCGGTGTATATCAATGTAAAACTTTGTGGACTTTGTATACCGGTCAGACTTGTAAGCATGTGCGTCTTGTCTTTTAAAAAAAATAGCCGTACAAAGTTTCACCTCTGTGAGATCGAATTTGACGTGATGACATCAACATTGCCATATGAAAATCGTAAGTCTTTTTTTTTAATTGTGCTATGAGATTCTGGTAGACCTATGGTCGGGTTTTCGTTATAAACTTATCTTTTTTTACCTTACAGCCACTGATTTGGACATTATGTACCTACTCTGTGCGTAATAGTAAAAACGTTGTGATGCCAGGAGTGCGTCTGGGGTCATGGAGGATGATGATGTATCTGATAAATAAAACAGTGATAAATCTTTTCATATTTTATATACTTATAAATATACATATTTATTAGTGTACCTAAGTCACACAGAAACACATCCACACAACGGCGGAGGGACAAACTATCAGGAGACTGATTACAAATAACCTCATACTTTGCATAGCACATCAAAGACCGACGGTAACCGCTGTACCCCGCCCTGGGTAGGATTGTGCGCAGCGAGACGGGGGGAGGAAAGGGGAGTGCCGACCAATCGACGGTCAGGGTCGGCCAGTCCGCCACCAACGCTCACGGCGGCATCTCGCTCGCTCGCGACTCATGCTCTCTCTCTTTCTCTACCTCGTCCCCCGCCACACCGCGCTTCCCTTAGCGCGGTATAAAGGTATTCACTGTGACATAGTGATCGGCTAACTTTGTAACAATGCACTCGGGCTACGCAAAACGCGTTTTAAGTCTCATTATTCTCGTAATAAACTAGGCCCGGGCTCAAAGGGCTCGCGTCATTGGTTGATTAGTCCTTTATTGGGTACCTTCTTTTGACGTTCGTTGACAAAGCTTGCCGACAACAATACCCATACTAAATACCGCATCTGATATGTATGTATTCAAACAATTCTATACGTAAAAATGAATGACATAGTTACCAGTATAATAATTAAGTATAAAAACCTATTTTTATAAGAGTAATAAGTTTCGTACAGTGATGTTCACCGAAATTCAATTTTTTTTTTTCCTTTTTTTCTATATATTTTTACTCACACAACGAATTGGTTTAGTAGACAAAGGACTTATTCGCAAAATGACCTGCAGTCGTTTTTGGGCCTATTCGAGAGATACCCTATTCGTAAAACACCCTTTTCGTGAAATACCCTGTTCGTAAAACACCCTTTTCGTAAAATATCCTGTTCGTAAAATACCCTATTCGTAAAATATCCTATTCGTGAAATACCCTATTCGCAAAATACCCTATTCTCGATTTTGAAGATGTAGGAATAATCCATAGTCTAAGTGTATAACACAGACATGTAGCACTTATAGATTTGTAAAAAAATTAAAAATATCGCGGCGAAAACTTTGATGGGCTCTCCTGTAAAATTTACCATTTCCGTAATGTGGCCCTTTGGCATTTAACCAGCGATGTAGGCGTCGAGGTTTTTTAAATGCTAAGACCCTTCATAATCGCGAGGTGTGTAATCTCAGAGACTACTTTCTTAAGTCGAACGTGGACATGCATCGTGATGTAGTCAACGTAGATACCGGACTCACCCCGCTCGGTTTGGCTAAAGAGAACTGGCGCAGGCCTACAATAGTTAGCACTGACGGCCGCAGGGAGGTATGGCAGAGTAAGGAGCTACATGGCAGGTTCTATCGGGCCCTACACAGGCCCGAAGTAGATCTACTGGCGTCTGTGTGCTGGCTTCGTTTCAGTGACCTTTTTGGGGAAACTGAAGGTTTTGTCTGTGCAATTGCAGACGAAGTTATTAAGACGAATAACTACCGGAAGTATATCATGAGGGATGGCACAATTGACATTTGTCGAGCGTGTCACCAACCTGGTGAATCCCTCAGGCATATTACTTCCGGTTGTTCTCGTCTTGCTAACGGTGAGTACTTGCACAGACATAATCAAGTAGCTAGGATAATCCATCAGCGACTTGTTCTGAAATACAACCTTGTGGAAGTTGAGGTGCCGTACTATAGGTATGTTCCTGAGCCAGTTCTAGAAAATAGCCATATCACATTGTACTGGGATCGATCTATCATCACTGATAGGGCTGTTGTAGCTAACAAGCCTGACATTGTGGTGATAGACCGATCCGAACGCCGAGCATTAATTGTTGATGTCACCATTCCTCATGACGAGAATCTCGTGAAAGCTGAGAAAGATAAACAAGTTCAATACTTGGACTTGGCCCACGAGGTTGTCGACATATGGAATGTTGACTCAGCAATCATTGTACCGATAGTCGTATCAGTCAACGGACTGATAGCAAAGAGCCTCGACCAACATCTGAAGAGGCTCGGGTTGGATGGTTGGGTCAAGGCGCGCATCGTGAGGAAGTTTCTTTCTCTATAGCCCTAACCACCGGTAGCTTGGTCCCTGTACCCGATGCCGGTGGGATACAATTTTTTATATTTTTAAATGAAACTTTTTTTTAATATGTATTTAAAAATATAATTTATAAGATTTTTAAATGAATAAAGAGAACAATAATAAATAATAAGCGGTATATATTCTATTTTATTACATAAATATTGTATTTAGTTTTTATTGTTTTTCAAGGAATAAAAAAAATAACATGTTAACAAAGCCATCTGCTGGATTTGCGGCGGACTAGTTGAATAACAATTAAAAAATTAAAAAATACCCAACTGCGAAGAGATTAAAACCTAAAAATTTTAAACTATTCAGCGATACCCCAGTTAATATAGTTCGTTGAAATTATTTTTTATTTTTTTAACAATATGGTGAATTTCGTCCGCCATATTGTTTTTTTACATTTTATGCCTGTAACGAACGAAGTAAACGGTAACGAAGAAAAATACATACATACCTATATACGCGCGAAAAACATTAGCTTTGCTTTTTGCAGCCGGATAAAAATAGGTCATTTTAAGAATAGGTATTTTTAAGAATAAGTCATTTTGCGAATTAGTCTTTATAAGAATAAGCCAATTTGCGAATAGGTATTTTTAAGAATAAGTCATTTTGCGAATTAGTCTTTATAAGAATAAGGCATTGGACGAATAGGTCCTCTTTTTAGGGGTAAGGCGTTTTGCGAATAAGTCCTTTATCTACTAAACCAACG
This sequence comes from Eilema sororculum, assembly GCA_914829495.1. Classification (NCBI taxonomy): domain Eukaryota; kingdom Metazoa; phylum Arthropoda; class Insecta; order Lepidoptera; family Erebidae; genus Eilema; species Eilema sororculum. Next base: position 10,983,251 of record OU618559.1, read on the forward strand.
AATTAAATGGCAACTCACGTTTCAAAATCCGTCAGGCCGTACATGCTGTGGACGAGCCAAAGAAATGGACAAACATACATAAATACATAGCCTCCAAAAACATTACCATCCTTCCTTCGACAGTCGGGTAAAAATAATGAACCCGAGTGAACAAGTATGGGATTTTAATTTATTCTTTTGAGTAAAATATTTCTCACATATTTTACACATATAGCTAAGGTTTGTGGTGTGTACGAATATGAATTCTTAAATTATACTTTTTAGTAAAACCTTTCTTACATATATTACAGACATAAGGTTTGTCGTACGTGTGTGTACGAGCATGACGTTTCAAATTACCCTTTTGAGTGAAACACTTCTTACATACAGCACACTCATAAGGTTTCTCACCCGTATGTGTACGAGTATGATTTTCTAAAAGATTCTTACGAGTAAAACATTTCTTACATATATTACACACATAAGGTGTGTCATTCGTGTGTATACGAGTATGAGTTTTTAAAGCACTCTTTACAGTAAAACATTTCTTACATACATTACACACATAAGGATTTTCACCCGTATGTGTACGAGTATGTTCTTTTAAATAATTCTTGTCACTGAAACATTTCTTACATACAGCACACTCATAAGGTTTCTCACCCGTGTGTGTACGAGTATGATTTTCTAAATGACTCTTATGAGTAAAACATTTCTTACATATATTACACACATGAGGTTTGTAATGCGTGTGTACACGAGTATGACTTGTTAGAGTACTCTTTACAGTAAAACTTTTCTCACATACATTACACACATAAGGTTTTTCACCCGTGTGCCTACGAATATGAATTTTTAAGTAACTCTTTTTTTTAAAACCTTTCTGACAAGTGTCACACATGAACTGTTTAAGTTTGTTGCTTGAGCTATTAACACTTTGGTCAGCATTAATTTTGTTTTCAGACATTTTTTTGTGAGCGTCATTTTGATCGGATGCGCTATTATTCTGTTTATTGATATATATATTGATATCTATGTTATTGCGAGTCTCCACTGTTACATTTTGCTTGACTGGTTTGACTGCAATGTCGTTTTTAGTCTCTCTTCTCGGTTCTTCAACCTTAAACATCGTTTGGTCAGTTCTCTTGAGGCTGTTTAAAAGCGTATCTTGACGATACGTCTGCGTGGCGAGTCGAGGAGTACCTAAAGAACAAATACATTATGTTACGGTACGATACGGTGTTGGCAGAATTATAATGACTAGTGGTCGCCGAATGGTCGAAATAAGACCATAATTAAAAAAAAATTACTTCGAGCATTATTAAGAGCGTCTTCACACTAGCGTTTATCCAGCGTAGGCGTTCGATGAACGTACGCGCAGCGTTATTGTCGCGGCGTCTGCACTGCGCGTACGTTCATCGAACGCCTACGCTGGATAAACGCTAGTGTGAAGGCAGCCTTAAGGTCATAAACTTCTACGAATTTAACAACATATTGTAACAACTTAAATGATGTTTTAGAACAGGTAGCGACATGATTGAATGGGCAAGTGGAATCGAATTTCTTACGGGACGGGACATCATGTTTCACGGGTTTTTGTGAACAAAAATCCGACCAAGTGCGAATACTCTAGAAAGGGTCCGTAGCAGCAAGTAACATAATATTAAAGTTCTTTTAGTTCATGTTTTTTTATCATTTTCAAGTTAATTCCATGAAAAGCTAAAATTGCGCTCTATGACGTATTAAACTGATGGTATTTAAACGTACTTCAATTTATTCCCAATTTATATAACAAATTTTACCTTTGTTCCACCAAATATACTAAATGTGCACCAAAATATATTCACTAAAATATTTCATAATGAGCACCTATTTAAAAATTATTGTAAATTTGTAAAAATAGTAATACACCTAATTTCAAAAACAACTTACCTAACCTAACCAAACCCAACCTACTTTGGTGCACGATCAGTATTTTGGTGGAAGAATGTAATAATTATTGTTACAATAGAATATTTGCAGCACACTAGAATAAAAAAGAAAAGTAGTCTAACCTAACCTAAATATTTGGTGCACGATCAGTATTTTCGGTGGAAGATTGAAATAATTATTGTTACAGTAGAATATTTGCAGCACACTAGAATAAAAAAGTATTATATCTTGGTGATAATTTGGAATTTGTTTGGTGTAACACGATATGGTGGTTGAATAGTTTAATTATAGCAAAACATTTAAACAGCTTCAAGAATGGTGCCTTAAAAAAAACTACTTACTAGATTTCGTTCAAACTAATTTTCAGTGGAAGATTGCATGGCAATGTACATCATATATTTTTTTAGATTAATCATTCTCTTATTTTAGAAGTTAGAGGGAGACACACACAAACACATTTTTCCACTTTGGAATTGGAAGTGTCTCTCGCGCAAACTAATCAGTTTAGAAAAAAAAATATGTTAGGGACCTCAATAGCATTTTTGAAGACCTATCTGTAGATACTTTAAGTTAGTTTAAATTTTTCGTGATCCATAAAGTACCACGCTAACAGATATACTAATCCTGTGACCGAAGTTATTCTTTAAGTTTATTTGGTCTTGCGAGCCATACTAATCCTGATGTGGCATCAAACAGACTGGAGGAAGTCCTGAATAACATAGACCACTGGTTAGAACGATGGCGCATAAAAGCCAGTGCGGCGAAATCAATGCATGTGACCTTTACCCTCAGTAACCCTAGGAAATAACACCTTACCTCAGAGTGAATGTGTGAGCTACCTCGGCATCCACCTGGACCGGCGGCTGACATGGAGGCAACACATAATTGCAAAGAAGGAAGAAATTTCACTTAGACACAAGAATTTATACTGGATGCTCGGTCGCAACTCAAGTTATCACTAGACAACAAACTGTTGATCTATAAAACGGTAATCAAACCAATTTGGATGTATGACATCCAGCTATGGGGGAGTGCTTCTGACAGCAATATTAACATTTTGCAACGTCAAGAAAATAAAATTCTTCGGACCCTGGCCAATGTGCCGTGGTTCATGCGTGATTCGGAAATCCATGAACACCTGCAAATTGCCACAGTAAAGGATGAGATTCGCTCTGCTGCAGTAGCATATAGGGAAAAGCTCACAGTCCACCCAAATGAACTACCACGTCAACTGACCATAAATAAATACATATGTAGTACGCTTGAAAAGGCACCACATCATGGAGCTCCAGGACAGAGAATAGCTCCAAAGGAAACTGAGTGGACGCTCTCATTGGAGAGCGCCCTCTACACGTGAAATGGAAACATCGCATTTGCTCATAATCTGGGGACTGATCGTAGATATAACAAACAAAACAAAAAACAAAAAAAATAGTTTATTTAGTTCTCTGGTTTTCAAATAAAGTGCTACACGCACGTTCAACCACAGTCTGCCAACTCACCAGTGTCGACGTCATCCGGTTCCTCCTTCACTATATCCAAAGTAATGTCACACACCGCGAGTAAGCCCAGTGCGCTATGATATAGATCTGCGTCATCTTGCTCTACCGCGACATCTGCAAATAAGTACCGTACTTAATTGATGAAAGTACAATGCCCATTAGAGACAGGACACCCGTAAGATATTGTGGAATATTGCCTCAATTCCAAAGTTGTTTCAGAAGGTATATAAAATAGTCAAATATCATTTAGAGTTGTTTTTTTAAGAATCAAGATCAGATTTTCCAAGATTTTTTTAGAAATCATTACATAATCATAATTATTTTTAAATGTATAGGAACCGATAGGAACCAAATCCACCCTTTGGTTTTTAAATAATAAATAAATATTCCACAACATTGTACACAACGATATCTAGACCCATGGTAAGCTTTTATAGCTTGTGTTATGGAATCTAGAATGCGGATAAACATACTTGTATACTTTTTTTTTGTACATACATACATATTATACATAGAAACACCCAGACCAATGCAAAATACACTTTGTTTTTTTTTTATCGTGCGATAAATCCCCACGGATGGTGGAGGTGGTTATGTCGGACTCGAACCGATTAAAACGCACGCCGTCTTGGGTCCTTGGTTGCCGGAGGTGAGATTGCCAAAAGCATATCTCTCGCACCCTGGCAGACCCAGGACCATCTCTTTCGAGATGGCCCCCTTTGGGTTGTGGAGACCGCAGGGTCACCATCTAGCCCCGGTTACGGGGAGGCGCACTTTGCGCCGCCGCGGCAATTCACTTTGGTTGCATAGAATGTGTGGACAGTATGTTGTCCCACTTACTCTTCTTCCCTCTGTTTAGTCTGTTTAGTCTAAGACATTATTCTAAGTTTAGTCTAAGTATGATAACAACAAACCAAATTCTTATCTTTTATGTTTTAAAATAAAACTCCAGTTTAAAACAAGCATTCCCATGCATTCTGAAGCTTTAATAAATACAATATCAAATTTCTAAATTATTATCTTGTGGCATGAGATAATTTAATATGGACCAGATCCTCTGGGCAAGATCATTTGGTACACCGAGCTTAGAGCTTGGGAAAGGACATATAGGATATGTTTATTCGGGTGTTACGACAATGGTCAAGCCTGACATAAGACAAATTGGTAATTCGTCAAGTCCTCTTTTCGACAAATTATGAAATTTGCCAAACATGCCATTCGTCAACTATTTTAAGTACAGTCAATAACAATAGAAGTACACTAATTTAGGTCAAATTGGTAATTCGTCAAGTCCTCTTTACGACAAATTAAGAAATTTGGCAAACATGCCATTCAACTAAAAAAATTAAATAAATAAATCAAACTTGAATATAAAAACGTATATTTCATACCCAACACAACTGTTTCAAACAACTTAATATGTCTATTTTGTCACTTATCAATTTTTCTATAATTTTTTCTATTTTAGCATCTTTTGCGACGTCGGATGTTTTCCTTTTTTTTTCTTCATTTCTTTTACTTTTTTTTAAATAATAAAGGGCTTCTTTTTTCAAAATACTAATATACATGAACAGATTATGATTTTCTTGTACCTTTGTCCCTAATCTCCGGTGCCAACCTTCTACTGCGTTGGTGGTTCTATGGCGCTCAGTTGCACAACACCACATGTCTTGAGAAATCCTCTTTTGCCATTGCTCCAGAAAATATTTTTGAAAATTTTCCACTCTAGCATCATTGGTTGGCATCAGGTCTTGTATTGCTAACCATCCTTCAGGAATGTACTGACAAGGCAGTAACGCTAGGTTTGTGGTAAGATTACTTTTTTTTTTAAATTGTCGTCGTTCATCATTCCGAGGGCTTGTGCTTTTCTATAAATGGCCTGATTAAAATGAAAAAAGCAGCCTTTGACAAGAATATCCGGGAAAACGCTTTTTGCAGCATTCATTATGGCCAGTTCGTAGTCGCACTTTAAAAATTTTACATGAAGTTTGAATTGGGAACGCAAAATCGAGAACACTCTCTTGTATGTCTCTTCCGTTTTGTTTGGCAAGAGGCAAAAAAATATAGGAATAATATTGGTACTTGCTCTTGTGCTGCCCAAGTCAATGTGTATAGAAAATAGTTGATAAAAAGGCGGTGGAACGGTCTTGAAAGTGCCATCAACAAATATCAAATCTGTACCTAATGCCATTTCTATACCCTCATCCTTAGCAAAGATGAACAACTTCGGTAGATCATCCTTACTTTCATAAACTAAAAAATCTTTTGAAAGTATATCTGGGAATTTGACTGTATCAGTTGTTGAGAACTTGCACGTTTGTACGCCAATTGCTTTTTTTCTTAATTTGTATAAACCATCACGCTTTGATTTTAAACTTGGTGTATCAATGAAATCATCCTCCTTTTCAAGTTCACCCATGGTTTCTTCAAAAATTGTACTTACAGATTTCCATTCATTTTTTACTCTTTCTCTACATTTGTTCATCTTCACGTCAATTAAATTCTTATCAAAATCCGCCTTACAAGTATGCTTGCTTTCTCTCAAAACTAACAGTTCATCGCTGCTTAAGTTAAGGATCCATTACACTCACTCCTTTGTACGCAACGCCAGATTGTGGTACCATTTTTGTTAGTAAAATTATAATGAAACTGGTATCCTGCGCGTAATATTTTTCGTTTTCCTTTTTCGGTGTCTATAAACGTAAATAAAGAATTACAGCCTTTACTAGTAGAAGCCATAATGTTATTTGGTTTCTGTTTTACACAAGCCACTACACTACACTACACTCAATAGATACCTATAGGTAATAATAGTTATTCCTAAGAAAATATTTTCACTTACAGAATAATAAAATGACATTATATATAACTGACGGAAAACAACCAGAACAAAGTATTCTATTTAGCCAGCATTTTCCGCCTAGATAAACCAGTCAGACACAAAGGAGGTATGTATCTAAACAAATTTACACTGACTACCTAATTATATTATTTGCCCTGGCTTGATAGGTAATTTTACATTTAAAATCTTACAAAAGTACCTACTAGGCTGGCATAAGCTTGAGGGAGTTCAGAAAGGGTAAGTTATCGACTGTATATGCATATGACGAATGGCATGTTTGGCAAATTTCATAATTTGTCGAAAAGAGGACTTGACGAATTACCAATTTGTCTTATGTCAGGCTTGACCATTGTCGTAACACCCGTTTATTCATGAGCGGTGACACAGGCAACAGCTAACATAAGCACTTGAAGTAGTTGCTTGCTTCATTGTGTGCGGAAGCACACTTGGGCTTTACCTCACTGGAGCCAACGATGAGGTGGTTATGTCATACACACACTTACCTGGCACTACATGGTTCACATCCGGATTCGTCTTTATGATATACTGTGTCGCCACATGGTCTTGTGAGTTTGAAGATGAGCCGCTGTCATCTCGTGCATCTGTAAATTAAACAAAATAGTGCATAAAACTGAGATGATCACTAAATTAAAACCACAAAGCATTTAAATGACCAAGTATACCTAAGTAATTACTAATTTTCAGAATTCTATGAGTATTATGTGCCAAATGTGGTGTGCCATTTAATGTTCTTTTCAACCGCAGACAGAGATACATAAGTTGAGAGGTTACATAAGTTGCATTTACAGCATTCTGCATACTTTGATGACATATAATTTGCCACACACAATGTCATGCATGTTGCTCATGAACTATAACTACCACAACACACTAGCACATACATTGGCTATCAACAAGCAATAACACATTACCTTCAGCATTTTCTTGTTTCACTTTAACATTATCAAAGACATTTGGATTCATCTGGATCACATCCTCCCTGCTCTGGTGTAGATCAGACATTATTTGTAGGTTGACTTGCTGTAGAAACAACACCATGTTAACACACATTCGAACAGCCCACAACACATTCATGAGATGTTATTACATGTAGATAAACATAGTTATTCAACAATGGGACTGCTCACCACATTACTTCTCAACAACTTTACAAACAGCTCCTCTTCCTTCCAAGCTCATAACAGTTCTCGAGACTCGCACAACAGTGCTTACAAGCCAGTATGGGTCTGATATCTTGTGCAACAAACTGATCAACAATCACATTACTACTTGTTCCCAATGACAGGGAGTCAGTGAGTGTAGCCAGGTGGCTACACTCACTGACTCCCTGTCATTGTCAAGTTATCTCTGAAGTAGGTACTTCAGAGATAACTCGAGAGTTTGTTGTGTGGCAATAGGCTCGTCTCTTATTACATGAGGTCGCAAATCATAGTGCGAGAAACGTTAATACAGCCCTGCCAGCCCCTTCAAGACTTTCCAGTGTGAACAATGATGTGTTAAGTCATTAATGTGCAAACAAGCACACCCATTAATGTGATGTTCGGTGGGGACCATCACCCGACAACTCTTACAGCACTACTTGTACAAAGGTAGGATCACTTACCGGCGTTTTAGTCTCTTCTAAGTTTGTGTTCATAACCCAACGCAAGAGAATGTCGCCGATAGACAAATTCTGCACATCGACAGCTTCTCCATGCTTTTTCGTTTAAGTATTTTAATTAATAAATTCTCATTTAATTGTATGGTACATTTAATTGTAAGTATATATAGTTATGAGTCGACGGGTACGGATAAATGATAGATAATTTTAGAGCCAGCAGTGGTATAAAAGAAATAAGAAATATATGGATGTACAATTACATATTTTTTTTGTTTTCTGATGGTTTCTGCAGCTTTTTTGGACCAATTTCTGTAATTTTTAACAATGAATGTCATTACGTCCGCGTCAGTTGCCAATTTGTCAGTTGTCAAAGTGTTGCCAACTCTGTTTTTTAAAGCAAGTACCTTCGAAAAAGAGCTAAAATAGAGCTAATTTTTTGGAAAAAAAAGAGCTAAATTAAAAGAAAAGAAAAAAAAAGAAAGTGGCGCACATTGGGAGAGGCCTATGTCCAGCAGAGGACTGCAGGAGGCTAATTGATTGATTCATTGAAAAGAAAGTTTAAAAATCAACATTTTAATTATTAATATAGAAAAACATAACATGATATTATTTTTTGTTAGATTAATGAGAGTTACAAACAGATTTTTTTCTTCGTTTATTCGTCGTCAGAACTATCGAAATTGTGGGTTACTAATTGTAATCCACTTGTGCTTGGTCCTGAGTTTTCCACATCATATGTTGCCATGGTACCAATTTTATTTATAGCTTCTTTTGGCACTTTATAATCGTGGCAGCATTTTTTTGCCCGTCGTAATCCAGATCTGACAGTTAAAATCGCATTGGTGGTGTCATTTTTAAGTCGATTTCTAGATGTTGTTTTTGACAATATTTAGTTGGCTAAATACTCTTTCTACTTCTCCGTTTGACCATGGCAATGAAATCATTGCAAGAGCAAAAGAACAAAGTTCTTTGAAGGGATTTATGTCAGCCGCATTTTTGTACTCGAAAACTTCAGTCCAGAATGCAATTGTGTTCTCCTTCTTTTGCCATGGCAACAGGGTTATGCTGTTCCATTGCATTTCTACTTTACTGATAAATTCTTCATCGTGGCCCATTTCCTGCACCAGTGGTGGAATATTCTCTTCGACTTGTTTTAAAGTGTTTGAAACTGATAATTGGTTCACTTTTTCTAAAATACGGTAGTTGTCTGGCAACCTTTGTTTGAGCTGTTTAATTAACGCTATCGTAAAATTTACGCACTTCTCTCGGAATTGTTTTTCATCTTCTGCTGAAAATCGATTAGTGTTTCTGATCTCTTGGAGTTTGCTCTCTATTCAGTATCCTAAATAAGGATGTGAAATCAAAAAATCTTCTAAATTTTGAACTTCGAATATATCAATTTGTCTGTTGGGGTTAAGAACCTTTTTACCAAGAGATTCAATGGTAATTAAGAAATCATTTAATAATTTACTAGGGTCAATATTGTTCGATTGGAATATTTTCACAAGACTTTGCAAATGTTCCAAAACAGAATGAATATAAAGCAAATACGCTTCATTTGTAGGATTTTGGTATAGGTTGTATAGAGTTTCTGCGGCGTAACAATTTTCACTACGTCTCGTGAGGTTAAAATGTAATTTTAATTCTGTCCACTGGTCCCAATATTTTTTTTACTGCTGGTTCTATTGAAAGCCATCTCGTGGCACAGGCTTGAGTTATTTTTAAAGGTTCTTCGTCATTTATTGTCAAATAAAGATTTTTGTACTCGTTTTGCCTGTTTGAGGACTTTGAAAACCAATTATAAGTCTCCTGAACTAGATATTCTAAATGTCTGGGTAAGTGTTCGGCAGAAGCATGAGAAACAGCGAGTTGTATAGAATAACAAGAGCACTTGATCATAATAAGATGAGGTACATACATCTAATTTCAGTCTTTGGTATACTCCATTGTGTATTCCTGTCATAACATTTGCATTGTCAACTACAATACCACAAAGTTTTTTGATCTCAAGTCCATATGACAGCAAAGTACTTTTTACAGCTTCTGTAATAGATTCAGAGTCCCCTTTGTCTAACTCTGCTAACGTAAGAAAGGAAGTGGCAATTTCGAATGATGTTTTGCTAAAATATTGCACTACTATTCCTAGTAACTTGGTTACACTTATATCGGTGCTCTCGTCAAGCAATAAGCTATATGGTCCATCTCCAATATCATTTCTTAGGACAGAAATAAAATGTGGTGCAAGTACATTCTTTATTACTGCGGTGCACTTAGTTCGGTGGATTTTAATTTCGCTTTTGAATTCTTTTTTGCAAAGAACTCCAAGATGATCTACCGACAATATAAAAGTATGAGCAGTTATGAATAATGATAAACAAGCCTCAGCTGAACTTTTTGCATCGTCAAATTTAGGTTTGGGTTGGAAGACCAATTTCTGTTGTCGTGATGTAAATGGCTCTGCAGCTTTGATATGTTTTTTGCGTGTAACGTGGTTCAATAAATCATATTTTTTGCATTTAATTCACATCGACAATAGCAGCAATACGCTTTGGTTTTGTCATTACTAACTTCTTTCAACCAACCTTCAAAAGCAGTCTCGGAGAGCCATTCTTTACGGAACTTTTGTGTGTATGGCCTACTCGATGACATTTTGCTTGTTGCACTTTCCTATACTAATTTATTGTAATTCGCACTACAACTACACAAATAATCAACACAGTACTCCACCACGATGCGATCGTACACCAATTACCAAAATCAAAGAATGAATTATCGAACGAAACGTAGTAAGTGCATAAATGAAACGAACGAAATAAAACTATACGGTAATTCCCCGCTCGTAGTTCAAATCACAGACTAAATATGGCTCGATGTCTTGACAGCCTCTGTGGCGTGGCGGTAGTGCACGCGACTGCCACGCAGGAGGCGCGGGTTCGATTCCCGCGCAGTGCAAATATTTGTATGCATGAATATGGCTATTTGCATTGGTCTGGGTGTTTCTATGTATAAAATTTATGTATTTACAAAAAAAAAAAGAAAGTATATAAGTATGTTTATCCGCATTCTAGATTCCATAACACAAGCTATAAAAGCTTACCATGGGTCTAGATAGCGTTGTGTAGAATGTTGTGGAATATTTATTTATTTATTTATTTTACTCGTTGGTCTGCATGAAATTCGGATACATACCTAACATTTTGAAGAACAGAAGTTTGTTTTTCATGCATTGGAATGGAGCTGAAATTTTAAAATTAAAGAGCTAAAGAGCTAACATCGTTTTTATGGAGCTGATTAATTGAAAACCGAGCTAAATTTAGCTCTAAAAGAGCTAAATTGGCAACACTTATCATCATATAGTTTTTTTGTAAATTTCTGGCATGGTTACCAGAACTTTTGGTCCTTCAGTTGTATTGCCAATGGAAGCTTAGTTTCCTATAGATATCTTGACCCTAGTGATTTCACAAAATGCACTAACGGCAGTGCAGTGTAGTGTCTTTTCAGGCTAGCACCGGGTGTTATGGTGGTGAAAGAGGTCTAGCCGACGACTCATATATCAACTATAAACACATCCATCCGCGCCCTGGCTTCATAACCATTGCAACCTGGGGTCAAGATATGTGCCGAGGACTATACCGAACCAACAAAACTGTTCCGAGGCCGTCCATACGATTGAACTTTGACCCTTACACTTTTACTTTTTACCCGAATACGCGAAGCCAAAAGGAGGGTTTTGATTTTGACAGGCTATGCAAGTACTTAGGTTTGCTCATTTATTCCCTCATAGCTCCTCAACTACTTATTAGAACTGGACAAATGAGGTATTGTTACAAGCGGCTTGATCGTCCGATGGTTATTTATAGCCTATATCAGGGCTGTCCAAAACATGGCCCGCGGCCTCAACTGATGCGGCCCGCTGAATCTTTTTATCTTCTTTGTTTAAATACATTAATGAGGAAATTATTTTTCCCGCGATGTAGGTAATTAAAATATTTTGGGTATGTATTCGATCACGCCGCACACATCCCTATTCACTCCAGAACGCGGGGAATTCCCGAACGCAAATTACCTACACCTACACCGCGCGTCGTTCATTGGGCATTGTTAGTCAACGCGACGAAAGTTTTGATTACGCAGACTTTTTCATTATTGAGCTTTTGATCTCATCATGTCTGTTAAGAAGAGGAAGTTATGTGAAGAAAACCGTACATTCAATGAGAAATGGGAGTTTGACTATTTTATCTCCAACAATAATATTTTGTCTGTTAGTAAAGAATATAATGTTAAACGACACTATACTTCTCTACATGAAGAAAAGTATAAAAAACATGTCGGTGAAGCAAGAAAAGTTATGATTCCTGAGTACCTACACAAAAAAAACTAATACAGCAAACAAGTACTTATGTTTTCAATAGTAAGTACTGAGAATGAAAAAACTTTGGCTGTCTCATATGAAATTTCATTACAATTAGCCAGAGCTAAAAAACCATTTAGTGATGGAATTTTAATAAAAAATATGGGCAGTAGAAATGGCTAAACGCTTCATGCAGCCGAAATTGGCGGAAAAGTTTGAATCTGCTGCATCATCTCATCAAACTGCGGCGCGACGAATAGAGGACATGGGTAATTACATTTCGAAAAGTATGAAAGTACCGACCAGACTGTCACTTAATAATCTTCTTACGTTGCCTTTTCGAAAGATTTTACAATCACGGAAGAAAAGCTGGATTTGATGCCATTACATGGAACAACTAAAGGCAGTGATATATAGCTATAGTAGAGTACGGAGGATTTCGTAAGTGTTGTTGTATTGTGACCGATGGGGCAAAAGCTATGACCGGGACAGTGACGGGATTCGCGGGACTTCTAAAACAAAATGGCATTGATTGCCCGTTATTCCACTGCATCATACATCAAGAAGCCTTATGTGGAAAATCTTTGCGTCAAATGAATGCTATGAAAGTTGTTGTCAGGATAACCAATTTGATTAGAGGTGGAAACAGGGCATTGCCACAGAAAATTTTGGGAGTTTGTAAGTGAAATCGATGCAACCTACGGAGATTTATTGTTACACTAGCTTTTGCCCGCGACTTCGCCCGCGTGGATGTTGGTTATCGTGACAAAACATTTCACAAAAGATGTAGGTGTACGAAGTTTCATGCCTCTAACTTTGAAAATGACGCACTTTCCATACAAACGTTTATCATCTATTTTACCCTCTTAGTAGCTAAATTTAGAAAAATGCTGATACACGTGTTCATTTTCTTTAAAGGTCACAGATTTATGAAATTTTGTGCATCTAGCTCTGCTCTGACAATGACGGACTTTCATACAAACTTCCATCTCTTATTTTACCCCTTTAGTAGCAGAATTTCAAAAAATCCTTTCGTAGTCGATGCTTACATCATAAAATACATCTTCAAACCTACTACAAAATTAATGAACGAAAACGTGATCAAACAAAAGAAAACATCCTACCTACTGGAATAAAAAGAAAACCTACTGGACCTACCTATACGCGATAGGTACGAAATAAAACATGTACCTACCTACCTACTTGAACTTGCAACCAACTCCTGTTATTAATCCATATCCATACTAATATTATGAATGTGAAAGTAACTATGTCTGTCTGTCTGTCTGTCTGTCTGTCTGTCTGTCTGTCTGTATGTTACGCTTTCACGCCTAAACCACTGAACCGAATTTAATGAAATTTGGTATAGGGGTAAATTAGACCTTGAAAATGGACATAGGCTATGTTTGGTTGCGAAAAGGGGGGTTAAAGGGGGGAAATAGGGGTTGAAAGTTTGTATGAAAGTTTGTCATATTTGAAGATAGCGTGATGAAATTTGGTACAGAGGTGCATTGGAGCTTGAGTACGGATATAGGCTACCTTTTATCCTCAAAAAAGATAGGGTATGAAACTATATGAAAGTTCGTTATTTTTGAAGTAATCCTTATGCAATTTGGTACAGAGATGGATTACATATCGGGAATGGACGTAGGCTACCTTTCAATGAAGGAAAAGAGGTTAAATGGGGGAAAATAGGTGTTATACATTTATAGTCATTTATAGTCATTTATTTTTCAATATAGAACAATAAAATTGTTTCTTATTGACGTCAATTTAATTCTACTTAATCTAAGTTTACCACCGCTTCCAAGGCGCTGGTGGAGAAGAAACGGCGCAACAAACTCCACTGCGGCATTTTTTGGACGTCAATTTACATATTTATTTTCTTAAAGCTAAATGTCAACATGTATATAAAACTCTTTATAATTAAGAATTAAAACAAAGTTACATAATGTAACAAATAAGTCACGTAACTAATACAGTACCATGCTGTAATTATTACAATTTACGAGGGGCCTGCACCATGCTCAAGCCAGACATTTTTATAATCATCTATCCTATAGTATGCCTTTTTGGATAAGGTGGTTTTTACAAAGGTTTTGAATTTATCGTCAGGCATACCAAGGATTGATTCTGGCAGTTTGTTATAAAAACGTATACCATCCCCCTTAAAAGAATCACTAACCCTGCTAAGCCGATAACATGGAAGTAGAAGTCTATGTTTGTTACGCAGATTTCTGTCTGTAATGTCACTTACTTTTGTATAATGAGATATATTTTTCCTGACATACATTATGTTTTCAAATACATATTGGGAAGCTACAGTTAAAATGTCAATATCCTTAAATCTTTCCCTGAGGGAGTCTCTCTTGCCTAAGCAATAAATGGCACGAACTGCCCTCTTTTGCAATATAAATATAGTTTCTAAATCTGCTCCATTTCCCCAAAGTAGTATTCCATAGGACATCAAGCTATGGAAGTAACTAAAGTATACGAGCCTAGCAGTAGCTACATCAGTCAACTGCCTAATCCGTCTCACAGCATAAGCAGCAGAGCTAAGTTTATTGGCCAGAATAGTGATATGGTCACCCCATTGTAATTTGGTATAGGGGTAAATTAGACCTTGAGAATGGACATAGGCTATGTTTGGTCGCGAAAAGGGGGGTTAAAGGGGGGAAATAGGGGTTGAAAGTTTGTATGAAAGTTTGTCATATTTGAAGATAGCGTGATGAAATTTGGTACAGAGGTGCATTGGAGCTTGAGTACGGATATAGGCTACCTTTTATCCTCAAAAAAGGGTAAAAGTGGGGGGGGGGGGGATAGGGTATGAAACTATATGAAAGTTCGTTATTTTTGAAGTAATCCTAATGCAATTTGGTACAGAGATGGATTACATATCGGGAATGGACGTAGGCTACCTTTCAATGAAGGAAAAGAGGTTAAAGGGGGGAAAATAGGTGTTATACAATTTATGATTTTAATGAAAATAGCTTGATTAAATTTGGTAGAGAGGTGGATTAGAGTTTGGGAATGGATATAGGCCAACTTTTTTTGCTAAAAAGCATTAAAAAGAGGTTGGGGACGAAACTTCGTAATTTTTGAAGATATCCTGATGAAATATGGTACTTAGATAAAGCTACGTTTTGTTTATGACGATGGTATGAAGGGTTTGGAATGAGGAATGAAAGTTTGTGTGAGAGACTGTTTAGAATTTACACACATTACAAACATGGATGTGTGTATGATTAAATTGATCAGTAAAAATACGGTCATAAATATATTTATGCTAGCAGTACCGCACAATCATAGCATAGGTAGGTAGGAATGGTAGTAATGGGCTTCCATGTTCAAGTAGGTAGGTACAGTTATGTTTATAACTAAAATATTGCGTAGGTTAATTTATCGGTAGTCACAACTATTTTGTGAATTTATTCAAGCTCCAATGCACCTCTGTACCAAATTTCATCACGCTATCTTCAAATATGACAAACTTTCATACAAACTTTCAACCCCATTTCCCCCCTTTAACCCCCCTTTTCGCGACCAAACATAGCCTATGTCCATTCTCAAGGTCTAATTTACCCCTATACCAAATTTCATTAAATTCGGTTCAGTGGTTTAGGCGTGAAAGCGTAACATACAGACAGACAGACAGACAGACAGACAGACAGACAGACAGAGTTACTTTCGCATTTATAATATTATATTAGTATGGATTCAGAAAACTAAGATGGCTAAGTGCTGGACAATGCTTGCAACGCTTTTTCGCTTTGAGAAAAGAAATACCTTTATTTCTAAAAAATGAAATAGGTATCATCTGACACTTCCGAACTAAAAAAATAAAATGCGAGATCCTCAGTTTCTGGCTGATCTTGCGTTTTTTAATGATGTGACGCAACCTTTGAACGAATTAAATTTAAAGTTGCAAGGCAAAAACCACAATATAGCCAACTTGTACGGACATGTCAATGGTTTTAGAAGCAAACTGAAATTGTTCAAAACTTCTCTACAGCGAAATCATTTTTCTTTTTTTCCAAGTTGTAAAGAACATTATTTAGAGATGAAAAATTTTGAATAATGTAATTTTTTGGACCACTTCAATTACATGGACGAAATAATCGTTGAATTTGAACAACGTTTCGCAGATTTAAAAAATGATTTAGCACTCTTCACTCATCCCTTAACAATCGCAGTTGAGAGTGTGAAGATTGAATATCAACTGGAACTGTGTGATCTGCAATCAGGCCCTTTTACAAGGATAGAGAAGAAACAGGAATTGAATTTTTTAAGCTCCTTATTGAACGTATTCCAAAACTGACCAATTTCGGGCTAAAAATGGGGTCGATGATGGGCAGTACTTACCTTTGTGAAGGTGCAAATTCAACACTGAAGTTTGTAAAATCAAAATACAGGTCTTCATTGACAGATACTTCACTTAAACGTTGTGATGCCAGGGCTTCCTTTTTAGTTACAAATTACATGTGTCTGGGGTAAGGGAGGATGATCAAGGTGGATGTCTATCACCACTGCTATAGTGCCTGCTAATAGATGAGCTAGTCGACAAGATCAACAGGATGCACATACATGTACACACAGGCATACTCTGACGATGGTGTGCTCCTGGTCACAGGAAAAGTCCTCAGCGTTATATGTAATATTATGAACAGAGGGCTAAAAGTAGCACTAGAATGGTGCAGGAGTAAAGGCCTAAACCTAAACCCAGACAAAACCAAAGTAGTCCTATTCACCCAAAACAGGAAAATTGGATGGTCTGTGCCAATTAAACTAGATAACCAAAACCTCGAAGTGGTGAAGGAGATCAAATATCTAGGAGTAACATTGGACAGAACTGACCTTCACAAACTGACCTTCAAAACACACATAAGAAATGCATGCTCAAGAGCAAAAATGGCCATGATGCAATGCAAAAGAGCCATAGGCAGAAGCTGGGGAATGAAACCAGCCATGGTGCTGTGGATATATAAGGCAATTATTTTGCCAAGGATACTCCACGGATCCCTAGTATGGTGGCACACAACCCTCATAGGGAAAAACAAACAAGAACTGAACAAAGTTCAGAGACTGGCAACATTAATGACCATTGGCGCGATGAGGACGAGGAGATCATACTGGGCCTAAATCCGATAGACCTTGAAATAAAAAGGAAAGCAATAGAACAATGGTTCAAACTGAGAAGCACAGGTCAATGGACAAGCAATATCTTTGACGAAGGTCATGCCAAGATCAGTCAAGGCTATGAAGATAAACTTTTAAACGGTCCTATCGAACAATGATCTCATTAGCAAAGAAAGGATCTTTGACAATAAATACAGAATACATATTGGACAGAGGAAGAATTGGAAGATGGATGGAGGAGGCACTATCTGCTACACAGATGGCTCCAAAAAGGAATCCACCAAACTCTCTGGTTCTGGAATACACATAAAACGTGGAAATGGAACAGCAATGAACAGGACAATCTCCCTAGGCAAATAAGCAAGTGTCTTTCAATCAGAAATCTATGCCATAATGGAATGCGCGGAAATGGTGAGCCGCCTTAAAGATGAAGGTAAGGTAACCATCTATAGCGATAGCCAGGCGGCACTGAACGCATTTGACAGAACAGAAACAACATCATGTTAACTTTGATTTTCAGTATATTGACCCCGCAACCATACTTGAGACCTTTAAGCAACTAAATATAAAAAAGACTGAGGATCTTTGGGGCATTTCTACCAATATAATAAAATCAGTAATGCCCGTTATTGCACACTATCTCGCATTCATATTTAATCAATGTATAGATGATAAACAGTTTCCTACTCTCATGAAGTATAGTAAAATCATCCCGTTATTCAAAACAGGGGACAAAAGTGATCCATCAAATTTTCGGCCCATCTCCATACTCCCAGCCCTTAGTAAAATCTTTGAAAAAATTATATTTAATCAACTGCTTTCACATTTTACGTATAACAAGCTACTTCATGATAAACAGTTTGGTTTCACTAAAGGTAGACATACGACAGATGCAGTAATTGAACTCGTTAATCATATATTCGATGCATGGGAAAAAAAGCAGGATGCCATCAGAATCTTCTGTGATCTATCAAAAGCTTTTGATTGTGTTGATCATGAGACTTTGTTACTAAAATTAGGTTATTATGGTGTTTCGAACGGCTCACTTGGCTTGCTTAAGTCTTACCTCACTGGCAGAGTACAAAAAGTTAACATTAATGGCACCAATTCATCTGGAGCCCCTTTAGTCATGGGAGTACCCGAGGGCTCGATATTAGGACCCCTTTTGTTCTTGATATATGTAAATGATCTTCCTTACTTCAGTAAAGATCTTTGTGAAATAGTATTATTTGCTGATGACACATCATTAATTTTTAAAACTGATAGACAAACAGTAGTACTTGACGATGTAAATAATACCCTTTCTAAAATTTTGTATTGGTTTACAACTAACAATTTGCTGGTCAATGCTAAGAAAACAAAATGTGTAAAGTTTACTATGCCTAACAGTAGTACTTGACGATGTAAATAATACCCTTTCTAAAATTTTGTATTGGTTTACAACTAACAATTTGCTGCTCAATGCTAAGAAAACAAAATGTGTAAAGTTTACTATGCCTAATGTAAAACAGGTTGTTACTAGTATTACAATGAACGATGTCGATGAATCTGTTCAAATAGTTGATACCACAATTTTTCTTGTAATAACTATTGATAGTAAACTGCAATGGGGTTCTCATATCACAGCCTTGGCAGGAAGACTTAGCTCAGCTGCCTATGCGGTGAACAGTAGTACTTGACGATGTAAATAATACCCTTTCTAAAATTTTGTATTGGTTTACAACTAACAATTTGCTGGTCAATGCTAAGAAAACAAAATGTGTAAAGTTTACTATGCCTAACAGTAGTACTTGACGATGTAAATAATACCCTTTCTAAAATTTTGTATTGGTTTACAACTAACAATTTGCTGCTCAATGCTAAGAAAACAAAATGTGTAAAGTTTACTATGCCTAATGTAAAACAGGTTGTTACTAGTATTACAATGAACGATGAATCTGTTCAAATAGTTGATACCACAATTTTTCTTGTAATAACTATTGATAGTAAACTGCAATGGGGTTCTCATATCACAGCCTTGGCAGGAAGACTTAGCTCAGCTGCCTATGCGGTGAGAAAAATAACAAAGACACTGACGAGGAAACGGTTAGTTTATTTTGGCTACTTTCATAGCGTTATGTCATATGGTCTGATGCTGTGGGGCTCAGCTGCCGATATTGAGACTATTTTCATATTACAGAAACGCGCGATACGAGCAATCTATGACACCGTGAAACGCTGAGAGAAGTTTTTAATGAAATTAATATTTTAACAGTAGCTTCCCAATACATTTATGATAATATCTTATATGTACGCAAGAATCTAGATCTCTTCAAAAAATACTCTGACCAACACAATTATAATACTAGAAACAAAAATAAACTTGCAGTGCCAAAACTCAGTCTTCATAAGGTTGGTAATTCGTTTGTAGGCAATTGTATAAAATTGTTTAATAAAATCAAAAATGCCTCAGGATCTGATAGACATGTCACTTAATAAATTTAAAATTCAAGTGAAAAATTGCTTAATAAAAAAAGGTTATTATAAATTAGACGAATATTTAAATGATACAGATGCATGGTCATCCTAATCTCATCTCTTGCTCGCACTGTAATAAATTGCTATAAATAAAACCATATTTAAAATAAAAAAAAGGATAATCGAGTTCACTGAGTTTCTTGCTGGTCTCTTCTCAGTAGAACCACCTACCGAACCAGCGAAAGAATCATTTTCCAATGATTTATTTTATTTATTTTTTCTGTGATTGACATTACCTATTTGTAAAATTCTGACGTTCATATGTGCTCTTTATGTGCCTAAACTGAATAAAAAAAAATCAGCACTTGTCAAGGAATGCAAGAAATCATTGGAAAGACTGACCAGAAAGTTAGACGTAACACTTGCCTGGGTACCCGGACACGAGGATAATACGGGCAACGAAATATCTGACGAACTGGCCAGAAAAGGAGCTGACGTGAACCAGGTGGGCCCTGAGCCAAGACTACCCATAGCCCACCAAATCACGAAGGGAGTGATAGGTCACAGCATAGTCGCCGAAACAAATCAAAGATGGAAATCCTCGCCTGTCATGAGACAGACATCTTCATAAAAAGCATAGACACGAAGAAATCAAGCCAACTGTTGAAACTCTCCAGGGGAAACATGAGGCTGGTTATAGAAATAATAACAGGACACTGTCGACTGAACAGACACCTGACACTTATAGGAGTGAAAACCGACCCCAAATGCCCAGAGTGCATGGAGGCCGAGGACACCAGCCTCCACCTGCTTGCCAAATGCCCCATGTACTCAAGAGCAAGATGGGAAAATATGGGGACGGACACATTAGAAACACCAGACCTTGAGGATCTGAAGGTGGAACAGATCGTAAGATTCTGCAAAGAAATAGGTGGGTTCGACGGAGCGCCGTGATTGCCGGACGTCCCTTGGCCTCCCCAAGGGAGGCACAGGGGATCTGGGTGAAATGGCCCACAAAGAGGGCAGATCACCCATCCGGTCGACGGCGTCCCCCGCTGGAAGTAAGTAAATAAGTAAGGGAGGATGATGACGTGTCTGGTAAATAAAACAGTAATGATCTTTTCGTATTCTATATACTTATAATATACATATTAATATACATATTTGTAAGTCACAAAGAAACACATCCACATAAACTATCAGGAGACTGATTACAAATAACCTCATATTTTGCATATCAAATCAAAAATAGACCGACGGTAACTGCTGGCCTTGGATAGGATTGTGCGCAGCGAGGGTGGGGGGGGAGGTGTCAGGGGAGTTCGGTTCGAGTAAAACATTTATCACATATTTTACATATTAGCTAAGGTTCCTCCACCCGTATGTGTACGAATGTGAATTCTTAAATTAGTCTTTTCAGTAAAACATTTCTTACATATATTACACACGTAGGGTTTGTCGTGCGTGTGTGTACGAGTATGACGTTTTAAATTACTCTTTTGAGTAAAACCTTTCTTACATATATTACACACATAAGGTTTGTCACCCGTATGGGTACGAGTATGATTTATTAAAGTACTCTTTTCATTAAAACATTTATAACATACATAACACACATAGGGTTTTTCACCTGTATGTGTACGAGTATGAGTGTTTAAATGACTCTTTACAACAAAACATTTGTTACATACAATACACTCATAAGGTTTCTCACCAGTGTGTGAACGAGTATGATTTTTTAAGTGTTCCTTTCGATAAAAACATTTCTGACATGCGACACATATGAACTGTTTTTCATTCTTCGTGATTGGTTTGACTGCCATGTCGTTTTTAGTCTCTCTTCTCGGTTCTTCGACCTTAAACATTGTTTGGTCCGTACTCGTAATGCTGTTTAAAGGCATATCTTGACAGTACGTCGGCGCGGCGAGACCAGGAGTGCCTGAATAACAAAATATACGTCAAGTTACAGGGATTGGCAGAATTATTATGATACTTGTAAACTATACATTTTAATTCCCCGCCCGCTTTCCGCCTCCCACTGCTGAAGCTGTAAAAGTTAAAATGAACCAAATTGTGGAATTATGTTGGCTACCTACTGAAAAGCGACCTCTCCATACATACGGAAAAATAGTGGATCCCATCGGAGATCTGGTCGGCTATTGAAAGAATTGCTGCCACATTCTTTACAGTTGATACAACTTCAATAATATTAGTAACCGATTTCTGCCAGCGACTTCGTAAGCGATTAAAAATCATTTTGTTGTAAAGTACCTCTTGTTATACAATAATGATGACGGGAATTAACGCGATTATGGTATAGGGACATACATACGTTTGATTTGCCTGACGTTTCGACCGGGTTTTTCATCTACCCGCACATTCTTGATAATTTGTTTTCGCCATGTACCGTCACAGAATTCCCGTCATCATTATTTTTTTTATTATCATGAAACGCTTGAGTTTAAAAATTAGTTCCTCCTGTTAGCCTAACATGTGTTTCTGGTGGACAATTTCCTTTTGTATTTCGTTTTATATGCGTTCGCACAGATTGTTTAATAATGTTCCTTAAAGTTTCTGTGAGCCTGGTACTTCGTCTAAAAATCATGGTACAGTCACCAGTAAAAGTAGCTGACCGAAAACCGAAAACATTTCTTTTGAGATAAGAAACTCTGGTGTTAAGCACTGAATTGCCCTACAATATTATGACGTGATGCAATACTGACCCTATGTACCATGATAGGATGTGCTCACTCAAAAATACAAACGCAGTAGGTTCTGATGGTACATCTACATTTATTTTAAAACTATGTGATGTGGACCCGGCAGAAGTATTGTGTCATTTGGTCAATCTAACATTTATACAAGGAATCTTTCCCGGAAAATTTAAGATTTCTACAATGAAGCCACTTCACAAGAAAGATAGTATAGTAGGTTGAATATGAATCAAAAATTAAATAATAATAAATAATAAATAAATATTCCACAACATTCTACACGACGCTATCTAGACCCATGGTAAGCTTTTATAGCTTGTGTTATGGAATCTAAAATGCGGATAAATATACTTATATACTTTTTTTTGTAAATACATACATGTTATACATAAAATTAAACTTAAATAAAAAAAATCATTTGAAATAAAAACCCGACTAATGCAGAAAATATCGAAACAAGTTTGATAGCAGACGGTACCCGTTTGCAAACCATAAACCGGATAGAAAAAATGGGTACCGCCTGCTATCAAACTTGTTGCAATATTTTCAGTAGTAAAGCCCGACCAATAAAATAAAAAACTTGTACCGGGGGCGCTATAAACGTCTATGATTATGACAACACCAAGTATAGTGATACACATGTGAAATGGCTAGTGTACAAATATCTTAGTTTATGAAACTGTTGTAGACATAAAGGAGACATACACAGGAGCATGGCTTTTATATAATACTAGCTGTTGCGCGCGGCTCCGCCCGCGTGGATGTCAATAATCGATAAAAATAACGTACTTCCATACAAACTGTCATCCCCATTTCTTTCCCTTTAACGCCCTTGTTCGCGATAAAAGGTACCGCCTATTTCCGTTCCCAAACTCCCAAAATATCTATATTAAATTTCATCAAGATCGGTTCAGGGGTTTAGGCGTGAAAGCTTAACATACAGACAGATGAGAGTTGCTTTCGCATTTATAATATAAGTATGGATATACCGGGTGTAAGGGGAACGCTCCCGAAGCTGAAAACCCCTAGTAGTACTCCAGGTACATAGCACATTGGCATAAAAATAAAATCGATTTGGACAAAAAAAAAATATTTCCCAATTTTTTTTTTTATTTTTTTTTATTTTGCAATATTTACTCTTTAACGTGTTAGTAAAACTAAATTAAAAAGTAATTTAATAAAAAAATACCATTACAAAGAAGCACGCGCTTGGCGCTATTTGTATTTTTTTGTACTGATGTTCTTTTTATGAAATTACGTTTCATTTAGCTTTACTAACGCGATGGAGAGTTAGTAATGCAAAATAAAAAATAATAAAAAAAAAACAAAAAAAAATGAAAAATAAATTATTTTGTCCAAATCGATTTTATTTTTATGCCAATGTGTTATGTAAGAATGAAATGCTAAGAACCGGATCTCTAGTTAACACTTAAAACAGTTCAATGACTTAGCGGTTACGACACTTTCTGGGAGTTTATTCCATATACGAACAACGCGATTGTTCAGAGTGTGATAGGCTACCAATGTATGTGAAGGCATGCGATTAAGGGTTAGGGTGTGTCCACGTGATGAGTATGCTTTTTTCTCCAACGAGAACATGTCCTTGACATTCGGAAGATTGTATCCTGAGCTTAGTATCTTGTAGGTTTCAATAAGATCACCTCTCATCCTTCGAAGCTTTAGTGTTGGTAATTTCAATAAACTTAAGCGTTCCCCATAAGGTTTACGTCGCAGGCCATATGGTATTTTTGTTGCTCGTCTTTGAACACCTTCCAACATGTCAATGTCCTTCACAAAGTATGGGTTCCAAATTTGAAAGTTATATTCCAACAAGGGTCTAACATATGTTTTATAAAATTTGTCAAAAACTGATGTAGTTATGTGTTGGAAGGCACGGCGTATTGCGTATAAGAAAGAATTGGCCTTTTTAACTGTATTATTAATGTGGTCGGCCCACTTAAGATTGCCTGTCATAGTTACTCCAAGATCTTTCTGTGGTGTTGCCTATCATGTTTGGCACTTCAGGGTTATTTTTGCCTAGACGCAGGACGGTGCATTTGGTTGCATTAAGTTTCGCGATCCACTCCATGGTCCAGTCTTGCAGCTTATCCAAATCTGCTTGCATTTGCCCTGACTGAGTGATGGGGTCTCCAAAGAACTTTCCATCGTCAGCAAAGAAACAGGACTCGGATTGTATTATTGCTTTTAAATCTGTTGTAAAGATATTGAACAGAACAGGTGATAGAACTGAACCCTGGGGGACACCACTGAGGACCCGCTTTGGTTCAGACAATATATTACACTATAAATATACTGCACTTAAAGTCACATCTCAACTCATTACAATTTGGGCCAAAGATCCCCGTCTCCTTTAATGTTATTTCAGACATTGGCTGCGGTACAACAGCGGTTTAGCGTTATTAGAGTCGACGGCTTGTTTTCAATCAGCTACTTTAGCAGTCAGTACCTATAGAATGTATGCACAGGGCCGGTCTGCTAGCTGTCCTGATAAAAAAAGTGTAGCACTTTATTTAACAGCTAGCAGACCGGCCCATCCAACCACAGACAACCAACTCACCAGTGTGGACATCATCCGGTTCCTCCTTCACTATATCCAGAGGTATGTCACACTCCGTGTGTAAGCCTAGTGCGCTATGATATAGATCTGCGTCATCTTGCTCCACTGCGAAATCTGCAAATAAATATAATAAATTTTGGTTGGTTCGAGTCCGACATAACCGCCTCCACTGGCTCCGTGGGGGTGGTATCCGTGGGGATATTGCGCACGACAAGAAAAAATGGACTATAACTACCATAACACTGTCTAGCACATTCTTTGGCCATCAACATGCAATAACACATTACCTTCAGCATTTTCTTGTTTCACTTTAACATTATCAAAGACATTTGAAGTCATCTGGCTCACATCCTCCGTGCTCTGGTGTAGATCAGACATTATTTGTAGGTTGACTTGCTGTAGAAACAACACCATGTTAACACACATTCGAACAGCCCACAACACATTCATGAGATGTTATTACATATAGATAAATATAGTTATTCAACAAAGGGACTGCTCACCACATTACTTCTCAACAACTGTACAAACAGCTCCTCACTCTGGAGACACCTCCTTCTCAGCTCGTAGCAGTTCTCGAGACTCGCACAACAGAGCTTGCAAGCCAGTATTGGTCTGATATCTTCTGCAACAAACTGATCAACAATCACATTACTATTTGTTCCCAATGACAGTGAGTCAGTGAGTGTAGCCACCTACTTCTGAGTTTGTTGGGTGGCATAGCATCTCCTACTGCATGGGGATCGAAAATCATAGTGTGCAAAACAATAATATAGCTCTGCCTAACACTTTGCGATTTACAAATGTGAACATTGATGTGTTAAGAAATGAATGTGAGAACAAGCACACCTATTAATGTGATGTTCGGTGGTGACCATTACTTTTACTTATACCATCACCCGCCAACTCTTACAGCCACACTTGTAATGCTAATATTATAAATGCTAAAGTAATTCTGCTCCCCTGTCTATGCTTTTACACCTGAACCACTGAACCGATAGGGACTCACTAGACTTTGAGAGAGTACATGTGCTAGTCACTTGTAAAAAGTAAATACCATAACAGGGAGATCATTTTCAGTTTGAGCGTGCGCTTAATGCAGTTCCTTTCTTACCGCGCTGTGCTTATTGTTTCTGGTTAGACGTTTGGGGATGAATCCCGTCTGTGGCGAACGTACGATGATGGTATGTAGCCGTGGGCATCATGGCAAACCATTTTTTTGAACACTAACCATAGTACAAGCGGTAGTACACGTAGTAAAAGATTCAGAATGACGGTGACATTTGATTGATAGATTTGTCATTTATGATGTTGGGATATTTGATGGCTAAACTAATGTGAGACCGCAATATAAACTCAACTTAACCTCGCGATAGTGTTATGGCAGGAACACTTACCGGCGTCTTAGTCAAAGACTCGTACATCTTGCGGATCCCACACTTGAGCAGCCGCGGGGCGAGCTGCCTCAATCTGAGCATGCCGCGCGCCGCGGAAACTTCATGCATCTCCACTTGAGCCACATTAATCAGCAACTCGGCAGCGTGCCTCAAGCCGATCCCATAGAAGCCTGTGGCTTTGATATTCTTTAATTAACTCAATGCATTTATTATTGTCCATTTTGCCGCGAAGTGAGCGTACAACGTCCGTCTCCACTGTTCGCGTGGCTCACACTGAGGCGCCTTTGAGCACCGACGTTTACCGACACAAAATGGCTCGTCACGAGGCCGCCTCGTTTGGCTCAAGACGCGGCACGCCTCGACCCGCGGCAGCGTCTCCACTGGAGCTGCCGCGAGTTGAGGCGGCCGCTCGCCCCGCGGCTGCTCAAGTGGGGATCCGGCTGTACATTCTTACATCGTACTTCTAGGTTTGTGTTCACAATCGAACGCAATGAAATGTCGACCGACCGATAGACAAATTCTACACATTGACAGCTTCTCCATGTTTACGATTATATAAGGATGTTAAGTATACTTGGAGTCGACACGCACAGAAAAAGTAAATGATAATATTAGAGCCCGCAGTTAAATTAAATTTAAATAACAAAAATGTCAAAAATATGGACATTGGATAATTTTTTTATGGTTTTGTGCCATAGACATAGTAAATATAAAGACTTGAAGCTACTACGAAATTCATTCATAATGGTACTGGTATTACTGGTTAATAGATACTACTACATTTTTTACATCTATAAAACTACAAAATCAATATGATATAAATAGTTGAACAAGAAAATGTGTATTTGGAATATCACCTTCTACAATGGTAGGCCAGCCTTAGAGTACTTAAAGTAATATACCACAGTCTAACGATTCATACTACTTACAGTTTGTCGACGAAGCGGTCTTGACAGAGAAATCGTGCGGGGAGAGGGGAGTGGTGGGGACGGGGTGTTATTCGGTACAGCCATACATTTCACTCGGTACTAAGGGTTCAGGGCTGTCTCATTTGTAATCACGTTTTTTAAATAATATTTTTTTGTGACTCCACCGCAGCTCCGCTCACGTGGATGTCGGTTATCGTGACTAAACAGCCTATGTGTTAATCCAGGGAGTCAGCTAACTCCATACCAAATTTCATTAAAATCCATTCAGTACTTTTTACGTGAAAGAGTAACATACATACATCCCCATCCTTCAATACTTGCAAACTTTCACGTTTAAAATATAAGTAGGATAATAATATTATTGCCTGATGATAGAGCTATTAAATTGATAAATATAAATTTAGATAATAAGAAATTACTTCCATTTTTAAGTTAAAAGTATGATTTTATACAATTCTCCTTGATTTTAATTCTTAAGCCCTAAGCACACTGCAACCTGAGAATACAAATAATCGGCATCCACTTAAGCTAATCACTTAATTTTTTCCTTCAAATGTATAAATTTTTAGTCTGTGCCCTTTTTATATCGATAAGTAGTTATCGACAGTTTACTGGATTCCCTACTAGGCCGCCATACTGCTTTCCATTCATTCATAAAATCCAAGTTTAGGTAGGCAGTTTTTTTTCGTAGGTATGGCACCTCTTGATATACTCTAAGTTTCACTACGTCAGTTGTCAACTTGTCATCATATAGTTTGGTTTATTTCTGACCTGGTTACAAGATTTTTTAGCCCTTCAGTTGTATTACTTGTATTGGCGATGGAAATATAGTATAACGTCGTTGTCAAACCAAAATCTGCTATGTGCATTTTTTATAATTTTAACATGATGAAAATTGCGATTGGATTTTGACAATTGCGACTGGTAAATGAACCAATCTATTGCATGAAAGGCTATGTGCTTATAAGTACTATACGACGCACTATGACATCTTATTCGAATATGCTATGTGGAGCAGCTAGAAATTATTGTCAAATAAAATCTGCTAAGTGAAGAGAGTGCACATAGCAGATTTTGGTTTGACAACGACGATAATCTCATGGCAAATTGTAAATTAGAAAATTGTAAAGTGCAATACTGGGGAAATTGGATTAAACTATCTTGATACTTTTAATTTATGAGGAAAATATATTTATTTTCAAACAATACACAGGGACTAAATAAAACAAATTTTTAATTTATGTTTCATACATAGCAGTAAACATATTTAGGTATCATTTAGAGATTATTATTTTTATTATAGTGTAGTTTCTGGCCCTAATATCTTGACTCTTATGATTTCACAAAATGCACTGACAGTTGAGCGTGTTTTGAGGCTAGCAAGGGGTGTTATGGTGGCGAAGAAGCTCTAGCCCACGACCCATAGATTATATTAAATCAACACACGAGCGCCAGGGCTTCGTTTCCTTTGCAACTTGAGGTTGAGATACAGACTGTGAACAACTTTACCAAAATAACAAAACGGCTCTGAGGCCGTCCACACAATCGAACTTGGTTCGGAGTAGACGAAGACGGAAGACCTGTGTCGAACTGATCTGACCGATATGATTAAAATCAACTCTTGATTTCGATATATTTTTTTAGAATAAAACCAAATGAGTAGAAAGTCAGCGGCTGTAAGACCGCACGCAGTGAGATACACAATTTTCCAGTATTTTCATTACAATATCTTTCATTGGATATCATCTTCTATACATATGAAACTAATTATGTGCCATTGACCACCGGGGTTGTGGAAACGACACTTAATTAGTGCCAACTGTGGCGCCTGCGGTGCCTACTTAAACGTTAGGTAGTTTTATTAATCGCGCAACAAGCGAGTCGTACGAGTAGGAGGCCGCGCAACGCGCATGCGCAACACGCATGCGCAGTGCTGGGCGGCCGAAGGCGCGGACGCCGCCGCCGGCCACCGCTCGTACGACCAGTCAGCCACGGTCTCTGAAGGCGAATCCACGCTCGCTCGTTGTCGCACACGCAGTCCTAATATTACGTTTTCCAGTAAAGATTATTTTAAAGTTCGCATCCAAGTTCATTAATTATATCATAATAAGTTTGTAGTTCTGTACTGAGATCATAATAAGTTAAAGTGTAAAGTAATAAGTTTGTTTATAAAGTAAAGTTATAATAGTGAATTAAAATCAACCTTGTATTTACCTATCTATTTCATTTAACGAAGCCTACCTATTGCCTACCAGTCACTTACTAGTTCCCACAGTGGTGACCCCCGACGATCAA
Organism: Eilema sororculum; assembly: GCA_914829495.1. NCBI lineage: Eukaryota > Metazoa > Arthropoda > Insecta > Lepidoptera > Erebidae > Eilema > Eilema sororculum. The sequence continues at coordinate 11,012,984 of OU618559.1, forward strand.
AACCAACGAGATGGACTCGGAAGACAAGTCAGTTGAAAAAATGAAAACGGGAGCTAGTGTAGGTGGCAGTAAGACGGAGGGACCGCACGAGTCCTTTCGCGTCGGCGTTCGCGTACCACCGTTCTACGCTGAAAAACCTGCGCTTTGGTTCGCACAGATGGAGGCTCAATTCGCTATAGCCGCAATCAAAACGGACGACACGAAGTACTACTACGTAGTTGGAAACTTAGACACCCAGTACGCGGCCGAAGTGGAGGACATCATCGCCAACCCTCCCCCAACAAATAAATATGAGAGGTTCAAAGTGGAGTTAATCGGGCGATTGTCTGCATCGCGTGAGAATAAAATTAAACAACTGCTGATGCACGAGGAGCTAGGCGACCGAAAGCCCTCACAATTTCACCGCCATCTGCTTAACCTGGCAGGGCCAGGCGTCCCGGAGGAATTCCTACGCACTATTTGGACCACACGCCTGCCCCGCAGTACCCAAGCCATCGTCGCTTCACAAAAAAATGCCAGCCTAGCCGAGTTGGCAGAGCTTGCGGACGCCATTCATGACGTAGCAGGGCCGCAAGTAGCGTACACATCAGCTGTGAGTACCTCACCTTCAAATAGCAGCTCGGATCCAATGGCTGTGCAAATTTCAGAGCTAACCAAGCAGGTACAGGCCCTAGCCGCTAACGTAAACAGGATGTCTCGTGATAGAGGCGGTGACCACGCTCGTAACCGGAACCGAAGCCTCTCACGAGACCGAGCGCCTACCACGCGGTCGGAGTTAAATTATCGCCAGTTCCCGGTTTGCTGGTACCACTACAGGTTCGGCGACCAAGCAACCCAATGCAGAAAACCGTGTGACTTCTCGGGAAAAGCGACCGGCAGTCAGTGATGGCGACCAATGACTGTCGGGCAACAGGTCGCCTGTTCGTGACGGATCGGGAGACTAGAACCAGATTCCTCGTAGACACCGGAAGTGACGTATGTGTTTTTCCTAAATCGCTCGTGAAATTCAATAACAGTAAAAGTGATTACGAGTTGTGTGCGGCTAATGGCAGTGTTATAAATACCTACGGGTATGTACATTTAAAATTAAACATAGGTTTACGCAGAGACTTTAAGTGGAGGTTTATCGTTGCTGATGTAACAAAGGCGATAATAGGGGTGGATTTTTTATCGTGGTATAACTTAATCGTGGACGTACGAGGTCAACGCCTTATTGATGGCGGTACATCGCTCGCGACTCCGGCTTCGCCTGCCCTTTCTTCTGACATCGTCTCTTCAGTTAAGGTAAGAATTGGTGATTCTACATATCATGATATACTGCGCGAGTATCCTGACATTACACGCCCGTCGGGTATTCATAAGACACCTACACACAACACTAGACACTATATACGCACTACACCTGGGCCACCCGTATCGTGTACACCGCGACGGTTGGCACCAGACAAATTAAAAATCGCTAAGGCGGAGTTTGAAACTATGCTTGCAAACGGTATAGCGATACCCTCCGATTCACCTTGGGCGTCCCCCTTACACCTGGTACCCAAGAAAGATAATGGTTGGCGACCTTGCGGGGATTACCGAATGCTGAACGCGAGAACGATCCCCGATAGCTACCCTATACGTCACATTCATGACTTTGCACACAATCTCGCCGGTTGCCAGGTGTTCTCAACTATTGATCTAGTTCGCGCTTATAACCAGATTGCTGTCAATCCTGATGATGTTCCTAAGACCGCTATCACCACCCCCTTCGGCCTGTATTCGTTTCCGTACATGGGGTTTGGGATGCGGAACGCGGGGGCGACGTTTCAGCGTTTTGTAGACGAGATGTTGAGGGGACTAGATTTTTGTTATGGGTACTTAGATGATTTTTTAGTTTTCTCCCCAAATAAAAAATACACGAAGATCATTTACGCGAGGTGTTTACTAGGTTGCAAACGTATGGGATGGTAATTAACCCATCCAAATGCGTGTTTGGAGCGTCAGAGGTAACGTTTTTAGGTTACAGCATCTCTGCAAAAGGTACCAAACCATTACCAGAAAAGGTTGACGCTATCGCTAACTTCACACCACCGAAAAACGTTCGTGAACTCCGGAGGTTCCTAGGGATGATAAACTTTTACAGGCGTTTCATCCCAGGTGCCGCAGATCACCAAGCCCCTCTTAACGCGCTCCTAGCGGGGTCTGTGAAAGGTTCTCACCCCGTGAGCTTTACACCCAAAGAGACTGAAGCGTTCGAGGCTTGCAAGCGCGGTCTCTGCCAGGCTACTATGTTGGCACACCCAGACATAGATGCTAAACTCGCCATTGTGACGGACGCCTCAGATACCGCATTAGGTGCAGTTCTGCAGCAACTGAAGAGTGATGCTTGGGAACCCTTAGCTTTTTTCTCGCGCAAGCTGAGCCCTGCACAACAGAAATACTCGCCGTACGATCGAGAATTACTGGCAGTATATGAAGCTATCAAGTATTTCAGGCATATGGTCGAAGCTAGAGAGTTTGTAATTTACACAGATCACAAACCCCTCTGTTATGCGTACCACACGCGTAAGGAAAATTGCTCACCAAGACAATTCAGACATCTGGATTTCATCTCACAGTTTACCACGGACATCAGGCATATTTCAGGCAAGGACAACATCGTAGCTGACGCCTTGTCCCGAATTGAGGAAATCGTCCAGCCTGTCAACTTGAACGAGTTAGCAAACTCGCAGAGTACCGACCTGGAACTCAAACAGTTGCTGGACGGTAGTACCTCACTGCACCTAAAAAAAATTCTACTGCCGGGATCGAGGTCTGAATTGTACTGCGATGAGAGCGGCAAGACACCGAGACCATATGTCACGAGAACATTTCGACGACAAGTCTTCGATAGCCTGCATTCTCTCAGCCATCCTGGGGCGAACGCTAGTGCCAAGCTCGTTGCTGAGCGGTACGTCTGGCCTGAAATGAGGAAAGACTGCAGAGAATGGGCGAAAAATTGCATAGCGTGTCAACAGTCCAAAATAACACGGCACGTCTCAGCACCTTTGAGTACATATAAACTGCCACGCTCTCGGTTTATGCACATCCACATTGACCTAATCGGCCCCCTTCCGTTGTCCCAAGGATATCGGTATTGTCTAACCGCTATCGATCGTTTCACGCGATGGCCAGAGGCAATACCTATTAAAGACATCATGGCTGAAACGGTAGCAAGAGCCCTCCTATATGGATGGATTGCGCGTTTCGGTTGTCCTACACAAATTGTGACAGATCGTGGGGGGCAATTCGAGTCTGCGCTCTTCAAAAAGTTGTCCGAGATAGCCGGCTTCGAACACAGAAAAACTACCGCATACCATCCCGCAGCAAACGGCATGATCGAAAGGTTCCACAGGCAGCTTAAAGCCGCTATAACTTGTCACGGGAACGACAGTTGGGTGGATGCTCTCCCACTGGTACTCCTGGGTATACGCAATGCCTACAAAGACGACATTCAGGCGACAGCTGCAGAAGTAGTATACGGTCAGACATTGAGACTACCAGGGGATTTCTTACAACCCGAACCACATGACACTACGGACATAACAGAGTTTGTGGATAGGTTACGCATGATCGCAAGGAACTTGCAACCATCACAAGCATCGCGTCACTGTAACCGCGCCATATTTATATTTAAGGACCTCGCGACGGCATCTCACGTGTTCTTACGGGATAACGCGTCATGCGGGTCATTCAAACCGTCTTACACCGGACCACATAAGGTCCTCGAACGGGGGGAGAAAACTTTCAAACTCCTCCTTAGGGATAAAACAGTCACAGTATCAATAGACAGACTTAAGCCGGCCTACATACTCCGTGACTCGCATACTAACCAGACTACACTAGACAATAACACTCATGCTCAGACAACACAAAATAGCACATCTACACCACTCTACCGTTCACACGTCACCAATTCTACACCTGAAGCTGAGGATCCCAGCGGCGTTAGAAGAACGCGATCAGGCCGTACGGTACGCTTCCCTGACCATTATGGCCCTTATTATCGCCCGTAGCCCGGGCTCAAGGGGGGGGTGATGTGGCGCCTGCGGTGCCTACTTAAACGTTAGGTAGTTTTATTAATCGCGCAACAAGCGAGTCGTACGAGTAGGAGGCCGCGCAACGCGCATGCGCAACACGCATGCGCAGTGCTGGGCGGCCGAAGGCGCGGACGCCGCCGCCGGCCACCGCTCGTACGACCAGTCAGCCACGGTCTCTGAAGGCGAATCCACGCTCGCTCGTTGTCGCACACGCAGTCCTAATATTACGTTTTCCAGTAAAGATTATTTTAAAGTTCGCATCCAAGTTCATTAATTATATCATAATAAGTTTGTAGTTCTGTACTGAGATCATAATAAGTTAAAGTGTAAAGTAATAAGTTTGTTTATAAAGTAAAGTTATAATAGTGAATTAAAATCAACCTTGTATTTACCTATCTATTTCATTTAACGAAGCCTACCTATTGCCTACCAGTCACTTACTAGTTCCCACACCAACCACTATCAAGGTGGCAAGCCACGGGTGGCAGATGGACATAAACCTACACTTTCACTTGTTGCCATACAACCACTGACTTGGTGATTACGTACCATGTTCGTAGTAAACGTTGTGATGCCAGTGCGGCCTTTTTAATTACAAATTACGTGTGTCTGCGGTCAGAGAGGCTGTTGATGGATTATGTGTCAAGTAAATAACACAGTTTTATATGTTTTCATATTTTATATACCGTATTGGTTTCAAGTCACAAAGTAACACATAGACATACATAACATAACATAAACTCACGCCTGTATTCCCCGAAGGGGTAGGCAGAGGTGCTAGCACCCACATTTCGCCAGTTTATGTTTAGGTCCCAATGTAATAGGTGGCGAGCCTATTGCCATTAACCGGGCACTTATAAACCTGCGATAAATCCATATCCATATCCATACTAATATTATAAATGTGAAAGTAACTCTGTCTGTCTGTCTGTATGTTACGCTTTCACGCCTCAACCACTGAACCGATTTTGATGAAATTTGGTATAGGGGTAGATTAGACCATGAGAAAGGACATAGGCTATGTTTGGTCCCGATAACCGACATCCACGCGGGCGGAGCCGCGGGCAAAAGCTAGTACACACATAACTTCGAAAAGCACCGAAAAGTCATTGGTGTGTGCCATGGTAAACCTGGGATCGAACCCGAGACCTCGTCTCAGCAGTCATGTTACCCATACCACTAGGCTACCGCAGAAGGAGACTGATTACAAATAACCTCATATTTTGCATATCACATCAAATATAGACCGACGGTAACCGCTGTACCGCGTCTGGGGTAGGATTGTGCACAGCGAGACGGGGGGAGTGCCGGTTCGGTCAGTCAGCTGTCAGTCCGCCGCCACCAACACTCACGGTGGGATCTCGCTGTAATGATGATGATGAAAATGTAGATTCACTAACAGTGTTTTTATTAATTACTAGCTTTTACCTCTACTACCTCGTGATTATATTTTGTAGTCTATTCGACGATTCTCAGATTTTGTGAGAATCGTCGAGAGTTTGAGAATTGCCACAACCGTGGCGATCGTGGGAAAAAACGCTCCGTGAGTTCTTAGCGTAAGCGCGATGCACAGCGCCGTGTCTAGGTAATGGAAATAATTTGAATGTCAGCTCGCTTTTATGTTATATTATTATCTAGGTTTAATTAGTGTTATTGTAATTCAACCTTTATATAATTTTAACCTTCTTCATATTTTATTTTTAAATAGGTACTTTTAATCTTTTTTTCAGGTTCCTTTGTTTTACTCTTTATGTGACTTTCATAATAAAAAAACTTACTGTTATCGACCTGTCTTTTATTTTTTTGAAAATATATATAACGGCACAAATATTCAAGCAAATTGGTAACAGAAACATTTCTTACAAATATTATTACACTGATAAGGCCTCTAGCCAGTGTGTGTACGCATATGGCTATCTAAAATGTTTTTGAGACTGAAACATTTCTTACATACATTACATTCATAAGGCTTCTTACCAGTGTGTGTACGCATATGAATATGTAAACTATGATTTTGAGTAAAACATTTATCACATAAATTACACTTATAAGGCTTCTCGCCAGTGTGTGTACGTTTATGACTATCTAAACTACTCTTCATACTGAAATATTTCATACATACATTACATTCATAAGGTTTCTCGCCAGTGTGAGCAGGGCTTGAAATACCGTTAAAAATTTGGTACCGATACTTTCATAGTACGAAGATAACGCTACCAAAAGAGGTAACGTTAAACGTGGTATCGATACCTGGGCGGCCTTTTACCGGTAATTTGACTTATCGCTACCGATGATATACCGGTAAAAGTTAACGTTATGTATTCTATAAATAGCGGTAATTACCGTTATTTTTCTTTCATCTCTTTCTTTCGTTTTCTTACGGCATAATTTGATTCAGTGGCTGTCGCTGTATTATTCGTGTCGTGAACAACTAACCGACTATCGAGTATCGACGTGTATCCCTATTCATTTGTGCATAGGTGCATAATATATATATTTAGATACATATATATATATATATATATATATATATATAAACATAACATAACATAAAGTCACGCCTGTATTCCCCGAAGGGGTAGGCAGAGGTGCTAGCACCCACATTTCGCCAGTTTATGTTTAGGCCGCAATGCAATAGGTGGCGAGCCTATTGCCATTAACCGGGCACTTGTAAACCTCCGATAAATACACACATAACTTCGAAAAGCATCGAAAAGTCATTGTTGTGTGCCATGGTAAACCTGGGATCGAACCCAAGACCTCGTCTCAGCAGTCCATTACCCATACCACCTAGGCTACCGCAGACTTACAAACTTGAAATTTTTATGGTGTAAGCATCCGCTAAGAAAGGATTTTTGGAAATTCTGCTACTAAAGGGGTAAAATAAGGGATGGAAGTTTGTATGAAAGTCCGTCATTTTCAGAGCTAGATGTACTAAAGGAGATACCCCATTTTGGGCCTGAGTGTACAGACATCAAACCTACCTCAAAATTTTCGTCTATTTTGTGTTATAATTTTGTTTAGACTTCATTACAATCAGCAATGGCCAAGTGCGACAAAAGTTTTAAAATGTGATTTTCATTAATCAACAAGCTTCGTAAACATTGAATGTAATACTTAATCCGATCTTCGTAAATGCGCTATGATTATGCTTGCTTTATCGATTCGATTATGAAATCAAATCGATAACTAATAACTATGAATTTAAAATTCGTGGCTTTATTAAATGATTTCAAAATATCTATGTAGCATCTTTATTTTCGTTATTCAGTTCACTAATCAGAAAAACACCTGTATCTTTCATAATGGAAGCCAAAATATCGATTGTAAATAATCGTAGTGTATTCAAAGTCTATGTAAATAATCGATCATATAGAATTCATAATAATCTGTAACATACATCATATGTCATTTTCACTCCTGTCATTGAAAATGTCGCATTCGCTTTCCTTCGGCTCCCTGAGATCATTGTTTTGCTGCTTTTACTCTAGGAATTGTATATGATTTTCGAACTAATTTACCCTTGCTTGATTACCGGACACCGTTATTTGCTACATTTGTTGACCTTGGCCTTAAAACTGGACTAGACTTTACCACATCGACTGAAAGCTATCACAATGAGTCTCTGTGTGAATTGTGGAATTGCTATCGGTGTAATATTATAGGCAGACATTTATTGAACGATGCAGCGATACTAGCTTGTATACGTGAATGGGTAGCACCACAAATAGTAAGTACCTATTCGTTATTTCTCGCTCTTTTGAAATTGTTATTATAATTAACGGTAACAAGCTGTGTGATAGCTGCTATAGAATAGAAATTACTACGAGTCTACCTAATTCCGTAGATAATTATGCGAACTTTTGTATATGACAATGTATTTTGACTGATATGTGTAACGTTCATGAAGTACTAGCCTATATGACTATGGAATATTCAGTGCTTAAAACATGATCTCTGTTTAAGGTGAATGCAAATGACATCATTTGCGAATCTTGCTGGATTCAAGCTCAATGTGCATGTTTGGAAGAGAACAGACCAGCACAATCACCAGTGGGGCACAGACAAGTGTGTATTCTACATGTCATTGAAGTGTGCAGAGGTGTGGATACAGACCTCCTACAAGAACTGTCAATATCTCAAGCGACTTGGTTGTTAAGAGGAAAAATAAAGTCCAGGCATATAAGTAGTAGAACTTATTACGTATAATATATTAGTTGACAGTTCTTTGAGCGGGAGGAATGCTATATTACAGCATTGCTGTAATTGTATTGTAGGTAAGAGAACAGTCAGGTGCTGTGCCCACAAAATGAGTGTAATATGGTATCTCGGTTGGGCACGGTTCCAAGACAATATAACACCTCCTTCAGTTTCTTGACAATATTTTAATAAACTATGATGATGCTTAAAAAGGGGAGGAAAGACCTAAGTCCTAGTGTAAGCATTTCTAAAGCCAAATAGGAAGATACCCGGGATAGAGATTAAAATACTTTTTTTAAATATAATATTCTTTAAAATAATGTTGTTTTATTTTATTACCTACTTATATAATTATTTCTATATTACTACAGCAAACAAGAAAGCCTTGTGGAAAGTGGTAACCGTAGCAAAAGGATGTCACTCAGATGTTGCCGTCTGGAGTGAGGGTAGGGAAGGATTGCTTTACCACCTTTAGAGTAAATGTCAGTTGCATATCATAAAACTATAAGGTTTAATATCGTGCAACAAAAAAGTAGCTAAAGCATGTCTTTGCTTTGACATATCAGTTTTATTATTTAGCATATAGTTGACCATTCCACATTAATGACTAAAAATATTAATGACCTGCCCTTTTCTATACTAATAAAACCTGCTAACCTACTTACAAATAAAAGCGATACGCGAATAACTTGTGTAGCTATCACACACAACACAACATAAGACGCTGTTTGACCGCATTATGTATTACAACATAACCTAAAAACCTATGAACAATGCTCGATTTAACAAACTTGGCCATTGTGAATCGTCGTGAAAATTAGGCAAACAAAATGTCCTTAGATGCTCTAAATATTGCCTAATTTTCAACCCTGTACATGCGGGCCCAAGATTGTTTGAGAGTCGGGGTTGTCCTTTCATAAATATGTGTCTTTTAAGAAATTAATGAACACGGAGAAGAATGTAAAATAGGTGATAAACCTTTGTATGGAAAGTTCGTCATTTTCAAAGTTAGAAGCATGAAATTTCGTACACCTCCGTCTTTTGAGAAATAAATGAATACGTGTATCAGCTTTTTCAAAATTTTACAACTAAGAAGGTAAAATAGGTGATGAACATTTGCATGAGGAGTTCGTCATTTTCAAAGTTAGAATCATGAAACTTCGTACACCGTACGGCTTTTGAAGAAATCTTTTGTCACGATAACCAACATCCGCGCGGGCGAAGCCACGGGCAAAAGCTAGTATATATATATTTGGCACGTAATTCTGCGACGACAATCACCTCTATTTCACGCCTTACCTTTACCATATGGCAGCGCACAAAATAGATATAGTCAGAACATCGACTAGGCACTCTACCACTACAACACTATTTGAGGTGGGGTCCACAAACATCTGTGGGCTCCATACAAAGCTCAAGTACATCCACCAACACCTGGAGACGGCCAAACCAGCTATGCTGTGCTGTTTCTGACGGAGACACAAATAAGCTGTCCTGACGACACGACCTACCTTCTTTACCCCGGCTATGTTATCCAGGAAAATTTCCGAGCAAAAGCTGGGACGTGCGTGTGCGTGTTAGTTAAGGCGGATGTATGCGCTGCCTAGAGGACCTATCTTTCTTCAGCTAATGAGTACACGTAGACCATGGCTCTACGAGTCAGATCTATGTGTGCCTCGCCCGCTCCCATACAGGAGATGCCGTGACAACTCGACTTTTTGAATACCTAAGTCAGGAGGCAGATGATGCGCAGGAGCGGTTTTCGGGGGACTTTAACGCCCACTACGAGATCTGGCTGGGCTCCACCAGAAAATTTGCCCTGGCGCATGACTTGACTCAATTGGTACACGAGATCATTAGAAAACCAAGAGAGTCTGGCCTAGCACCCTCCCTGCTGGACCTTCTGTTGACGAGTCACCCGGAATAGTACAAAGTCTCGGGTAGTGCCACTTTAGGTATTTTCGACCATTGTCTGGTCCGCTCTAACGTTGCCGTTGTAGCGCCCCCACGACCCGTACAGGGGAAGCGGCGTCTTTGGCACTACTCGTCAGTGGACTGGGATGGATTGCGCGAATATTTTGCGTCCATCCCGTGTATTGAACAGTGCTTGGAGGGCAAGAACCCATCTGAAAGTGCTACTGGTATCGCCGGTGAGGTTGGTTTGGGTATGGAATACTATATCCCATTCACCGATGTCACCGGAGTCCGCGGAGCGCTTCCGTGGTTCAGGCGTGAGTGCGCGGAGGCTGTTGATCATAGGCAGTCTGCGTACCACGCTTGGGCACGGGCGCACACCACACGCGATCTCAACGTGGGTCACTTCAAGGCGGCGAACAACAGAGCCACAAGGGTCTACGGGCGGATGCACAGCGCATAGCACGGCTGGGTCAAGAGCTAGTGGCGTATCCGACGGGTAGCCGTGGCTACTGGCGACTGGCCGCTCAAACAGCTGAGTTGTGCCCAAGTCACCGCTATGAGACCTGTAAAGGCACGCATAGATACAGGTGTGGCCACCGTGATCTATACGTACCCATAGAGTTGACAGGTCCCTCTCTACGTGAATATGAAGACGGCGGCAGCAAATATCATCCCGGACATACAAGCATACCCCGGCGTGACTCATAAAAAGGTTGGCTGCACGGTTTCGAGATGGTGGTGGACCTTATTAAGGTTTGAGTGAAGGCCCCTAATGTTGCAGAAGTCCACTTGCATCGTGGAAGATGGTGCCGCTGTGGATCCTTTTCTCTTTGTCTTTCTTTTCATAACAGGGTTGGGGGGGGGGGGAGAAGGCAGAGAGAGTTTCTGTGCCGTCAGCGCAGAAGACAAAGCAAGGCTCTGTACCACCACATATAGGCTTGGGTTGTGTGACGGCTGGCGCAGCGGGTGGAAGGGCCCCCGGTCCCCTCCCAGATACTGTAGCCGGGTCCACTCCGGTCTTCTCCTCCGGCACGACTACAGCACCGGAAACTACACAGGCTGCTGGTTCAGCCTCCTGGGGCGGAGATTAAGTGATCCCCAGGTTCGGGAACCGTACAGCCTGCGGGCGGCCAGCGGATAACCGTTTCACCGGGTGTCCCTGACCGCAGCGCCAACATTTCACGCCTCCACCAGCAAGCGGCGTCTACTTGAGGCCTTTGGTCTTCCTACTGACAGCACAGGACCCCTCCAGTGAGCTCAGGCTACCCAACCCACCGTCGGGAACACAACACAAGGTTATTATGGCCGCGGTATTCTGTAGGGCGGAGGTACTTCCCCAGTCGGACTGCTCAATTTGGGACAAGAGATACCGTCGTGTCCTACCTCCTACGAAGGCTTATATTATATTATTATATTATATTATTATATCATATTATTATATTATTATATGCTATTTAAAAAGATCAGCTCTACTTTCAGTAGTTTCTGTGACTATAACATTACTCTCCATTGAACTAGCTTCAGTATCCTTCTGTTCTATTTTTAAATTATGAAAAAAGTCTTAATATTAGCTTTGGTTTGCAATAATCGTTCACATTTGCATTGCATGCGATGCGATGTTGCCGTTTTGCTGTCTCGCGCCCGCCCGTTCGCCAACGAGCGCGCGCGTACGCACGCACGGATTGGCAACAACGCAAGTATCAATAAAAGTACCGATACTTTTAGCGGTAAATTGGTAACGTTATTATTACCGGATATCTAGTAAATTATCGCTACTTTTTTACCGTTAAAATTTTAACTTTATAAAAATATCGATACTTACCGGTACTTATAGTGGGAATTTGGTAACGTTAACAAGCCCTGAGTGTGAGTACGCATATGATCACTCAAATGGTGCTTTAGCTTAAAACATTTCTTACAAACATTACATTCATAAGGCTTCTCACCGGTATGTGTACGACTATGTTTTACTAAAGCATAATTTTGTAGAAAACATTTCTTACAAACATGACACCGAAAAAGCTTCTCGCCAGTGTGTGTACGCATATGAATATGTAAACTATGATTTTGAGTAAAACATTTATCACATAAATTACACTTATAAGGCTTCTCGCCAGTGTGTGTACGTTTATGACTATCTAAACTACACTTCATACTGAAATATTTCATACATACATTACATTCATAAGGTTTCTCGCCAGTGTGAGTACGCATATGATCACTCAAATGGTGTTTTTGCTTAAAACATTTCTTACAAACATTACATTCATAAGGCTTCTCACCGGTATGTGTACGACTATGTTTTATTAAAGCATAATTTTTTAGAAAAGATTTCTTACAAACATGACACTGAAAAGGCTTCTCACCAGTGTGTGTACGCATATGAATATGTAAACTATGATTTTGAGTAAAACATTTATCACATAAATTACACTTATAAGGCTTCTCGCCAGTGTGTGTACGTATATGGCTATCTAAAATACACTTCATACTGAAATATTTCCTACATACATTACATTCATAAGGTTTCTCGCCAGTGTGAGTACGCATATGATCACTCAAATGGTGTTTTTGCTTAAAACATTTCTTACAAACATTACATTTATATGGTTTTTCGCCAGTGTGTTTACGAGTATGTCTTATTAAACTAGAATTATGTGTAAAACATTTCTGACAAGTGACACATATGAACTTTTTAATTTTGTTGCTTGAGCTACTATTAACACTTTGGTCTGCACTGATTTTGTTTTCAGACATTTCTTTATGAGCGTCATTCTGATCGGCTGTGCTATCATTTTGTTTATTGTTAAGTAATCTGATATCTATTTGTTCGTGTGTATCCACTATCTGATTCTTCTGCACTTGTTCGTCATCCACAACTCTTTCAGTTTGACTTTTCAGTTCTTCAATGTTGTCCTTTGTTTGGTCACTTCTCGTAAGGTTGTTTGCAGACGTATCTCCATAGTTCATCTGCGTGGTTAGTCGAGGTTTTTTAGAAACAGGGGTACCTGAACAAGAAACCACATTAATATATTTTAATCTATATTCGATAAGTTTTTCACATAAACAAAAGATTTACGAACGACTTGAAAAAGGTAGCTGTGGAGAAATACGGCGGAGGATCGGGTGCAACGGTGCATATTGGAACAGGACAACAACATGCTATAGTTCGTTCGCGTTAAGAGTCCGTACCACTCCAGCTCGAATTCAAATTTTACCCCCGCGCGCTTCATCAACGCACCCGCGCCGGCACTGCTCGCGCGCAGATGCAGCTATCTCACTCCCGCGATGACCCCGTGTTCACGTTCAGAGTTCACGCGTGTATCAATCGATAGGGTAAAGTAGCTAGTAATTAGACATCAAGAAAGTTATGGCAATAAACAAATTGAGAAAAGTGTGCATATTGTAATGATAATTTACATAAAACTTATAATATATTTATACTTATCCTATTAATATTATAAATGCGAAAGTTTGTAAGTATGTATCGCTGTATGTATGGATGTTTGTTACTCTTTCACGCAAAAACTACTAAATGGATCTGGCTGAAATTTGATACAGGGGTAGGTTTGGAATAACACATAGGTTGCTTTTTATTCCGGGTTAAGGTTCCCATGGGTTGCGGGAACGGGAACAAACCTCCACGCGGGCGAAGCTACGGGCAGCAGCTAGTATAATATAATAATAGCAGCCCTTTCAATGTCTCACTGCTGGGCATTGCTCTCTCACCTGAAGGTACAATAAAATACTCCACCACGCGAACCCAATGCATATTGGTAGAGGTGCTGGGTAGGAAAACCTCCGCGTGGTGCACCCTGGTAACGTGGGCGACGGCGTGGGCTTCACGCGAGGCGCACGTCGTCGCCCATGGCCAATAGTCCACCAAGGAGGGGGGGCCTTTATGGTCGGTTTCGAGTTCTTCGCACGCGCTCTGCTAAGCCTAGCGGAGAACTCTAAGGGCGACGAGTACTTTGCCACTGAACGATCAGTGGTGAAATACAAGGTCCCATGGGGACCAATTCTGGACCATCGATCGGCCGAGCCGTACCGCCGTCTGGCAACAGAAGGGCATTGTAGCTCTTAGGAGTTGCGAGGAAGAAAACCTCTATAAAAAATCACCCCGAATCCCACGCCTGGCAATGGGATGCATCACTGGGGGGAACTCAGTGCCTAGGGTGTCACTCACTCACTCCCACCTTTCCCATCCTCACATACACTCCCAACCTCTCTACTTCCACCTCAATGTCGGTGAACATTAACCGTAAAACAAAATATGCCTTTTTTTTATCGTGCGATAAATCTCCACGGATACCACCCCCACAGAGCCAGTGGAGGTGGTTATGTCGGACTCGAACCGACTAAAACGCACGCCATCTTGGGTCCTTGGTTGCCGGAGGTGAGATTGCCAAAAGCATATCTCTCGCACCCCGACAGACCCAGGACCATCTCTTTCGAGATGGCCCCCTTCGGATTGTGGGGACCAAAATGTCCCCATCTAGCCCCGGTTACGGGGAGGCGCACTTTGCGCCGCCGCCGCGGCCTGCTTCTGCTAGGGTGACAGGCGGCTCCACCGGTCACCCCCAGGCCAGCGCTCATGGAGGACGGAGGTCGTTCTGCGACCTCCAACGTCCGGTTCGCCTTCGCTCTGCACGGGCTTCCCGGGCCCGGAGTCTGGTCCGGACCCGACCGGCCACCTCCTTCTCGAGCATTACTTGTTTGCCAAGCGTTTGCGCATCGTACCATCTCTGTAAGCAATGTGACGGACGAGTGTGAGGACTCCCACCCCTAGAGCCGCCACTAGGACCCGCCTCGGCGTGTCCCACGCCGGGCACTCGGTCAGCGTGTGCAGCTCTGTGTCCTCGCTCGCATCACAGTGATGGCACTCGGACGTTGGCTCCTTCCGGATCCGACAAAGGTAACTCCCGAAACACCCGTGTCCGGTAATCACCTGCGTCAGCCGGTACGAGAGGCTGCCGTGTGGCCTCTCTAGCCATTCCTCCATGATGGGTCTTACCGCCGCTATTACGGCGTGCCCTGCGCTTGGTCGCCCAAGTCATAGCTCCCATTCCGCTACCATGTCCCTGTGGAGCTGAGACCTCACGGCCCGAATTTCTTCGGGCTCGGGTTCCCGTCCCTGCTAACGCGCCTCCTTACGATACCGATATAGCATCGAAAGGGCTCTCGCATCCAGGTTCCACGGTAGGGATCCGGCAAGGAGACTCGCCGCCTCGAAGGATATCGTGCGGTACCCCCTAATGGCCCTGCTGGCCATTGCATGCTGCGGTCCACGCAGCAGACGCGCATTGTGGACCGTCAGGGTGTCCGCCCATATTGGACACCCATATAGGGCCATGGAGCGCACGACTCCCGCGTAGAGTCCGCAGGAGTCATCCGGCCCCCTCATGTTGGGCAGCAGCCGCCCCAAAGCGGCAGCTGTGTCCTTCAATTTGGGGGCCAGTCTTCGGAGATGCTCCCCGAAGTTCCACCGGCTGTCGATCACGAGCCCCAGATATTTCATCTGGGCCTTGATGCCGATGGAAATGTCTCCCACTATGAGGCTGGAATCCTCCGGTGGCACGCGCCGAGGCCCATGAAAGAACATGGCCTCGGTTTTATGCAGAGCCACCTCGAGACCCAGCCGCCGAATCCGCTCCACGACTTGGGCAACCGCGGTCGTGGCCTTCAGGGTCGCTTCGCGGTATGTAGCCCCGCACGCCGTCACCAGCGTGTCGTCCGCATAATACGTGACGGCAGCACCGTCCGCGAGCTCACCGTGAAGCACCCAGTCGTAACCGATATTCCACAGTAGCGGTCCCAGGACCGATCCCTGCGGAACACCGCATGACATCTCTCGCCGACCGAGCCCGGTCGCACTTGGGTAGACGACTGAACAAAATATGGCTATGGAAACGATAACGGATAAATCTACCCATGAGGGTACCCGGACTCCGTCTGGGGAATCCCTAGCTGTGACTGGTGATCGAATGGACACCCATTCGGTGACTAGCCATGGCGACCCCCGCCCAGGTTCATCGTGGGTCTGAATCATCGAACAGCGAGGAGGACCTTCCTAGTAAGGCTACGCTAGACGGCTAGGCGCGAGTAGAGGTCGAAAGCCGACCTCTACACAGCGAAAGAGAGAGTAGCAGAGCCGCCAGCGATTGTGTCCCCGCTACCAAAGGAGGACACGGAGGTGCCGGCGGTGCAGAACATCCTGGCGGCTCTTTCCCGCATTTCTGGCGACGTAAAAGGCCAGAAAATTACGGGAAAGAAGAGGGTCGTGGCGAACGCGATAAAAGGTGCCGCCAAAGCGCTGGAGGAGCTCCTGGAAAGGAGGGTCTCCAGCGAGGAGGTGAAACTCCGGGCTCGGGTTGCGAGCCTGGAGATGGAGATTGCTGACTCCCACAAGCAGCAACGGCTGATGCGGGAGGAGATCGGTCAGCTGACGCTGCTGGTCCAGGGGGCCGGGGAGGCTCGGGGTGTGAACACCCCCGCTCCCCGTGCTCCATCTAAGGTGACACCAACGGTGGTCCAGCTGCTGGAGGTCATCGAGCGACGCCTCGGCGTCCTCGAGGACCGGGCATACCGCCCACCGCTGGCGGCACCCGTCGTCGCGTCATGAGCGACGACGGCTGCACCCAGTGGTGCTCCTGGTCCCAAGCCAAGGCCTTCGCCCCTAAGAAGACGGCACCTAGGGGAGGTGGTGGAGAACGACGTGCCCGTAGTTACGGAGGGTGAGGAACATCGGCTACGATTGGGTGATGCGTGGTCCGTTGCTCAGAGGGGTCAGCGTAACGTGTTCCGCCGATGACACCCTCGTTTTTTATTATCGTGCGATAAATCCCCACGGAGCCGGTGGACGTGGTTATGTCGAACTCGAACCGACTAAAACGCACGCCGTCCCAAGTCCTTGGTTGCCGGAGGTGAGATTGCCAAAAGCATATCTCTCGCACCCCGGCAGACCCAGGACCATCCCTTTCGAGATGGCCCCCTTCGGGTTGGGGGGACCACAGTGTCCCCATCTAGCCCCGGTTACGGGGAGGCGCACTTTGCGCCGTCGCCGCGGCCTGCTTCTGCTAGGGTGACAGGCGGCTCCACCGGTCACCCTCAGGCCAGCGCTCATGGAGGACGGAGGTCGTTCTGCGACCTCCAACGTCCGGTTCGCATTACACCATCATTACGGCGCGGGGAGCAGCGCACCGAGACGCAGCACTAAAGGCCACGGCAGGGGTTGCTCAAGTCGTGGGTCAGACACGGCGGCTGCACCTGCGGGATCCAGCCTACAGGTAAGGGGCGTCAGCAGCGGCATCGAGCCCACGATGAAGTATCTGGGGCTCGATGGCCGGTGGAACTTCAGACATCAATTCCGAAGTTTGGTCCAAAAACTGAGGGGGGCATCAGCCGCGCGGGGACCCAACGCTCCCTGCAGGAGACTGTACCTGGGGATCGTGCGAAGTATGGCCATATACGGGGCCCCCGTATGGGCCGCAAATCTGACGGCCAGTAATGTGGCTAGATAGCTGAGCCCACAGAGGGCGATGACCCTACAATAGAAACAGATGAATGGAAATTCATAATTATTACGTACTGTCTATAATAAATATAGGAATATGTATGGTAGTAGTACCTAACTACTGCTATATTTATATTATGATCATTCGGGTTGGTAGGTACTCATGTATTTACAGAAATATTCCGTTTATTCCGAACCTGACCCGAAAACTAGACCCGGTCGCGGGTTAGGTAGAAGCTTTAAAAATTTGTTCCGAACGTAACCCTCTTCCTAACCTGACCCGACGGTCTCGTTCCTATCATAACCCGATCTGGCACTTCGCCGGCCGCTGCCTGCTGCGGCACGCTCGCTACGCTCGCTCGGCTCATGCGTTGGGGTCACAGTTCTAACCTAACCTACAGAAGTTAGAGTTACCGCACTTCGACTTTCGGCTCTGAGTCGCCCAACCGCATCGTCCGTCGCGTCGTCACCTGTAGTAGGCAGGACCTGCCTGAAAGACTTGGGCTGCTACTGCAAGATTATTTTTGTCGATACAACAAAAATATAGAGATAAGATAGAAAAAAAAAAAACGATATGCCTATGTCAATCCAAAATTTTGAAATAGGTACCTAGGTATTTTACTGACCTATTTATTACTTTCTACTAATATAGTACCTATTGCAAATTGTTATGTACAGTATAAGCTACTTAGGTAGGTAGATTAGATACTTACTATAATCCATACTAATATTATAAATGCGAAAGTAACTCTGTCTGTCTGTCTGTCTATATGTTACGCTTTCACGCCTCAACCACTGAACCGATTTTGATGAAATTTGGTATAGGGGTAGATTAGACAATGAGAAAGGACGAGTACGGGGTATGTTGGGCCAAGTGACAGAATGTCCAAGAAGGCTTAACGTCCAGTTGTTAGAAAGACCATAAGCTAAAACGTACAAGTGTCATAATGACCAAGAAGGCATAGCGTCCAGATGTTATAAAGACCGTGAGTCAAAACATACAAGACTCTGAATGTCCAAGACGTCATAACGTCCTGATGTTAAAAGGCCGTATTTCAAAACGTCCAGCTGTTATAAAGACTATTGCAAGCGTTTTTAGGTACTCGTAGTCTTAGGGTTCCTTAACCAAAATTTTGTCATATCAGTTCATATTGGTTGGTAGGATGGTTTTATTCAATAAACTTTATAATGAAAAATTAAAAGACATGATAGAAGAAAAAACTACGCCGTTGCAGTTTCTTAAAGACTGTATAAAATTACGGAAACAATGCAACTCGGCCTAACATGCCCTTTACAATTATATACTATTATATAATGTGTGTTGTGATCGTGTCCGTACATTGCAGGTATCTAAAAAAATACTTAGGTTATGTTATATTCATGATACTGAACACATATGCTCGTGTTCAGTTTCGTGAATATAATATAATCCAAATATTTTTATAATTCTTGTCTGTTTGTCCGCGATGGACGCAAAAACTACTGAACGGAATTTGATGCCGGTTTTGTTTGATCGCAATCGGTTGAGTAGAACAGACCTACACGCGGGCGGGGCTAAGGGCAAAAGCTATTAGACAATAAGTGCCAGCATAAGTTAATTAAGTATGTATACTTATAACATTCTCTGCCTATCAGATAATGTAAAATTAGGCATTATGTCCAAAGGGCCATTTTTTGTTATATTTTCTGTTGAAAAGAAATACATTTGTTTTAACAATTAATTTGTGGTTTTCATAAGTCATTATAGCTAATAGACGTTTTGGCAATTTGTTGTTTTGACACCTGGATATTATGACAACTGGGCCTTTTGACAATTGGACATCGTTTTCAATTAGAAGTTTTAGCAATTGGTCATTTTGGCACCTGGATATTATAACAACAGGGCATTTTGACAGTCAGACATTGCTTCCTTGTCATTTTAATACACTGGACATTATGACATTTGGCCTAACATACCCCGTACTCGAAAGGACATAGGCTATGTCTGATCGCGATAACCGACATCCACGCGGGCGGAGCCGCGGGCAAAAGCTAGTAATAAATAAATAAATATTCCACAACATTCTACACAGCGCTATCTAGACCCATGGTAAGCTTAATTAGCTTGTGTTATGGAATCTAGAATGCGGATAAACATACGTATATACTTTTTTTTGTAAATATATACATATTATACATAGAAACACCCAGTTCAATGCAAATAGCCATATTCATGCATACAAATATTTGCACTGAGCGGGAATCGAACCCGCGCCTCTTGCGTGGCAGTCGCGTGCACTACCACCACGCCACAGAGGCTGTCTACATAAGACATCATTCATATGTTTTAATGTTTTTTTACGCCAACATACAATTTTCCTCTTTCGGTTTACTTTATTAACCCATTTCGCCTGTCAAAAGGTAGGTACTTGAATACTTTCGTATCGTCTATCGTAATCGTCTGCGCAGAGCGCGTGCGACACAAGCTCCCCGTATGATAGCCGAAGCAACACTGAGGAGGAGGCCGGGCGGCAGGGCGGTTCTAAGTTTAATGGTATCGCTTGAGTAAAAATTTAGATATTTGCTAGTTACGCAGAAACCAATGTATATTTGTAAAATTTGAAACACATAATGTCTTTTAACCACTAAACTGCATTTATTGTGTAAGTTTAGTGATCCTATTTTGCGTAATTAATCCATAATATCGTTTTATTTGTACGGTTTAGAGGTAACTTTGCAATGGTTTTCTATCAAGAAAATGTTACGTAATCGTGTTTTTGCCACACATAAACATTAGTATTTATCCTCAACTTTACCACACATGAATTAAAAAGTCCATGCTTTAGAACTTTTGATATTATACACGTTTATGCTATGTCATTTGAGGTAGTACGGACTCTTAAGAATGCAGTGAGCAATCAGTGCATAAGGTGTACTCACAGCGGTGTTAAAATTCAAATAAATTTTATTTTAAAAGATAAGGTCAATGAATTTATAATAAAAAAACATAAAAAAAAATGTTTTTAACACCGCTGTGAGTAAGGCCGTCGTCCAATAAATTTTAAGATAAGGTCAATGAATTTATAATAATAGTTTAAAAATTAAAAAAACATGCTTTTAGCACGCACTGAAAAATAGCCTGTCACGTGACAATTTTTTCGTATTCCTGCCTGCCAGCAAACCCTTTCACTTGATACCCATATCATGGAGGTGAATTTCAAACAGCCAGTCCGCCATCTTGGGGAGGCCGCCATATTGGCTTTGTAATGACATTTCTTAGCTAGTCATGTATTGTCATCAGAACTCAGAGCGTGTGCAAACCGAGAAGTGGGTCAAATTAAGATTCCAAGATTTTCTTACATACATAGTAACAAGTGTAGCTAATAAAAGCGTGTTAAAAATACACTTGAATTGAAAAGCTTAAAATCCAAATTTAGTCATAAATATCATTATTTTAATCACTATCACTGGTATCCTCGTTAGTATTTACGAGTATCACCTTGGCGTAAATCCCAGTCGCATCGGAAGCATTCAGCTTGGAGTCTGGGGGAGGGAGGGGGGATGGGGGGGGGAATTTACCAGTCTAACTGCGGATTTGGCTAAACTTCGATATTTCCTGTGAACCGATTGCAATCTGACCTCCACAACCCAAAGGCGATATCGAAGCATTTCAGCTAGACCAGTTGCTTGACGTTTATGGGCTCCAATTACCCGTAAAGGCTGCCATAGATGTTTGTATGGCAACCGGGACCGACGGCTTAACGTGCTCTCCGAGGCACGACGACTAATGCAAATACCCATAACCCCGCGCTTCCTGCGTAGCGGCCGCGTTCACTACGGACGGAGGCTGTGCAATAAAAATGCTGTTTACAAATTAATAGGCATCTGATATATCAAAGTGTTTCAGGTTATATCTGCTCTACTAAAAATTAGGTATTACAATAACAATAATCGAATCAAAAGGATTCGATCAATATTTACCGTTTATAGCTACTTACTTGGTAGTACATCGTCTGCTTCAGTTTGTGTTATGTCGCTTGTTTCAGTGTCGTCTTCTGAACCTGAGTCTTCTCGTGCGTCTGTAAATGTCCTTAGCTGTGAGTACTTCAGTGATACAAATTCGTTAGATCTGTTGCCCAGAGCCGAGCACAGTCCCTTTCGGCTCCGGTGGTGAGTCAATCAGTCAAGTAATCATTTACGTTTATGAAGAACACTTACCATCGTCAGCGTCTGATTCCTCCTTCACGATGTCCGGCGGTATGTCACACTCCGTGTGTAAACCTAGAGCGTTATGATATAGATCTGTGTTATCTTGCTCCACCGCTGCATCATCTGTGAATGAGTACAATACACGTTTCATCAGACTTAGGAATCAAAATCACTGACGATCTCAAATGGGCGGATCACATTGAGAACATTGTGAAGAGAGCCAACAGCTTTGTATACCTCATAAGGAAAGCGTTTGGTATGTTGACTCCACATATGGTTTTAAAAATTCATAATACCTATGTCAGGCCCTTGTTGGAGTATGCGTTCCAGGTGTGGAGCCCGTATTTTGCGAAGGATATGGACCTACTGGAAAAAGTGCAACGCAAATTTACTAAGCTGCCCAAACAACTGAAAAACTTGTCTTATGAGGAGAGAATAACTAAACTGAAACTTACTACCCTTAAAGAACGCAGAGACGTGGGGACTTGATAGAAACATTTAAAATCCTGAACGGCCACTATGACATACAGACGTTTGACAAAATATTTCAACCCACACAAAACCCGCGTTTAAGGGGCCACAATTTCAAACTTTCCAAGACGAGAGCAAATAACAACTCAAGAAAGCACTTTTTGAGCAACAGGGTGGTGGAGGCTTGGAACAAATTGACAGAAGATGTTGTAAATGCTAAATCCACAAACCAATTTAAAAACAAACTTGATAAACTTACAACTGATAAAAAAAAACCAACAATGGATAACTGGATACAGGCAACTAACAGTTGTCCCAACTGCCTGCCTGCTAATAAATAATAATAATAATAAATGCTAAAAACCTCCACAACCGCGAGGTGTACAACCTTAGAGAATATTTTCTTCGAGTGAATGAGGATATGCATCGTGATGTTGCAGTGGATGTCTCTCTCACACCGCTCAAGTTGGCTAAAGATAACTGGTGCATACCTGTGGTGCTAAGCATCAGTGATCGGCAGGAGGTATGGCAGAGTAAGGAGCTTCACGGTAGGTTCTATCGCGCTCTTCATGGGCCCGATGTGGACCTATTAGCCTCCGTGGCCTGGCTACGTTTCGGTGATCTATTCGGAGAAACCGAGGGTTTTGCCTGTGCAATTGCATATGAGGTTATCATTACGAAGAACTACTGTAAATATATCCTGAGGGACGGCACGGTCGATATATGTCGCGCGTGCCACCAACCCGGTGAGTCCCTCAGGCATATTGTGTCCGGTTGTTCTCGTCTTGCTAACAGCGAGTACTTGCACAGGCACAACCAAGTAGCCAGGATCATCCATCAGCAGCTTGCTCTGTTATACCAACTTGTGGACGCTGAGGTGCCGTACTACAGGTATGTTGGTGAACCGTAGTCCGTATGGTATTTCGAAATACCCCTCACCGAATAGGACGGTTGTCCGGTAGCACTCTACTCCGACGGTTAGTTGAACGAAAAAATACTTAGCCGATGGAACGTTTCGCCGAAAATATTATTCATCGACGATTGGTAGTCCAAATGAATCCTTCGCCGATGGGACAGTTCGCCGAAAACACTCTTCGACGACTATTGGTTAAACGAACGAATCTTTCGTACTTCCAATAGAGGAACAATTTAAATTTGTCTATTTGAATAAGTTTCTTATTGTTATATAAAAAAACCATTACAATTAATGTGTAACTAATAGCCATTACGTTTTGTGTTGTTTTTCTATTGCCACACTTCCATGTTTTATTTTATAAATACCTGTATTTTTAAAATGACTTCTACAAGAACTAAGGGTGTAGTCAAGCTGAAAGAAAAACTATCCATTTGGCAAAAGAATTCCCCTACGACGAGTTCTATCGGTGAAAGATTCGTTCGTTTAACCAATAGTCGTTGAAGAGTGTTTTCGGCGAACTGTCTCATCGGCGAAGGATTCATTCGGACTACCAATCGTCGATGAATAATATTTTCGGCGAAACGTTCCATCGGCAAAGTATTTTTTCGTTCAACTAACCGTCGGAGTAGAGTGCTATCGGACAACCGTCCTATTTGGTGAGCGGTATTTCGAAATACCATACGGACTTCTGCTGAACCAGTTCTCGAAAATGTTCATATCACATTGTACTGGGACCGATCTATCATCACGGACAGGACTGTTGTTGCCAACAAACCTGATATCGTGGTGATAGACCGGTCTGAGCGGCGCGCAAAGATTGTTGATGTCACAATCCCCCATGACGAGAATCTCGTGAAAGCTGAAAAAGATAAACAAATTAAGTATCTTGATTTAGCTCACGAGATTGTCGATATGTGGGAGGTGGACTCGGCAATTATTGTTCCAATAGTCGTAACCGTTAATGGAGTTATAGCCAAGAGCCTCGACCAACACCTAAAGAGGCTCGCGTTGGGTAGCTGGATCAAGGGCCTGATGCAGAAGGCGGTATTCCTCGACACGGCGCGCATAGTGAGGAAGTTCCTCTCTCTGGAGCCCTGACCATCGGTAGCTTACTATTTTTTATATTTTTAAATATATTTGTTTTTTTTTTCTTAGGATATATTTAAAAATGTAATTCATATATGTAATTTACTTGAATAAAGGAAATAATAATAAAAAGCTAATTTCAAATCAAATGTCTCATACACCATCTGCTCAGACATTGACATACCAGTACACTTACCTGCTGTGACGTCACCCTGATTTGTCTTTAGAACTTGGAACAACTTGGATTGGAAGTGGTCTTCCCCTTTTAAAGGATCTTCTTCAGACCCTACAGATGGGTTTTTAAATA
Organism: Eilema sororculum; assembly: GCA_914829495.1. Taxonomy (NCBI): domain Eukaryota; kingdom Metazoa; phylum Arthropoda; class Insecta; order Lepidoptera; family Erebidae; genus Eilema; species Eilema sororculum. The sequence goes on from OU618559.1 coordinate 11,037,646, forward strand.
ATTAAAGGTTAGATAAATGCTTCGACTGCGGAGGGGTGACCCTACGAAGGGCACAGATCCAACGCACAAGCACAGGCCAACGAAAGCTGGTGCAAAAAAAACCGCGCCGAAGAAAAATAAACGGATCGCAACACTGACTATACATCGATCTAACGAAGTTGATACTATGATTTTATTCTCTCAGGTATGCATGAAAACTAGCGTATATGGTACTAATGACATGTTTTTAAGCAGGTCAGTTCTAGTTGGCGTGTATGTTGACCTCATAAAAAAACTTTTTCATCCCACCATCTCGGAAAGAGTATTTTTAATCTTCAATATATTATCTGAGTGGAAAAGCCGTTTTTATTCTCTAGAGGATAAAGTAAATTGAATTTAGAACATCGTGTGCACTAAGTTTGTGAATTAAAAAAAACATTAAACCTATTTACTGCTACCTCTATGATGCCGAATATATCATACAACTTATTTTTAATTTGTTAAAAACTCAGACTCGGAACCTTCTTGGTGTTATTTTAGTATTATTTTGTTATAATTTAAAGATTATTCTGTAATACTTACCTGTCATAATGTAGTAATTAATACCTAAACTGAAATAAAAGTGTACCTATCTTGTGATTGTAAACGTTTTTTTTTGCATTTAGTCATTTCCTCGTTGAGGTGGAATTAAAAGTTACGTGTTGCACTCGAGTGCAAAGATTTTTCACCTCGTGCTCTTTTGATTCCCTCGCGAACGCTCAGGATTCTAATTTTAGAATCCTTCGATTGCTCGGTCATCAAAATTGACCACGCGGTTAAAAAGCAACTTTGCACTCTTGTATAACAAATAACTATTTTCTTCTTCCTAGCTTTTCTCCCATTTCATTTGGGGTCGGCTCTCCGTATGAACTCGCACATCGGTATTGTTTACTTAAGTTAAGTACCTAATTAAAAGGAAAACTACATCTATCGGTGCTGAACAGAAGTAGCGGATGTAAATATTTCAATAACTAGAGACACTCACCGGGGATTTCATTGTCCGTCTCTGTCTCCACTTTTATGAAGCTGCTTGGCGCAGTAACATCTTCTGAAGCTGGAGATAGGTTTTCATCGTGTGACTCTGTAAATTATGCTGGTATGGTATGGTATGGGATGACGGGCTATTATCCGCAACTCCACGACAAGGCGCGGTTTTTGCGTGAGGGTGGGCATTTTATTCGATCCACCCCAACTCGTTGAAGAACGCCAGCAGGCTATTCACACTGCTGGTGACACTAGCTTTTGCCCGCGGCTCCGCCCGCGGCAATGTCGGTTATCAAGACCAAGCATAGCCTATGTCCTTTCTCAAGGTCTAACCTCAGTGGTTTAGGCGTGAAAGCGTAACATACAGACAGATAGACAGACAGAGTTACTTTCGCATTTTTAATATTATAGTATATAGTATGGATAACCATAGGTCGGAATTAGGTAGAGATATTTATGTACATGCATCAATATCAAAATGTTGATATTAATCGTATACATAGGGAAAAATAATCTTATCGGGCGGGACTCGAACCTTTCCCTTACAGGGGGAATGCCTTGAACAATTCGGCTACCGAGACCCGCCCGATGTGATTCAAATTTCCCATCTTATACGTCCTTAAGGCGCCGGTGGAGTTATCTATCGATTTTCTTACGAACTATCGGAATCAATGAATGATGTTACAATCATTTTTAAACATTGATTTTTGATAACTCCGCCCAAACAATTGACTGAATTTTACAGCATTAAGTATGCTAACTATACAAATCGAATACATAGGGAAAAAGAATCTTCTCGGGCGGGACTCGAACCCGCAGTCTTTCCCTTACAGGCGGAATGCATTGACCAATTCGGGTACCGAGACACGCCCGATGTAAAGACGTATAAGATGGGAAATTTTAATCAAATTCATTCAATTGTTGATATGAATGTGGATCTTCCCGAGCTTACTAATGAACAAACTCGTGAGGTCAACAATATTACCATTTTTTTCCTTGCAATTTGTTTACTGGTTGTACCTATTTTATTATATTGGTAGGTGAAGATCATAATAAGAATTAGGTGTAAAGCCATTTTGGACCTACCAACTTTTCGAAAAAATATTTTGAATGCATTTCTGTACAGTTGAGACCATGGTATGTTACAAAGGATTATAATAATTTTATCAATTAATAAATGATAGTCTTTTATGCTTGTTTATTTTTTAAATTCGAGATTCGAGGCATATCCACATTGCATGAAATCAGTGTAGGGTAAGTACATAAATAACTTCGCCCAATGCCGACCTATGTTTATAACACAGTGCTGCCAATTCTGTTGTTACATCAGCTCTAAACTTAAAGGAGATACCCCATTTTGGGCCCGAGTGCACAGACATCAAACCTACCTCAAAAAATTCGTCTATTTTGTGTTATAATTTTGTTAAGACTTCATTACAATCAGCAATGGCCAAGTGCGACAAAAGTTTAAAAATGTGATTTTCATTAATCAACAAGCTTCGTAAACGTTGAATGTAATACTTAATCCGATCTTCGTAAATGCTCTATGATTATACTTGCTTTATCGATTCGATTATGAAATCGAATCGATAACTAATAACTATGAATTTAAAATTCGTGGCTTTATTAAATGATTTCAAAATATCTATGTAGCATCTTTATTTTCGTTATTCAGTTCACTAATCAGAAAGACACCTGTCTCCTTCATAATGGAAGTCAAAATATCGATTGTAAAAAATCATAGTGTATTCAAAGTCTATGTAAATAATCGATCATTTAGAATTCATAATTACACTCGGCTCTGTCCTCGAGATCATGGTAACTATGTAGTACCGCGCAGGTGCTGCCATCCAACCACTAAATTTGAAATAACAATATAAACAAGGAACAAAATAACGAGCCACTAGTAGCGCCCTCTCTCGGGAACTCATTCGCGTTTTAGTGCTCACGCTATCCGCCACGCATTCTCATTCCTCTTAAATAAATTAATATTTAGATCCTTTTTTAAGTGTTTTTTTGTGTAAAGTGGTTACATAGTGTAAACAAAACATAACGTTTTACTTCCACGATGCCGAAAAAACGACATAGTGATGAAAATATTGAAGATTACGTTAATCGAAAAATACGGAAGATCGAGAAAAAGTTAAGAAAAAGGCGATTATACCGACAACGCTCATCTTCGCAGGATTCGTTAATAGAAATCGGTAAGTAGATCATAAAATAAATAACGAATCACAGTGGAATTATTATGGACTTATTATTTGGTCAATAATTCTGTTACTACCCACTTTATATTTTATTATTGGTCGTGAACATTTTAATGGAATGTATCCGCCAATGGACAATATCTTAGCCGTGTTCAATCCATAGGGATTGATACCAGTGCTATGCAAATGATTGTGAGCAACAAAGTTGAATGCATCCGTCATGATATCATTACATGTATACTAACGTTGAAAATTGTGAAAGATTCATTTTGTTTCTTACGAAATTTTGTATAATACATAAAACTGTATAATACATAAAACTACTATGTCACAATATAACTGACACGACTTTGTTTTATATTGTGTAAAATACATGTAAAATACGTATACCCAATATGCAAGATTCAACCAAAGATTGATATTGAAAAATACAGTATTTTACTGAAAAATACTGAGGCGTTTGAAAGATACATGTATTTAACTTGTCATTTTCAACGCTTGTATGCCTACTATAGTTATACAATTTGTTGAGCTGTGACCATTTTAATGGAATGTGTCCGCTAATATTGATAACTAGAATGTTACGAACAGTTTGTGAGCATTACAATGGAATGCGTCCTTACACAATTATTATTTTCAATTATTGTCTAAGTTTACACATATGTTGTGTTGTTGTTGTCTATACATGTTGTCTCCGCTTAGGGTAAATACTGATATTTACCCTAAGCGGATGTGTCTGAACACATTATAATGTTTTTCAGACGAACCAATTCGAAGTAGTGTTTGCGAAAGACGCTCATCATCTTTCGAATTACCCCGACAACCCATCGAATGCATTGAAAATATAGATCTTCCCAGGGAGAGAGTGGCTCCGGTCAGCGACGTAGTTAACATATCGTTGGAACAACCAAATACTACGGCTTCAGTAAACGTGTCATCTGAGCCTGTCATTATGGAAACTGTCCTTGCGGATGTGCAGATTGCTGAAAATAAGGAAGACGAAGACATTCTTCCAGGTGATATTTTAGAAATATTAGGAGAAGCTCCTACAAAAGATAAAAAATTCGGCCCAGCTCTGAACTCCAACCTAGCTATAAGGTGGGAGCATACAGCCACAAGTGGCCTTGCTAAGGATTTTAAAAAAGATATTTTCGAGAAACATGCCATTCCAGAAAATTGTAAAAATATTGACGCTCCTATACTTAATCAAGAAGTAAAGGCAGCCTTGTCAGACGTCCTTAACAAGAAAGATAAAGCGATTGAGAATAAACAAAAGCAAATTGCTTTAATAATCACTTGTGTAGGCGATGCTCTTTCACAGGTTTTATCTAATGATAGTACCAATATTAAACTAATCAAGTCACTAACAGACGCGGGAAAACTAGCCTGCGACTTGCAACACACCGAATCGATGATCCGAAGGAGTTTTGTTTGTTCTTCAATCAAAAGAGAAATAAAGGATCACCTATACACAACTCAAATAGATAGCCACCTCTTTGGCAACCAATTAGGTGACGTGATTAAAGCTGCAAAAGCAATAAACAAAACCGGCGCAGAAATGAAAACTGCAACCGTTACACCCGGACCTTCTAAACGAACAAAGCAGGCACAACATTTAAATGCGAAACGCCCACTCCCGTCCTCGGGCAGACAGACAGGAGCTGCGGCGAGACGACCTATTATGACTGCCCCGAACAATCGCCCGGAGTATCAGCGCCAGCAGCGCCGCGCTCCACCGCCGCAGACGCAGCCGCGCGCACCTTACAAGCGATCACAGACCCAAGCACCGCCCCGCCGATAGAACCGGTGAGTCATGCAGGACGTTTATCATATTTTATTGATAGATGGCGTCTTATCACCAAGGATAAGGTACTCTTATCTTGGATCGAAGGTTATAAATTACCTTTTAATACATATGTTGTTCAGTGTGACATGCCATTGCCTCAAGCCATAAGTAAGTCCGATGTGAAAGATTATGGCGAGATTATTATAGATATGTTAAAAGCAGGCACAATTTCGCCCTGCCAATCATCCTATGGTCAATATGTTTCAAGCACCTTTCTTGTACCCAAACCCGATGGAAGAAAGCGATTTATCCTTAATCTTAAGTCCTTAAATAAATTTATAGATACAAATCATTTCAAATTAGAGGATCTTCGCACCACGATCAAATTAATATCAAAAAAATACTATATGGCTACGCTCGACTTAAAAGACGCGTACTTTTTAATACCAATTAACAAGAATGACCGAAAATTTTTGCGTTTTCAAATATCTTCCATTCAGGGTTTAAAGAATAATCTTTACGAGTTCAACGTGCTTCCTTTTGGTTTGTGTACAGCTCCATTCGTTTTTACGAAGCTTCTTAAGCCCGTAATGGCAATATTACGAAGTCTAGGATATTTGTCAACTATTTATTTAGATGACATATGCTGTATTGGAAGGACATATGAACAATGTTTAGAGAACGTTCAGATGACGAAACTGTTATTAGAGGCCTTGGGATTTATAATTAATAGCGAAAAAAGTTCATTGTGCCCTAAAACAAGTTGTAAATATTTAGGTTTCATTATAGATACAGAGCTATTTGTTATTAAATTAACTGACAAAAAGAAATTGCACATAATAAACGAGATAAAGTACTTTATGCTCCTCAAACGTTGCAAGGTTAGATGTCTAGCTCGCTTAGTGGGTCTACTAGTATCAGCTTGTCCAGCTATTCAGTACGGCTGGCTGTATACCAAAGAGTTAGAAAGGTTTAAATATCTAGCCTTATTAAAATCACATAATGAGTATGAAAGTTTTATGAATATACCTTCACATATTCATCAAGATTTACTTTGGTGGTTGAACGCTGTTAAATATAACGGTAACCCTATTCGTAACGAGACATTTCAGCTCGAAATATTTTCTGACGCGAGCAAAACAGGGTGGGGGGTGGCATGCGGCACAGAGACTGCAAATGGACAGTGGATTGCTGCAGAAAAAGACCTGCATATCAACTTATTAGAATTGATGGCAGCATTTTTTGGCCTTAAGATATTCGCAAAACACCTTAAAAATTGTCAGGTCCTTTTGCGCATTGATAATACCACAGCTATTTCATATATAAACCGAATGGGTGGCATTAGGTTTCCACATCTGAATAAAATTACAAAGGAACTCTGGCAGTGGTGTGAGGAAAGAAATATTTACGTATTTGCCTCTTACATTAGCTCAGAAGACAATGAAATAGCAGACGCAGAATCTAGGGCTACACACCCTGACATAGAATGGGAAATTAGCAATTATGCATTCAGTGAAATCGTCCACACGTTTGGTAATCCAGTAATTGATTTATTCGCATCCCGAATCAATAAAAAATGCGATTTATATGTGTCATGGAAAAAAGACCCTGATGCTTACGCAGTAAATGCATTTACGTTGAATTGGAACAGTACATTTTTTTATGCATTTCCACCATTTTCTATTATATTAAAAATGTTAAGAAAAATAATTACCGATGAGGCTGATGGTATCGTTGTTGTACCATACTGGCCAACTCAGCCGTGGTTCCCATTATTCGAGAGTCTGTTGGTGTCCGAAATAATTATATTTGAACCAAGTGAACAAGTTCTTTTGTCTTGTTCCCACAGGCCACCTCCACCTCATCTTACCCTGGCTGCAGGCAGGTTGTCCGGACGGCACTTTTAGCAAGAGGTGTTCCTCCCTCTTCTATCGATATTATGTATGCTTCGCTTTCCAACAATACTATGAAACAGTATGATACAGGTTTAAAAAAGTGGTTCTTGTTTTGTCAATCCCTTAACATAGACCCGTTTAATGCTTCTATTCCAAATATCATATATTTTCTTACACGTCTTTTTAACGAAGGAGCCCAGTATGGAACGTTGAACAGTCATCGATCAGCTTTGTCGTTAATAATCGGATCAAAAATCGGATCTGATGACAGAATTCTTCGTTTATTTAAGGGTTTTTACAAACTAAGACCACCGTTGCCAAAATATAATGAAACTTGGGATCCGTCTATTGTACTCAATTACTTGTCAAGACTATATCCTAATGATGAGTTGAACTTAGATTGTTTGACCAAGAAAACCGTAACACTAATTTCATTAGTTACGGCTCACAGGGTGCAAACAATCTCCAAAATTAATATTGAAAATATATGTATAAATTCAACCTATATTTCTATTAAGATCCCTGATTTAATTAAAACTTCGTCTATAGGTAAAACACAACCCTGTCTACACTTATCATTTTTTACTGATGAACCAAGAATTTGCCCTGCAGATGCACTTAGATCATATTTATCAAAAACTCAGTCAATTAGAGGTGAAGAAAAATATCTTTTCATAAGTTTTAAGAACCCTTATAGGGCTGTAAGTTCACAGACTTTAAGCCGTTGGATAAAAAATGTTTTATGTGACAGTGGTATTGATACCAATAAATTTAAGGCCCACTCCACCAGACACGCGTCTACCTCAGCAGCTCTCAGATCAGGCACAGTCTCTATAGACTTAATTAGAAAAACTGCTGGCTGGAGTGGGTCATCATCAGTATTTGCTAGGTTTTATCAAAGACCAGTATTAACTAACAATGCCAATGATTTCGCTGTATCCGTATTAAACTCCAAATGAGTATGTTATTTCTATAAATTGTTAAAAAAGAAAAATAATTTATGTTATTTACTTAGTAGTTATTATAAAACGAATTGAGTATACTTAATATATTGATTATTCAAATTAAGTGTTATTATTTTAAGTATCTTTTTCTACCTATCATCAATTAGATTGATACATCTATCAGTCCATTTATATACATACCTACTTGCATATAAAACGCATTTTTCTTTCAAATTCTACATAGTTACCATGATCTCGAGGACAGAGCCGAGTGTAATTGATGATTAAACGAACTTACCTGAAGTGAAGTTCTATCCCAATTACACGAAGGCTCTGTCCGAAGAGATCATCTCCCTCCCTGTCCCGTATACTCATGATCGTAGGATCCATGAGACCCTTATGCGTTTTCAGTATGTAAGTATGGTGTTCATAGTTCCAGTTATCTTTACTTTAAACTAAATGAGTTCCCGAGAGAGGGCGCTACTAGTGGCTCGTTATTTTGTTCCTTGTTTATATTGTTATTTCAAATTTAGTGGTTGGATGGCAGCACCTGCGCGGTACTACATAGTTACCATGATCTCTTCGGACAGAGCCTTCGTGTAATTGGGATAGAACTTCACTTCAGGTAAGTTCGTTTAATCATCAATAATCTGTAACATCATATGTCATTTTCACTGATTTTCATTCCTGTCATTGAAAATGTCGCATTCGCTTTCCTTCGGCTCCCTGAGATCATTGTGTTTTGTTGCTTTTACTCTGTGAATTGTATATGATTTTCGAACTAATTGACCCTTGCTTGATTACCGGACACCGTTATTTGCTACATTTGTTGACCTTGGCTTTAAAACTGGACTAGACTTTACCACATCGGCTGAAAGCTATCACAATGAGTCTCTGTGTGAATTGTGGAATCGCTACCGATCGGTGCAATATTATAGGCAGACATTTATTGAACGATGCAGTGATACTAGCTTGTATACGTGAATGGGTCGCACCACAAATAGTAAGTACCTATTCGTTATTTCTCGCTCTTTTGAAATTGTTATTATAATTAACGTTAACAAGCTGTGTGATAGCTGCTATAGAATAGAAATTACTACGAGTGTACCTAATCCCGTAGAAAATTATGTCAACTTTTGTATATGACAATTTATTTTGACTGATGTGTGTAACGTTCATGAAGAACTAGCCTATATGACTAATGGAATATTCAGTGCTTAAAACATGATCTCTGTTTAAGGTGAATGCAATCATTTGCGAATCTTGCTGGATTCAAGCTCAATGTGCATGTTTGGATGAGAACAGACCAGCACAATCACCAGTGGGGCACAGACAAGTGTGTATTCTGTATGTCATTGAAGTGTGCAGAGAGGTGGATAGAGACCTCCTACAAGAACTGTCAATATCTCAAACGACTTGGTTATTAAGAGGAAAAATAAAGTCCAGGCATATAAGTAGTAGAACTTATTACGTATATATATTAGTTGACAGTTCTTTGAGCGGTAGGAATGCTATATTACAGCATTGCTGTAATTGTATTGTAGGTAAGAGAACAGTCGGGGGCTGTGCCCACATAATGAGTGTAATATGGTATCTCGGTTGGGCACGGTTCCAAGACAATATAACACCTCCTGCACAGTTTCTTGACAATATTTTAATAAACTATGATGATGCTTAAAAAGGGGAGGAAAGACCTAAGTCCTAGTGAAAGCATTTCTAAAGCCAAATAGGAAGATACCCGGGATAGAGATTAAAATACTTTTTTAAAATATAGTAATCTTTAAAATAGTGTTGTTTTATTTTATTACCTACTTAATGAATTCTATATTACTACAGCAAACAAGTATGTATACAGCCTTGTGGAAAGTGGTAACCGTAGCAAAAGGATGTCACTCAGATGTTGCCGTCTGAAATGAGGGTAGGGAAGAATAGGGATTGCTTTACCACCTTTAGAGTAAATGTCAGTTGCATATCATAAAACTATATGGTTTAATATCGTGCAACAACAAAGTAGCTAAAGAATGTCTTTGCTTGCTTTTACATATCAGTTTTATTATTTAGCATATATAGTTGACCATTCCACATTAATGACTAAAAATATTAATGACCTGCCCTTTTCTATACTAATAAAACCTGCTAACCTACTTACAAATAAAAGCGATACGCGAATAACTTGTGTAGCTATCACACACAACACAACATAAGACGCTGTTTGACCGCATTATGTATTACAACATAACCTAAAAACCTATGAACAATGCTCGATTTAACAAACTTGGCCATTGTGAATCGTCGTGAAAATTAGGCAAACAAAATGTCCTTAGATGGTCTAAATATTGCCTAATTTTCAACCCTGTACATGCGGGCCCAAGATTGTATGAGAGTTAGGGGTTGTCCTTTCTCTAAAAAAATCTAATTGCATCTCTTTCTTTCATGATCAGATTAAGAGGACAGATGATTTTATTTAAGTTAAGACCTGTCAAATTAAGACAGCGCCTTGTTGGTGCGTAGTAAGTTAAGTCGCATGTTCGTAGATGTCGACTAAAGGACAACCACGACTCTCAAACAATCTTGGGCCCGCATGTACAGGGTTGAAAATTAGGCAATATTTAGAGCATCTAAGGACATTTTGTTTGCCTAATTTTCACGACGATTCACAATGGCCAAGTTTGTTAAATCGAGCATTGTTCATAGGTTTTTAGGTTATGTTGTAATACATAATGCGGTCAAACAGCGTCTTATGTTGTGTTGTGTGTGATAGCTACACAAGTTATTCGCGTATCGCTTTTATTTGTAAGTAGGTTAGCAGGTTTTATTAGTATAGAAAAGGGCAGGTCATTAATATTTTTAGTCATTAATGTGGAATGGTCAACTATATGCTAAATAATAAAACTGATATGTCAAAGCAAAGACATGCTTTAGCTACTTTTTTGTTGCACGATATTAAACCTTATAGTTTTATGATATGCAACTGACATTTACTCTAAAGGTGGTAAAGCAATCCTTCCCTACCCTCACTTCAGACGGCAACATCTGAGTGACATCCTTTTGCTATGGTTACCACTTTCCACAAGGCTTTCTTGTTTGCTGTAGTAATATAGAAATAATTATATAAGTAGGTAATAAAATAAAACAACATTATTTTAAAGAATATTATATTTCAAAAAAGTATTTTAATCTCTATCCCGGGTATCTTCCTATTTGGCTTTAGAAATGCTTACACTAGGACTTAGGTCTTTCCTCCCCTTTTTAAGCATCATCATAGTTTATTAAAATATTGTCAAGAAACTGCAGGAGGTGTTATATTGTCTTGGAACCGTGCCCAACCGAGATACCATATTACACTCATTATGTGGGCACAGCAACCGACTGTTCTCTTACCTACAATACAATTACAGCAATGCTGTAATATAGCATTCCTCCCGCTCAAAGAACTGTCAACTAATATATTATATGTAATAAGTTCTACTACTTAAATGCCTGGACTTTATTTTTCCTCTTAACAACCAAGTCGTTTGAGATATTGACAGTTCTTGTAGGAGGTCTGTATCCACACCTCTGCACACTTCAATGACATACAGAATACACACTTGTCTGTGCCCCACTGGTGATTGTGCTGGTCTGTTCTCATCCAAACATGCACATTGAGCTTGAATCCAGCAAGATTCGCAAATGATGTCATTTGCATTCACCTTAAACAGAGATCATGTTTTAAGCACTGAATATTCCATAGTCATATAGGCTAATACTTCATGAACATTACACATATCAGTCAAAATAAATTGTCATATACAAAAGTTCGCATAATTATCTACGGAATTAGGTAGACTCGTAGTAATTTCTATTCTATAGCAGCTATCACACAGCTTGTTACCGTTAATTATAATAACAATTTCAAAAGAGCGAGAAATAACGAATAGGTACTTACTATTTATGGTGCGACCCATTCACATATACAAGCTAGTATCGCTGCATCGTTCAATAAATGTCTGCCTATAATATTGCACCGATAGCAATTCCACAATTCACACAGAGACTCATTGTGATAGCTTTCAGTCGATGTGGTAAAGTCTAGTCCAGTTTTAAGGCCAAGGTCAACAAATGTAGCAAATAACGGTGTCCGGTAATCAAGCAAGGGTCAATTAGTTCGAAAATCATATACAATTCCCTGAGTAAAAGCAGCAAAACACAATGATCTCAGGGAGCCGAAGGAAAGCGAATGCGACATTTTCAATGACAGGAGTGAAAATGACATATGATGTTTCAGATTATTATGAATTCTATATGATCGATTATTTACATAGACTTTGAATACACTACGATTATTTACAATCGATATTTTGACTTCCATTATGAAACATACAGGTGTCTTTCTGATTAGTGAACTGAATAACGAAAATAAAGATGCTACATAGATATTTTGAAATCATTTAATAAAGCCACGAATTTTAAATTCATAGTTATTAGTTATCGATTTGATTTCATAATCGAATCGATAAAGCAAGCATAATCATAGCGCATTTACGAAGATCGTATTAAGTATTACATTCAACGTTTACGAAGCTTGTTGATTAATGAAAATCACATTTTAAAACTTTTGTCGCACTTGGCCATTGCTGATTGTAATGAAGTCTAAACAAAATTATAACACAAAATAGACGAAAATTTTGAGGTAGGTTTGATGTCTGTACACTCAGGCCCAAAATGGGGTATCTCCTTTGAAGGGTACCGTCAAAGCGCCGACTTAATTTATCTAAAATAAATCATCTGTCCTTTTCTATCTGATAATGAAAGAAACAGATGCAATTAGAAATGTTTGAGAATTTTAAGTTTAGAGATGTAAGAACTAGCAGCAGTATTTTATGACTGCTGCAGAGGGTCACTTTAGATTCAGTGATACGTCATACAGCCTATAACCACAGAACAATCAAGATGCTTCAAATGATACCCCATTTGTATAATTTTATATACAAAATCTCAATCACTGTACAAACTACAATCTCATTTGTACAAAAACTTAAGAATAAAATCAAAGAACAATAATAAATAAATAAAAGATATGAGATAAATATATTTTTTTATAAAGTACACGTCAATTTGACTTAACCTCGCCTGATGGTAAGCTAAAGGCAAAGTCTCGGAAAGAGGGTCACCATCCACCATGTTAACAGTGGTGGCACTCAGCTTGACGGCCTCATCAGATGCCTTTTCACGCCCCATTTAAAGGACACGGGACTGTAGGAAAAAGTATTTTTTTTAATTCAATTGAATTCCACACAGTGCTATCTAGACTCATGCTGCCAGACCAGGTGGAACGTTTTGGTGACTCATTGCTATGCTGCACAATTAAGACCTGGAACTCCCTGCCAGCTCACATGTTTCCTTCTTTCTACAGTCCCGGGTCCTTTACGAGGGGCGTGAAAAAGCAAGGAATGCTGTCGGGCTGAGTACCACTATTAACTATATGGTACATGTTTTTTTTTTTTTATCGTGCGAAAAATCCCCACGGATACCACCCCCACGGAGCCGGTGGAGGCGGTTATGTCGGACTCGAACCGACTAAAACGCACGCCGTCTTGGGTCCTTGGCTGCCGGAGGTGAGATTGCCAAAAGCATATCTCTCGCACCCCGGCAGACCCAGGACCATCTCTTTCGAGATGGCCCCCTTCGGGTTGTGGGGACCAAAATGTCCCCATCTAGCCCCGGTTACGGGGAGGCGCACTTTGCGCCGCCGCCGCGGCCTGCTTCTGCTAGGGTGACAGGCGGCTCCACCGGTCACCCCCAGGCCAGCGCTCATGGAGGACGGAGGTCGTTCTGCGACCTCCGACGTCCGGTTCGCCTTCGCTCTGCACGGGCTTCCCGGGCCCGGAGTCTGGTCCGGACCCGACCGGCCGCCTCCTTCTCGAGCATTACTTGCTCGCAGAAGGAGGCGGCCGCACCCCAAGCGTTTGCGCATCGTACCATCGCTGTGAGCAATGTGGCGAGTGTGAGGACTCCCACCCCTAGAGCCGCCACTAGGACCCGCCTCGGCGTGTCCCACGCCGGGCACTCGGTCAGCGTGTGCAGCTCTGTGTCCTCGCTCGCATCACAGTGATGGCACTCGGACGTTGGCTCCTTCCGGATCCGACACAGGTAACTCCCGAAACACCCGTGTCCGGTAATCACCTGCGTCAGCCGGTACGAGAGGCTGCCGTGTGGCCTCTCTAGCCACTCCTCCATGATGGGTCTTACCGCCGCTATTACGGCGTGCCCTGCGCTTGGTCGCCCAAGTCGTTGCTCCCATTCCGCTACCATGTCCTTGTGGAGCTGAGACCTCACGGCCCGAATTTCTTCGGGCTCGGGTTCCCGTCCCTGCTCCCGCGCCTCCTTACGATACCGATATAGCATCGAAAGGGCTCTCGCATCCAGGTTCCACGGTAGGGATCCGGCAAGGAGACTCGCCGCCTCGAAGGATATCGTGCGGTACCCCCTAATGGCCCTGCTGGCCATTGCACGCTGCGGTCCACGCAGCAGACGCGCATTGTGGACCGTCAGGGTGTCCGCCCATATTGGGCACCCATATAGGGCCATGGATCGCACGACTCCCGCGTAGAGTCTCCTGCAGGAGTCATCCAGCCCCCTCATGTTGGGCAGCAGCCGCCCCAAAGCGGCAGCTGTGTCCTTCAATTTGGGGGCCAGTCTTCGGAGATGCTCCCCGAAGTTCCACCGGCCATCAAGTACAAGCCCCAGATATTTCATCTGGGCCTTGACGCCGATGGAAATGTCTCCCACTATGAGGCTGGAATCCTCCGGTGGCACGCGCCGAGGCCCATGAAAGAACATGGCCTCGGTTTTATGCAGAGCCACCTCGAGACCCAGCCGCCGAATCCGTTCCACGACTTGGGCAACCGCGGTCGTGGCCTTCAGGGTCGCTTCGCGGTATGTAGCCCCGCACGCCGTCACCAGCGTGTCATCCGCATAACACGTGACGGCGGCACCGTCCACGAGCTCACCGCGAAGCACCCAGTCGTAACCGATGTTCCACAGTAGCGGTCCCAGGACCGATCCCTGCGGAACACCGCACGACATCTCTCGCCGACCGAGCCCGGTCGCACTTGGGTAGACGACTGCTCTCTCCGACAGATACGCCCCGACTATGCGGCGAAGGTAGAGAGGCACTTCGTGATACACGAGCGCCTCCCTAATGCAGCCCCAGGGCAGGGTGTTAAATGCGTTGGCGATGTCCAGTGACACCGCCAACACCACCTCGCCCCGAGCGACGGCGTCCTTCGCCAGAGTCCTCACGCGCATGATGGCATCCACGGTGGAGCGCCTCCGGCGGAAGCCATACTGGCCATCCGCCAGGTCAGGCCCTACCCTGGATAGGTGCTCGACGAGGCGCTTTGCAATGACTCTTTCAAAGAGCTTGCACACCTCGTCGAGCAACACTATGGGCCTGTAGGCGGACGGTGAGTCCGCCGGGCGCCCCGCCTTTCGGATGAGGACCAGTTTTCCCGTCTTCCACATCTTCGGAAACTGGCCTCGCTCCAAACATGCGCTGAGAAACCCTCTCAGCCGGGGCTCGAGAGCATCTTCTTCTCCTAGAGCTAGGACCCACGCTCGGCCTGGAATGCCGTCGGGTCCCGGGGCGGTGTTCTTGGCCTTGAGCCTTAACACCGCCAGCTCTAGCTCCACCCAAGTGACCTCGGGCACGTCGTCGTCATCCACGTTGGGCGCCATAGGCGACCTAGGTGGCGGAGTCATCTGCGGTGGAATATGTTCCACCGCCCGCGCTGGGAACAGGGAGCCAACAACTCCTCCGAGCAGCTCCGGCTGGAGACACCGGGTTAACGGCGGGGCCCGGGGGCGCAGCTTGCCCCTTACCATAAGGTAAGGCCGCCCCCATGGGTCCCGCTCCGGCGTCTCCAGCAGCTCCTTGTGAGCTGCAGCCTTCGACTGCTTTATAGCTACTCGGAGGGCCTTTCTGGCCTCCCTGTACCCCGCATGAAGCTCCGCCTCTCGGGGCTCCATATCTGCGGGGCGGCTACGCCTCCTTCGGAATCTGGTCCACCGGCGGAAAGCGATCACGGAGGCCTGTCGCAGCCTCGCGATGTCCGCTGACCACCAGTAGACCTGACGCCTCGGATTATAGGGCGGAGCCCTAGGCATAGCCGCGTCGCAGACACGCGTCATGGCCTCCCGGAACCACGCCGCCTCATCGTCTATGTCGACAGGCCTGTCCGGCGCAGAGGCCCAGGCCTGTACGATGGCGGCCTCCAGGAGGACCTCCCGATCCATTCGCTTAAGCACCCAACGTGGCTCGCGTGGAGCCGGTGTAACCGGCGCGGCGCCCGCAGGAGGGGAGACGTCAAACCGAATGTATCGGTGATCCGACGCTGTCCCCACCTCCTCAAGGACACGCCAGCCCTGCACACGGCCTGAGAGCGGGGCGCTCGCGAACGAAAGGTCCACAATTGAGTCGCCCCAGCTCTTCTCGCACGTGGCGACGGCCCCGCGATTCAGGAGAACTAGGCTGAGACTATCAGCCCAGCTCTCCACTGCCCTGCCCCTCGGGTTCGTGCGCCGGGAACCCCAGTTCAGAGACCAGGCGTTAAAGTCCCCGAGCACCAGAACCGGGTGAGGGTAACAGGTATTGACGACGACGGCCAGATGATCCAGCCACTGCTGGTACTCATCTATGACTCGATTCGGCGAGAAGTAGACTGCCACGACCGCTATTCCCCCCACAAGTGCTGCTACGCAGCCATTCCCCCTTGTTACGATAACAAGGGGGGGGCTGCCGGCAGCGGCGTTGTGCACCAGTGCCACCGACCCGTTCAGGTCGGTTTCCCAGGCAGGCCCGAGAAACCGATGAATGTACGGCTCGGCGACAGCGGCGACATTAATGCCCCACTGTGCCATGCTCTGGAGCAGAAGTGCCTGAGCATCGACACAGTGGTTCGCATTCGCCTGCAGGACGCGGAGCTGAGGATCCATTATGGAACCCCCATCTCCGCGCCCTGCCGCGAATCAGAGACGGAGCGCCTGCCTCCCGGCTTCGGCCTCCCCGCGGTGCAGGCCTTGGCACCAACCCTATGGTCGGCCGGCTTGCCCTCCGCTGAACACCTAAAACAGTGCAGCGGAGCTTCGCAATTACCGGCCTTATGACCGGGCTGGCCACAACGGAAGCAACGGTCACCGACCGCTACTTCCGCCGCGCACTGCACCCCCACGTGGCCCACCGATAGGCATCGGAAGCACCGTGCCGGTCGGGCCTGCAGGAGCCGTACCTGCACCTTTTGGAAGCCCCCGATGAGGAGGCTCCGCCCATCGGCAACCTTTTGGGCTGCCGCGATGGGGCAGCCGACAACTGCTGCCCCCAGTCCACGACGGCCGAAGCGTATTGCTCCGACCCTCACTGTGTCCTGAGGACAGCCTCCGGTCTCCACCACGGCGAGCCTATATGGTACATGTTTGTGATAGTTACCCTCTTTCCGAGACTTTAGAACCGGAGTTACTAATATTCCCTCTAACCCCTCCAACTAAGCTAAATTGCTTGTGCTAGGAGTGGGTTCACATCGGTAGTGTAATGGCCAGGATTCGAACCCGGGGCCTCTTGCCTTTAGCTTACAATCAGCTGAGGTGAAGTCAAATTGCCTGTTTTTTTAATGTTACCTTCAGCGTCTTCTTGTTTCATTTTAACATTGTCCCCCTCAACTGGAATCATCTGGATCACATCTTGCAATCTCATGTGTCTATCAGGCATTATTTGTAGGTTCACTTGCTGTAAGAATAACACAACATTAACAGCTAAATCTTGTCTCACATCTCTAGCATGCAGACGATGTCAAAATTATAATCGCAGTACTATTGCTAACCTCTCCAAATTGCGAAACTTGTGGAGTAATGGACGACGTACAACACATCCTCATGGAATGCGCGCACTACCAGACTGGAAGAGATCAACTGATGGCAGACTTAGAGGTGAATAAGTCGGACATAGGTGCCTCCACAGAATACTGACCACTCCTAATTCAGAGGAAGCGTTCTATTTATATAGAATGCTTTCTATAGTACCTACTTAATGTTTTAGTTTTTATTACTTGTTTTGTAAAGATAATACAATATGTACTAGCAGGGCGACATATACTTATTGTATAAAATCTTTAAATAAGTAAAAAATAAAAATTGCTATTGCTACAACACTAGATTCATTAAAGAAATAAATTTTGAAACAACTATGACGTTACTTGTTAAGATACTCGCTGCAGGTATGAGTCAATATCAGACCACTCACCACATTACTTCTCAGCAACTGAGTGAACAGCTCCTCACTCTGGATACATCTCCTCCTCAGCTCGTAGCTGTTCTCGAGGCTTGCACAACAGAGGTCACAGACCCATATCGGTCTGTAGTCTTCTGTAACAAACTGTTGAACATAATTACATTACTAATCATTTATATATAACATGTATGTATTAACAAAAAAAAAGGATCTAAGTATGTTAATCCACATTCTAGATTCCATTACACAAGCTAGTTAAGCTTACTATGGGTCTAGATAGCATTGTGTGGAATGTTGTAGAATATTGATTATTATTATTTATTACTCATATACAGGGTGTTTCTTTTAAGGTGTCAAGCCGCCACTAGCTGGTAGCAGGGTTCCATACCTATCGATTGAACCCCCATGTATGTTCTACGATTTTTTGTAGTTTCCGAGATATAATTTCTTTTCGTTATTTTTTATAATTACGTGTCCACGTGGCTTTAAATAATTACAACTTCTTTTTGGTTCGACTTTTCTTGGATATTTTTTTATTATAATAATGCCTATTGATTGCAGTATTATGGACAAAATAATCTCCTTCCTAACTTTTTTTATGCGGGGGTGCCGCATGTGCATTTCAGTCGCTGGGCGGCATTTTGAACATTTATTGTAATAATTTAATAATAAATTGTTTTATAAAGTAATTTAAGTTTTATTTTGGCTCCTTTAATTTTACCACTAATTTCAGCGAATAATGCCCTGTTAAGAACATTATTTTTTCTATTATTATGAAAGCTTATGAGGCTAGACAGTTTTTAAAATTAGTAAGAAGCTATGGAATACCTTTCTTTTTTTTATTTAAGTCTGAATTTCCATTAATGTTCTGCATAATTCCCTATTTTTTTATTATCGATTAAAATTTTTACATCTTGTATCAAAGTTAGGAAGGAGATTATTTTGTCCATAATACTGCAATCAATAGGCATTATAATAATAAAAAAATATCCAAGTAAAGTCGAGCCAAAAAGAAGTTGTAATTATTTAAAGCCACGTGGACACGTAATTATAAAAAATAACGAAAAAAATTATATCTCGAAAACTACAAAAAATCGTAGAACATACATGGGGGTTCCATCGATAGGTATGGAACCCTGCTACCAGCTAGTGGCGGCTTGACGCCTTAAAAGAAACACCCTGTATACTTGATGAGCTGAAATTTAGGAATGTTAGTAGTGAGTGGGAAATTAACTCACACCCAATGCATGCACTACCGCCACACCACAGAAACTCTCAAGAATTTGCCCTAAGGAATTGGTAGCTTAGTGGTTAAGGAGTCGGCCTTACGATCAAGAGGTCCCGAGTTCGAATCCCGGCCATTACACTACCAACATAAACCCACTCCTAGCACGAGCAATTTAGCTTAGTTGGAGGGGTTAGAGGGAATATTAGTAACTTCGGTTCTAACCCTTTAGAGTCTTGGTTCCAGAAAGCTATAATCTGGGAATTATCAAGTGAGTGACCACAATGTCAATGAAAGTGCCTTTCATATAACTCTGCCTTTGAAATTTACTTTAGTTACATTGGTTGGTTGGTGGTGTTTGGTATGAGGTGTTTTATTGCTATGTTACTGTGAGTACATACAGCAGCATTTGAACAAAGTAGACGAATGGCTGGAAAAATGGCGGATCAAGACAAGTGTTTCAAAGTCAACGCACATAACTTTCACCCTGCGAAAAGAGAATTGCAAGTCTGTTACACTGGGTGGAGAAATATTACCGCATAAGACCAGCGTGAAATACCTGGGACTACGCCTTGATAGACGGCTCACTTGGGGTCAACATATCAAGGCAAAGAGAGATGAAGCCAATATACAGTTCAAGAAACTACACTGGCTCATTGGGCAGCAATCCTCGCTATCACTGGACAATAAACTCCTAGTGTGCAAGTGTATAATAAAGCCGATATGGTCATACGGCATTGAACTGTGGGGCTCTGCAAGCAACTCAAACCTGGAAGTACTACAGAGATTCCAGAATAAAGCCCTTAGAACAATTTCCAAAGCACCCTGGTTCAGTCGCAACTCTGAAATTCATGAGCACCTCCAAATACCTACAGTAAAGGATGAAGCTAAAAGCTGTTGCACCACATACAAAACAAGGCTGAATAGACACCAAAATCCCCTAGCAAGGAGCCGCCCTCATTAATGGTAGCCACCAAAGACCACGCCTACAAAGGTGCAATATTCTGGAGATAGACCAAAGACCTTGACGGTCCTTATAACTTTTGACCATGCTTGATGGAGCATTGGTCATTTTCAACATGACACTACGAGCAAAAATCTGATTATGACTGCATTGGTCGATTGCAGATACAGAAAGGAAGAGAAAAAAAAAACTGTGAGGACGCTACAGATGCTAGTGTCAAGCTTGTGACTGTCTAATGGACGGATCACTTACCGGCATTTTTATTAAGGCCTCGTAGATGTCGAGTAGATGTGTGTTCACAATGGAACACAACGGCGTGACGTCCGAGAGACATATTCTACACATCGACAGCTTCTTCATGGTTGAGTTCATCAGTTGAATAACGCTGTTTATATTGCTTGGGTTAGTAGTAATTAGAGACCTGAACTTCAACTGAATACTTTGAGCTGTTTTCCAATCACACAAGCAATTAAAAAGAAAACACTCAACTTCTATTTATGATTCCTGTTCAAAAATCGCCACGTTCTTTCACTTTACCTTTAGAAAATGAATAATTTATTTGATGTCGTTGTACAAGTAAGCCAGAGATTTATAATAGTGAATAATGAGCCCGCAGATATGCTAGTTAAGTAGTTTATTGCTGTATTTCACATTAAATAATGTTATTGAAATTGAAATTGAAGGCGTCCTTAAAGGTCAGAGACATAGTAAATATAAAGACGTGAAGCTACTACGAAATTCATTCATAAAATCATATTGGGAAAACGCCAATTCTCCATCTTGCTTTCCAACGTAGTGGGGATGTAGTAGCACATGATTGGTCAAATAAAATTGCTAGTGATGCGGTGTAGAATTTTAATTATCGATATTTTCCCAAATATTTAAAGAACGAAGACCACTTTCCATACATAGTGAATGACTTTTAAAATGCCGTTGACTTTTTATTATTCTATCGCATAATGGTACTGGTATTACTGATGAATAGACACTAAAACATTTTTTACAAAAAAAAAACAAAAATATTAAATAAAAATTCGAAAAATTTTTTTTTGTCCAAATCGATTTTATTTTTATGCCAATGTGTTATGTACCTGGAGTACTACTAAATATATATATATATATATATACTACGTGTTACAGAAATGCGTGGTCATTTTCTGGGGACGCATTAGGTGCGATATAAATAATATGTCGGTGGGGGTATCAAATCCGATTTACTTGCTATGACGTAGAAAAATAATTTTCTTTTTTATCGACCATGTGTAAACTAGTGGAAATTGCCGATAAACGCACAACACTAAAAAATAACCAGGCCTCCAACAGTTGGAGCGCGTTATTACAAATGAACTCTACGGTTTGAACCCGAGTAGGTTTACCACACGATCTAAGTTAATAGGCTCTGTCTCACTATCATCGGTACTCACCCTCTAGCTAGGTAAATATTTTGATGTTATCAGGCAAAGAAATTCTGAAACCGCTTATAACTTGTTAAAATAGTATAAAAATGATAACAAGATTCACTTTAAGGAATAAGAAGACATTTTATTTTCCTGTAATCATCCATGCTGAATGTTTGCCTTGTCTCAAAATTTCCTTTACCTAAGGTTAACCTACATTTAATACCAGGAGCCGTGGATCACCGAAATCCCTGATACGCCCCCTAATATTTAACTTTTTAAAATTGGTTCCGTATCCAATTTAAAACTTCCAATGTGCGTCATGCATGGTCATGATACGCGATCTGGCCTTCTACATCCATTATTTAAGTTCTTTTATTGAAATGTCATACAAAATTTGTCACATAGTAAATAGTAGGTAGAGATCCTTTGAAGCGGCGAGTCTCCTAGCCGGATCGCCACCGTGGATCCTGGAAGCTAGATTCTGTGGCACTGTATCGGTTCCGTAAGGAGGCGTGGGAGGGGGGATATGATCTCGAGCCCGAAGAAATTCGGGCCGAGAGATCCCGGCTCCACCGGATCATGGTGGCGGAGTGGGAGCGACGACTTGAGCAACCACGCGCAGGGCATGCCGTCATAGAGGCGGTAAGGCCCATCATGGGGATTCCATTCGGCTAGAGAGGCCACATGGCAGCCTCTCGTATCGACTGACGCAGATTATCACCGGGCACGGGTGCTTCGGTCGGTATCTGTGTCGGATCGAAAAGGAGCCAACGTCCGAGTGCCATCATTGCGACGCGAGACACGCTCACCGAGTGTCCGGCATGGGCCGGTCCGATGCGGGAGCTAGTGGCGGCCCTGGGAGTGAGAGTTCTCACCCTCGCCACCCTGCTCACAGCAATGGTCCGCTGCGCGGACGCGTGGGCGGCCAGCCTCTCCTTCAGCGAGCAGGTAATGGTCGTGAAGGAGACGGCGGAACGGGAGAGGCGGCGCGAGCGAGAGACACTCGCGGATCGCGCTACCCGCGCGCTCAGGCAATTCGGGCGTCGGAGGGCGCTGACTGACCTCCGGACCCCATGAGCGCGGGCCTGGGGGTGACGGGTGGAGCCGCCTGTCAGCCCAGCAGAAGCAGGCCACGGCGGCAGCGCGCTGAAAAGCGCGCCTCCCCATTCCGGGGGCGAGTCGGGGACCCCGTTGCACCCCCTGGCCCTGGGTCAGCCGGGGTGCGAGGGATGTGGCGATGACAACCTCACCTCCGGCCTAGCACCACGACCCACAGTCGGCGTGCGGTTTTAGTCGGTTCGAGTCTGAAATAACCTCCCCTTCCGTCTCCGGTAGGGGAGGTATCCGAGGGGATTTCCGCACGAAAAAAAAAAGTAGGTAGAGATCAACCTATCTTAAACAGAAGCCTTTAATTCCAAACTTTTAGATAGGTACACGATACACACACGGTGATGCTTGGTCGGGAAACGACGCAGCACACCCTGGTAACGGAGACGGTAGCACCTCTCTCCAAAGGCTGCTGCTCAATTCCGACCGAGGCGGAAGGGGCCCTGTAAAGGGTTGCTACGGTTTTTTCACGTGCTGACTGGTAGAAGACAGTAGAGAGCAGGCAAAGCCTCAAATAGTTGTTTGATTCTTCGGTAGGGGTGACAAGTGCGGCCAACTGTCACCCCAGCAGAAACATCGCGCCGCGGCGGCAGATGGCCCCTCCTGTCCGCGTTTAAGATGGATACACCGTACTTTCCAATATCGAGAGAATCTCAATAGCGCAGAGGGCCCAGATTTTGTTAACCAGTAACATAAATAACGGCACTGTACAAGGTTTACAAAGAACTTTACCCGGATAGCATAGACTTTGGGAGGTCCTTCATAAGCGTTCGTTAAAGTAACATTCATTGCGGAATCCTAAAATATTTCATAATAATAAAATATCGTCTCTTTCACTCTAAACTGCCACGCCCTTCCACGCCCCTTTTTTATGATTGATTCCGTACCTATATTATTTAATGCAAAAATATCACAATAACTTCTCATAAAGGATAAATAACAAGCAAAATGAAGAAAAAACATATTCGAATACCAGGATAGCATAAATTTTAAGAGCCGTTTCATTCAAATTACAAATGCTACGGTACCCTAAAATAATTGATAAGAAAAAACATTTCTCTTTTTTTCTGTACCTACCTAAATAGGGTAAACTGACCAATACCTTGCCATGGTCACAA
Organism: Eilema sororculum; assembly: GCA_914829495.1. Lineage (NCBI taxonomy): Eukaryota > Metazoa > Arthropoda > Insecta > Lepidoptera > Erebidae > Eilema > Eilema sororculum. The sequence continues at coordinate 11,061,558 of OU618559.1, forward strand.
CTTTTTTCTGCAATACAACTGTATTACCTATGCTTAAGTTTTTTTCGAACATGGTTAGAAACAACGGATTAATCTTCAGTCAGTGTATCTTAAGACAAATAAATAGCGACGTATTTTTATTAATTTATTTTTAGTACTTACGTATTAAAGTTATGCAATTTTGTGTGAAGAAACGTTACGAAATTAAGGGTAAACGTAGGTATTCTATCTGAATAAATAGCGAACTTACTACGTTCAAATACCTACTTATTTACGTGTGAAACAAGTTAAAAGAAAAGCAACAGTACACATAAACTGAGTAGTAATACGATATTTTTCCGAGTAAGTACAACGCTGATGAGTTCCTTTACATTCAAACGTGTTATCTCATTCAATTGTCCAATCCAAAAAAACTTACTTTAAAAAAATGGCTCAGTCATTTTTAATATTAAAATATTTTTAACTGGACGAAATTCAGTACATCTACCCTAAATTAATAGGTGAAATGTTCGCCGCGGAGTCCTTTGAAGAAGCCGCGGCGCGTGCCGGCGTTTTTGACAAAATGCCGCCAAGGTTACCGAAAAAGAGTGCCGCAAAATAATTGGTTTTTAACTGAACGAATAGGTAAACATCAGTGTTGCCATAACTGATTTTATGAAATCAAACATACGATTGTTTAAAAATGTTAGAACCAGGGTGGACTAGAATAGTATGTAATACAAATTGGTAGATTAGAATGTATTTTTACGAATTTATCCTTTTAAACGACGAAAAGCGGTTCATTTGCTTTGCGTCTTGTCATTCGCAAAGTAGGTACGGACGCAAACAAAAATATTGCGCCAATATATGAATTGAATAGGTTATGGAGTAACTGCTTACCTATTTCTTAAAATTTCCTTAAAATATTAGTAATCATTGCAATTACTAATATTCCCCTAACACCACCAACTAAGCTAAATAACTTGTACCTAACTTGGACTGGATTCACGTCGGTATCGCGGTAGTGGTTTTTCATCTTAGCGTTAATCCCAGTCGCATCCGAAGCTTTCAGCTCGGAGTCTGGGGTCCACTTTACCAGTCTCACGGTGGATTTGACAGAACTTCGATATTTTCTGTGCAACGACTGCCATCTGATCTCCAAAACGGTAGTGTAATGGCTAGGTTGAATCCTAGCCATTACACTACCGTGATACGATAGCCTAACCTTCGATTTTAAGTAGCAAGTAGCAAGGCCTAATTTGACCACTGAGCCAGCTATTAGGTAGGTTAGTTAGTAGGTACCTACTTCTACATTCAGATTCTTAGCGCGAACAAATAGATAACAAATAGCAAACAAAAATTCTTGCTTTATTTAGTAGGTACCAAATGCAATTTGAAAACAAAAATATTGTTCTCGAGAAGGGATTTTTTAACGATTAATTAGTTTTATGCACCTTTAAATTAAAACGAAGATATGTGAATATTTTTGAAAATTAAATTGTTGTTGTTTAAAATTCTACGTAATTTTACCTTAATTATTAGGTGGCAACATTCGTAAGTACTTGTTCCAACTCTTTCTGTTTGTTGATTTGTTGTAGTCGGTGTTTTGTTGTTGCGTGAAGATGTCGGTTTTCAGTAATAGCGAATATTGTGAGATGAAGCTTTGTGTTGGTGTAGCGGATGGTAGCGTGTGATAGCCTCGTCGGCTGTACAGTGTAAGATTTTTGGACGGAAAGGATATAAAAAGGGCACAGACTAAAAATTTATACATTTGAAAGAAAAAATTAAGTGGTTAGCTTAAGTAGATGCCGATTATTTGTATTCTCAGGTTGCAGTGTGCTTAGGGCTTTCTGTCAGACTTTCCTTGTGATAACCGGAGTTTCGAATAATTCGCCCAGAAGGACGTAAAATCTACAAAGATTTTTTACAGTCTTTGAGTAACTAACTTTTAATTTAAAAATGGAAGTAATTTCTTGTTCAACTAGTTATATCATATTGATTTTGTAGTTTTATAGATGTAAAAAATGTTTTAGTATCTATTCATCAGTAATACCAGTACCATTATGCGATAGAATAATAAAAAGTCAACGGCATTTCAAAAGTTATTCACAATGTATGGAAAGTGGTCTTCGTTCTTTAAATATTTGGGAAAATATCGATAATTAAAATTCTATCACCGCATCACTGGCAATTTTATTTGACCAATCACGTGCTACTACATCCCCACTACGTTGGAAAGCGAGATGGAGAATTGGCGTTTTCCTCTTATGATTTTATGAATGAATTTCGTAGTAGCTTCACGTCTTTATGTTTACTATGTCTATGGTCAACTCTAACAACTAAGCATCATAGACATAAAGCATAGATATTTTTTTTCTTTAGTTCCTTTCGGAACAGGCTTTTCCTTTCGGAACAGGCGGGAGGCGGGAGGCGGGAGGCGGGAGGTGGGAGGCGGAGTCAGAGTCGCAAATGCAATTATGGATTTAAATTATTACACAAATTATGACACTTGATCGTTTATGACCAATGGAATTAGTGAGAGTAATTTTATGTCATTTTACGATTAGTGCAACTGAAGCGTTATTTCTAATGAAATTATGGCATGACCATATGGCATATGAAATGTCTTTCGAAAACCTCAAACCACGAAGATTCCATGTCAATTCAAAGAACCTATGGCAATAAAACGGCAATTTCATACTTTAACCCCTATTATATTCGTAATCAGCAACCCCAAAAACCCCGAAAACTATACCCATATAGATTTTGGTGAAAATGTCGAGTCCGCCATCTTGGATCGGTATATGGATGATATCTTCGTAATCAGCAACCCCAAAAACCCTGAAAATGAATATTGCGAGTCCGCCATCTTGGATCGCTAAATGGATGTATAGTGGGCTTCCACTATATTATATTTATCCGCGGTGTAAAGTAGGTAGGTACTCACGGTTGGCAGCAATAAAAGTTCATAGAAGTTTGAAAGGAGATATAATAGTCAATAAGCACAGAACACACAACACAGAAGTTAGATAGGAGTAACGCACAAGAAGTAAAATAGCGAGTAAAGCACAGCGATAAGAAGCGAAACACATATAGTCAATATTATCCTAATTTTATACTATTGTAATATTTTACAATTAACAATTTTCGATACGCGGTAGGCGGTGGAAAATGTTGCATCGAGCGACACAGTGTACCGTGTATAAGGTGCGGCTAGACTAAACTCGGGAGCGGCCACCACGCGGCGCTGGCGCAGCGTCGCCGGCCGGTCAACCAGTCTACGAAATAGTTCCCTCGTTCATTCAGTGCGCGTTTCCATAGCACGACACTATCGACACAAAAGTTGGCTACTACGGACGAAACTTTTGTGTCGGAATGTTGGTGTAATAAATAAATATGAACTGTGTATAGGTAGTATAGATATTATGTTATTATTGTATGTATGTTTGTGTATTATAAGTGTGAACATAAATTTATATAATATATTGTGTATATGTATCATCTGTGTAGGAAATATAATGTAAAGTGTAAAACGCATATGTGTATCCCCACATCACTCCCCCCCAGAGGCCGTCACTACGGACGATAATAATCCGGGAATCGAACTCGGCGACCAGATCGGGTTGTTCTATCAGGTATCGGATCTGGTACACTTTGCCGTAGTGGAAGCGGGTCCGATAAATTGGGTAGTGGGGGGTTAGGGGTGGTACTGGGTGTCGGGTTCACAAGTAGGTAGGCCGGTTTTAGGCGGTCTATGGTTACTGTGACGCTTTTGCCTTTCACTAGTATCTTGAAGGTTTTATCTCCTCGTTCAAGCACTGGGTAGGGACCGGTATAAGGGGGCTGTAAGGAACCTCTTGAGGAATCATCCCTTAGAAAAATATGGCTCGAGGAAGACAGATCTTTGTAAACGAAGATGTTGTGCTTGCCATGGCGAGCGGCAGGTGTAGGGCGGAGCTTAGAGGTCAAGTTTCTGAGACGCGAGGTAAAATCTGATACGTCCGTTGTACCAGGAGTAGGCGTCTCCATAAACGAGTTCAGCCGGTGAGCTGTTGAGGTCCTCCTTGAACGAGGCCCTTATGCCTAGAAGGACTAGGGGTAAGCTCTCTGCCCAACTGCAGTCCGCGTGGCACATCAGGGCCGCTTTAAGCTGACGGTGCATCCGTTCTACCAGTCCATTGCAAGCCGGCCTGTACGCGGTTGTGCGGCGATGTCTGAATCCAATCACTTTTCCAAGGTACTGGAAAAGTGCGGATTCAAACTGCCGCCCGCGGTCGGTTACTATATCCGTTGGACATCCAAATCTGGATATCCACGATATCAACGCCTTCCCGACCGTTTCGGCCGTAATGTCGGTCATCGGTGTGACTTCCGGCCAACGGGTGAAACGGTCTACCGCCGTCAGACAGTAGCGATAGCCCTGGGATATGGGTAGAGGGCCAATGATGTCCACGTGGATAAACGCAAAGCGCGCGCGAGGCAGGTCAAACGTGCCCAATGGTGCTGACACGTGACGGTTTACTTTCGCGCGTTGACACTCAAGACACTTTCGTGACCACTCTCGGCAATCCTTTCGTAAGCCAGGCCAGACGAAACGCTCGGCTACCAACTTGATGGTGGCTTTTGCACCAGGGTGACTGAGGCTGTGAAGGTTGTCGAAGGTCTGCTTCCTGAATGGTTTGGTGACGAAAGGTCTTGGTGTTGGTGAGCTCATGTCGCAGTATATGGTAATATTACTGCCGGGGAGTATGAACTTCTGTAGGCGGAGAGAAAATTCTCCATCTACAAATTTTAGTACCTCCTGGTTGGCAGCCTGTGATGCTGCAAGCTGCTCAAGGTCTACAGGACTATGCAGTTCCTCGACCCGTGGAGGTGTATCGGCGACGACATTGTCTTTACCCGAAATATGTCGGATATCGGTCGTGAACTGCGATATATAGTCTAAGTGTCGGAACTGGCGTGGTGAACAATTGGCTTTACGTTCGTGGAAGGCAAAAGTGATGGGCTTGTGGTCGGTAAACACTGTGAAGTGTCTAGCCTCCAACATGTGTCTGAAGTGCCTAATGCTCTCGTATATGGCCAAGAGTTCACGATCGTAGGGGGAGTATTTTTGCTGCGAAGGGCTAAATTTCCGCGAGAAAAACGCGAGTGGTTGCCATTTCCCATCCTTCAGCTGTTGCAAAACTCCTCCCATCGCCAAGTCCGACGCGTCTGTTACCAGTGCGAGCTTTGCGTTGCAATCTGGGTGTGCCAGCAGTGCGGCATTTGCGAGACTCGTTTTGCACTGGTTAAATGCAACGAGTGTACTTCCAGAAATGTCGACAGGGTGGGAGTTTTTTACTGACCCGGCAAGTAAGGCGTTTAAGGGGGCTTGAACCTGCGCAGCGTTTGGTATGAACCTGCGGTAAAAGTTAAGCATACCCAAGAAACGTCTAAGTTGTTTGACTGTTTGTGGGACGGGAAATTCGTGTATGGCCTGGACTTTGGAAGTGAGGGGTTTTGTTCCGGCTTCGGAGATCTGATACCCTAAAAAGGTTACCTCTGGGGCTCCGAAGACACATTTTGAGGTGTTGATCAGGACGCCGTAGTCCTTCATGCGCTGGAAGAGCTGTTGAAGGTGGTTTTCGTGAGCAGATGGCGATTCAGAGAACACACAGAAATCGTCAAGATAGCAGTAGACGAAGTCCAGCCCTCTCGTCATTTCGTCCACGAACCTCTGGAACGTTTGCCCAGCGTTCCTAAGGCCGAAATTCATGTATCCGAACTCGTACAGGCCGAAAGGAGTGGTTATCGCTGTCTTCTGAACGTCAGGCTCATGGACTTTGATCTGGTTGTAAGCCTTGACCAGGTCAATTGTGCTGAAAACTTTACAACCGGCCATACAGTGGGCAAAGTCCTGAATGTGCCTTATAGGATAGCGGTCTGGTATAGTCCGCGCGTTGAGCATCCAATAATCGCCACACGGTCTCCAACCATTGTCCCGTTTAGGCACTAGGTGCAGGGGTGAAGCCCAGGAACTTTCGGACGGGCGCGCTGTTCCATTAGCTAGCATGAGGTCGAATTCTTGTCTGGCTATTTTCAACTTGTCTGGGGCGAGTCTGCGGGGCGTGCAGTAAATGGGAGGGCCAGGTGTGGTGCGTATGTAGTGTACAGTGTCATGCTTTGGAGACCAAGGTGTGCCAGAAGGGCGAGTAATTTCGGGGAACTTACCTAGTAGCTCGTGGTACCTTGTGTCGCCGGATACAACCTTAACAGAACAAATATTAGTTTTGGCAATAGAAGCATTAGTACACAATGTCGTAGTGTTATCAATTAACTGTTGATTACGACAGTCGACAATTAAATTGTAGTGACATAAGAAGTCAACTCCGATTATTGGTTTCGTTACATTCGCGACCGTAAAACGCCATGGGAAGTTACGTCTGAGACCTATGTTTAGGTTGAGTTCTATGTAACCATAAGTGTCTATATTTGTACCGTTGGCCGCGCACAATTGGAAGTCAGTTTTTGAGCGTCGCTCACGAAGTGCAGAATGTGGGTAGACGCACAAATCACTCCCGGTGTCCACTAGAAACTGCATTTGCGTATTGCGGTCGAGGACGAAAAGGCGACCGGTAACAGCTGGGCAATCGTCAGTCGCCATTAGCGACTGCCCGTGTCTTTTCCCGCCTTGTTGAAGTCGCAAGGCTTGATGCAATTATGGGCCCGAGATCCATACCTGTAGTGATACCTACAAATTGGGTACTTCTCATAGCTAGCCTTGGATCTGGACCTGGATCTGGATCGTGAAGATGTTCGTCGTCGCTGCTGCCTGGAGCGGTCGTGTGGCTGATTATGCCTACGCGACTGGTCGTCGATCTTCATTGCGAGCTTTTCCACCATGGTCCTCAACTCTGCGATTTCACTCGATGTACCACTGCTCGCTGCTGCCGTAGATGCCACCACGGGAGGTGCCGTTAATTCTTGGATACGGTCTGCGAGATCTGCTAGCTGTTCCAGTGAGTGCGTGGGTTGGGACGCCAACACAGTCTGGATCCCGATAGGCAGCTGATTGCTCCAAATCTGTCTAACTATGTCCTCGGTGGCGGACGACCCGGCTAAATCCTGTAGGTGCCGCAGGAATTGGGATGGTTTCCGGTCACCCAGAGTCTCTTGGGTGAGCAGCTGCTTCACCTTCATCTCCTGTGAGGCTGATAAACGACGAAGGAGTTCGGATTTGAGCTTAGCATACCGGTTATTGACAGGAGGTTTCAAAATAATATCCTTCACTGTCTTCGCGTGCTGTATATCCAGGTTGGTGGTGACGGTGCTGTACTTAATGTTGTCCTCAGTAATACCATGGGTTTCAAATTGGCCCTCTAAAAGTGCGAACCATAGTTCTGGATCCTCCGCAGAGAATTTAGCCACCTTGATTGTCGGACGGGACGGTGCGATGGTCAACTTTTTCATTTTCCTTCGCATAGTAACATTCTTGTCACCCGAAGCCGCTGTGTGGGCTGCATCGCTGCTGCTATCACTCATGTTATTGTTCAGTTCGGGGTCACCAGTTATAGTGGGCTTCCACTATATTATATTTATCCGCGGTGTAAAGTAGGTAGGTACTCACGGTTGGCAGCAATAAAAGTTCATAGAAGTTTGAAAGGAGATATAATAGTCAATAAGCACAGAACACACAACACAGAAGTTAGATAGGAGTAACGCACAAGAAGTAAAATAGCGAGTAAAGCACAGCGATAAGAAGCGAAACACATATAGTCAATATTATCCTAATTTTATACTATTGTAATATTTTACAATTAACAATTTTCGATACGCGGTAGGCGGTGGAAAATGTTGCATCGAGCGACACAGTGTACCGTGTATAAGGTGCGGCTAGACTAAACTCGGGAGCGGCCACCACGCGGCGCTGGCGCAGCGTCGCCGGCCGGTCAACCAGTCTACGAAATAGTTCCCTCGTTCATTCAGTGCGCGTTTCCATAGCACGACACTATCGACACAAAAGTTGGCTACTACGGACGAAACTTTTGTGTCGGAATGTTGGTGTAATAAATAAATATGAACTGTGTATAGGTAGTATAGATATTATGTTATTATTTTATGTATGTTTGTGTATTATAAGTGTGAACATAAATTTATATAATATATTGTGTATATGTATCATCTGTGTAGGAAATATAATGTAAAGTGTAAAACGCATATGTGTATCCCCACAGATGATATATTCGTAATTAGCGACCTCAAAAACCCTGAAAGCGATACCCATATCGATTTTGGTGAAAATTTCGAGTCCGCCATCTTGGATTACTAAATCCATACTAATATTATAAATGCAAAAGTAACTCTGTCTGTGTGTCTGTCTATATGTTACGCTTTCACGCCTAAACCACTGAACCGATTTTAATGAAATTTGGTATAGAGGTAGATTAGACCATGAGAAAGGACATATTTATTATGCTATGTTTGGTCGCGATAACCGACATCGACGCGAGTGGAGCCGCGGGCAAAAGCTAGTTGATGATATATTCGTAACTAGCTTTTGCCCGCGGCTCCGCCCGCGTGGATGTCGGTTATCGTGACCAAACATAGCCTATGTCCTTTCTCAAGGTCTAATCTACCCCTATACCAAATTTCATCAAAATCGGTTCAGTGGTTTAGGCGTGAAAGCGTAACATACAGACAGACAGACAGACAGACAAACAGACAGAGTTACTTTGGCATTTATAATATTAGTATGGATTAGCGACCCCAAAAACCCTGAAAACGATACCCATACCGATTTTAGTGAAAATTTCGAGTCCGCCATCTTGGATCGCCAAATGAATGATATATTCGCAATCAGCGACCCCAAAAACCCTGAAACCGATTCCCATATCGATTTTGGTGAAAATTTCGTGTCCGCCATCTCGGATCGCTAAATGGATGATATATTCGCAATCAGCGACCCCAAAAACTCTGAAAGTATACAGAGTATAAATATATTATTATTGAATTGACGGTCCGAGACAAGTCACGACGTGATCCACTACGCACCCCGTGTTAATATCAATGAATGCGTGTCCGCGTGGCTGCTACGCGGTCATTGATGCAGTGTGGATGTGGACATCATTTGTCAAGCAGACAACACCGAACATCCTTTGAAAAAATCCGACTCCGACGGATCACCTCGTGACACGTAACTTTGATCCGTGACAGTACACAAATCAGCGTCCACACTAGACCCGGACAGTACATCGTAACACCGTACATTGTCGAGACGTTTGTTCCGTGTCTGACATTTCCTTTGAGTGTTCGGTATGGATAGAGACGATAACCTGGGACATTTTCCGCGTGACAAAAACCCGGCCACACTAACGAACTGACACTACGTTTACTGTTTTCTCTGTCTACGTGACGCGGTCACGAAGTACTGTACGGTGTAAATGTAACAAGTGTGGACGCAGGACGCACCATTAGCTATTCTAAGTCTATGAAAAAAGCATTACTTTTCACAACAGACTTTGAATCATAGACTTACACACTACGTTTGTTTTTTTCTGCCTACGATTTAAATGGAGCCAATTCTAGTCTCTACCTTTGTATTTCTTCGTTTTTAATCTTGCTAGAATGTTTCTTCTTCTTCTTATTTTATTAAAATGGCGCCTTGCATCGGTTTGCTAGAATGTTTATTGTAAAACATGAAAGAGACTGACTTATGGTCGGTGATGACAGTGAAGGGTTTTCCAAACAAACAATGTCACCACCATGAATCTATATATTAACATGAAAATAATAATAATATAATTATTATTATATTAATGAACATGTATACCTGCAAAAAACTGTAACATTAGCAAGATTAAAGCCCTCTTTGTCCAGTTCAGAATCTGTCCAGATGCACCGGAGGGGATTAATGACCCATCCGCTAGTGCCGACACGTGCGGGTCAGTTCAGTAAAACAAACTTTTTTCGTACAATGGCAATAACATAACATAACATACATACATAACATATTTTTTTATACCACTTAGGTGGCAGACAAGCACACGGTCCACCTGATGGAAAGTGGTTACCGTGGCCTACGGACAAGTGCAACACTAGAGGAGTCACACTCACGCTGCGTACCTACCCTGTAAGCACAGATAGTTTCTGTGCCGTCAGTGCAAAGGACAGCAGGACAAGCCTTTGGCCGTCCCAATGACAGCACAAAACCTCTAGTTAGCTCTGGTTACCTTATTCACCCCCGGGAAAACAACACAAGGTCATAATGGCAGTCAGACTGCTCAATTGGAATACCGTTGTGTCCTATCTCCTTACGAATACATTATTATAAGTGGTTATAGTTGCACCCTCACTCAGTTCATCTGAATGTAACTAACATTCAGATGAACTGAGTGAGGGTGCAACTTGTAACGTATTCATCACTACCAGTGAAAAATGAAATATACATATTAATGACATTCAGCACTGTCAGTGCTGCAGACCTATTATTATCTATTCAAGAATTGAAGGCTCTGCCAGCTATTACTATTGACATCGAATCTATGTAACTTTTTACCGCGCGCCCGGCACTAAAGCTCTAGTTAACTCTTAGTACTAGTACAAATTCGCGAGATTCGCATCGCCAAATAACTTTACTTAGTTATGGTATCCCTAGAAACTTTAAAAAGAGTTGGGCACCCTATTAGAAAGAGACGCACTACTACTTTGGAACCTCTCTCTCGGCTCGTTTCTCTGTTCATAGTGCGCAGTCCAGTTAGTATAAAGGTTCATGGTCACCGCTTCCGGAGAGACTCAAAAATAGCGTATGCAATGATATTACATACAATGAGCGTTGCCTCTTTTTCTACTGAAGAGTGGTTATGTTCACTCGTACTTAGTACACAGTACAAAACTGATGACAAGGCAGCATGGTCATAGTACCTTAGCCTGTTCTAAAAGGAAGTAAAGAAATAAAAAAAAACGAAAAAACCGGCCAAATGCGAGTCGGACTCGACCATGAGGGGTTCCGTAGAGTGACGTAATATAAAAGTTCTTGCAGTTCATTAAATGTTATTTTATTATTTTTGAGTTAATTGAATAAAAGGCGAGAATTGCGGTTTATGACGTATTAAGAAAATCACTTACTAGATCTAGTAATTAAATTTATTACTCTTTTTTCTTTTTTTGTGTGGAATTCTTAATGCAGTTCACAGAATACATCTACTTACCAAGTTTCAACAGAATAGGCCTTGTAGTTTCATAGAAAAGTGGCTGTGACATACGGACGGATAGATGGACGAATCTATACGGGTTTCGCTTTTGCCTATTAACTACGGAACCCTAAAAAGAACCTCTGTCAAATTGGCGTTTTACCTTTATTGATTTTTTATGAATTCATATATTGATATTGATTAATATGTATTGAAAGTACATTTTACTTTACAACGAACTGAAGTACATTTTACTTCGTCGATTCGCTTATGAAGAAGAAGAAGAAGATTTTCCTTTAAAGTACATAAAGTATTGAATTTCCGAATATTTCGATTCGATAAATAACTATAGATATTCTTGTTAAACTGTGTAAATATACTATAAAATAGTTATATATTTATTATAAGTAAACATTTAGTGGTAGAAAGCATTGCGTTAACAGCAGTTGCAACTTGCAATTTCCCTTTTTACTCACTTTATGTGAAGAAGTGATAGAAAACACGTTTGAACCTCCGAACTGCAATATGGAGGAGCGGACATCGTCGATGTGTCGGATTTGTTTAGCAGAGGACGTTAGAATGATTAAGATAGCAGATATTCATCTTCAAAACATGTATGAACAGCTAAGTCTGCGACCAGTAAGTACCTTTTATTTTAATGTTTACTAGTTGATCCGGCGAACTTCGTACCGCCTTGTGGCGTCCGATCCCATTCCCGCTGCACCCTCTACTATATTAGGCATGTATTATACACATAAACCTTCCTTTTGAATTACCCTCTCTATTAAAATTAAACTCATCAAAATCTGTAGCATAGTTATTAAGATATAAGCATACATAGAGACAGGTAGACGTGAAAAGCGACTGTGCTTTATACTATGCAGTCTAGTTGGCACTGCTTTAGTAATTTAGTAGAGTTGCATGTAATTTAGTGGCCAAACTACTAGCTTCTACCTAAAATCATTCTCATTACAGTTTAGTACAGTACACAAGTGAGTGTTGTTGTGCATGAGGAACGGCCACCAATGAACTCGACTAACCTACAGGTTCAGACTTGTTTAGCCGGTGAACTAGTGAGCATACATGTGTGGTGGGAGGCACTACACGCCCAAAAATAGAGCAATATGGATTAAACAAGTTGATTCATTATACTAAATCATTTACTAGATTATTTGACAATTTTTTGTAGTTTGATCATATTTTGCTACTTTATTAAATTACTTGCCTAGTGTGGAGTCAACGGGAAACACATTCAAAATGTCAAATTGTTTATTTGATTTAAATGTTTTTTTTTTTTATATATTTTTATTATTATGGTGAATTGTTTTCTACATTCCCACATCATGTTGCAGTTTTTGTTATTGGGTTTAACTCAATCCACCCCATCTCGTTGAAGAATGCAGGCAGGCTATTCACACGATGATCTCTCTGAGCGTACCTGTATTGTTGAAATACTTTAGCCCTGCACTTGCAGGACATTGCAGGTGTGCAGTATATATTATTGCACACTATAACCTATCCCTATACCAGTTGGTTAATATCCCATAGTTAAAATTAATTATCTAACCAATCTTATTAAATTAAGAAAGAGCAGTAATAATGGTTTTGAGCTTTAGGGCTAATTCTCATTATGGCAACCGACTCGCTAATGAACTACTTCTCATTCAATTCTCATTTTGGCTACTTCTGATTGGGGCTACTTCTCCCTTGGGCTACTTCTCACTTAGGCTACTTCTCAATATTTGGGAATGCTGATTGAAATAGGTACTGTCTTTACATATATAAACATGTATTCATTCATATGAGATCAATGACATTATTTTAAGAATAAATTGTGTAGTATGTGTAACGCATTATTTTATTGTTTTTGCATTGGTTCTCATTTTATAGTTTTTTTATTAATTTTTAATCATCGATCCAACCTATAATAGTAACTGATTTTGTTATTAAAATTTATGACGTTACTAAATCTCGAAAAACATTGGAAAAAATGAAATGCTCAAGTGAGACTCAAACTCACGACCTTTCCCTTACAGGGGGACTGCTCTTCCAACTGAGCTAATGAGCGACACTTGAATCATTCCAAATTTTCCTTCTCTTTTATATCCGTCTATAAGGGGCGACGGTACTGTCTTTATATATATAAACATGTATTCATTCATATGAGATCAATGACATTATTTTAAGAATAAATTGCGTAGTACGCATAACGCGTTATTTTATTGTTTTTGCGTTGGTTCTCATTTTATAGTTTTTTTATTTATTTTTAATCATCGATCCAACCTATAATAGTAGGTAACTGATATTGTTATTAAAATTTATGATGTCACTAAATCTTTCTTCATACAAGTTACCTTATAACTTAGTGTTTTGACGGGTCGGGGAGGCACTCGTCAGTTTCCCTAGCTCGCCAGTTTCTGTAACTGGTCAGTTTCATAATTCGTCAATTTTAAGTAATTCGTGAACTAGTCAGTTTCCTTACTTGTCAGTTTTCTTAATTCGTCATTTTACATAACTCGTCAATCTATACTTTTGACAGGGTACAGTCATGTTCAACTAAAACATCGTTCCTCGTTCGTGGTTCACTGGAAATGGCATCCTATGATTTGTGCCATTGGAAATGTGTTTTTAATTGCATTTATAGCAGCTAATTCATAATCCACATGTATTTTCTGTGGGGTCGGAATAATTTCCTTTAAAAACGAAAAACACTTGACATAGGTTTCTTCGGTTTTATCTGGAAGAAGATAATATACCAAGGGAACTATATTAGTTTCTTTTTCCGTACTGCCTATGTCCAAGTGAATGGTGTACATTTGTACAAAAGGTTTCGGAACTTTAAACATTCCATCAAAAAAAAGGTCACTTATGTCGTCACCGCTTAGAATTTCACGCGCGTAAGGTGTCATAAATATGAAAATGCCGTCTTGAAATACAAGAAAATCAGCAGCTAGCTTTTCTGGTATAAGGACTTCTTCGGGAGTTCTAAATACTGTTTGTGATATTCTACGCTTCTTGTATCTAGTATTGTACAGTACATTTTTTACTTGTTTAAAATGCGGCACATCGTCTGTATATTCAGAATCTACGCCTTTTAAATGGCCAACACAATCTGCATAAATGGCTCTGACAGAGCCAAATTCTTCCTGTACTCTATTTTTACAGTTATCCAAAGCAATAGGGACAACTTCTGTAGCTGGGTGAGATTCACACAAATGATCTCTTTGCCTTATTACGGCCAAATCCACATTCAATGTTGGATCCATTTTTATTTGTTTGTGCCAAGTTGTACCTATCTGTAACCATCTTTGAGAAGAAGCTTTTTGAAATAAAACCACTTTTTACGGATTCTATCGCGATATATCGCGATAGAATCCGTAAAAAGTGGTTTTATTTCAATGAGTGACATTCGCGTAAACTTCAGAAAATATTAAGAAGCTTTTTACCCCTTTCGGAAGCAATAAATGTAATATTTTGCACATTTGCTATTTCTAAATTCACAGAAACACAAACTTGCAATAAAACGTGGAAATAATGAAATATATTTGATAATGTCAACATGATATTCATAATGCACTACCTTATTTATTCATTATACTATATGTGCACTACTACGTATAAAGTGGCCAGTGTTATCAAAGCTCTTCAAGTGTGAGTTCCATTATATTATTTTCTAATTAGTGCACTACCCGATCTGAAAGAATACCTCCTCGACCCGTATTGTGGGTGACAAATTATCGTCATGACTATACTAAACGGACGAGTTACCATTACTGACGAGTTATTTAAAATGAGGAATTAAGAAAACTGACGAGTAAGGAAACAGACTAGTTCCCGATTTACTTAAAATTGACGAATTTATAAAACTGACCAGTTACAGAAACTGGCGAGCTAGTGAAACTGACGAGTGCCTCCCCGACCCGTTTTGACGTTTTGTAAAAGTAACTAATTTTGACTAGTCAATAGAATACCCAATTGAATGTGTGTTAACAGTTGGAGACACAAGACAAGAGACCGACCCAGGCCTGCTTCATCTGCTTCTCAAGGCTGAAGAACTGCTACCAGCTGAGACAGAGCTGTGTGCGGAGTGAGGAACTGCTCTCGGAGATGCTGAGCAGTGCGGTGGTGAGTGATGAGTCTAAGGCTTTTTAAAGGTTTCTAAAACGATTGACTCACTTCGGCCACATATGAAACCATGTTTTGAAACCAGGGCCTCGATTCTACTAAAGCCAAACCATAGTCATGCCACAGCCACGGTAAAAAACGGCATTAAATAATAGACTTTATTTTAATGCCATAAAAATTTAATTCAAGCAAACTAAATGCTTTAGGGTTGTAATAATAAAAAATATATACATGTGTGTGTTTTGTTGTTTGAGATAAAGTTAACAAGTGTGTTCTCCTGTAAATTAACAATATAAATAGGTACATTACCTTAAAGATTCGGGCGCCTTGGAGAAACACATGCCTAAGATAGTCAATCAAGTAGGTTGAAGACTTTTAATCTGCCGGAGGTAAGCTAAATAAAACCACCGCACTGAGGTTTAAGGTTTTATTCTCTAGCGCTCCAGTGTGCTTATTATAGTAAGAATTTTATGCTAGTAGATTAAATTTAAGAACTACATGACATATTACTCTTGTCACCAATGCAATTTTTTAAGGTTTTTAAAGTTAAATTTTAGTTAAAAGTAAACGAAAGCTCACGGCATCCCTCGGCGAGTGTGTGAAGGTTCACCTCAACCAGCGAAGCTTAACATTCCGCTCAACAAGCCATTATTTCAAGACATTGCACATGCTTGTTCGTATGGTTGAGAAATACTTCAAACCATCAGATACAAGTCCCAAGAAAGGCCAAAAGTTACAGTACAAGAAAAGCTAAAGTTAAAAAGAAAAGGGAAAAGGCGGCTCCAATGGAGACCGCCATAATTAGTTGGTTAAATGCCAAACACACGTTAAATTATTGTATTTTTGAAACAAATACAGAAATATGGAACAATTCTATATTAATATCATAGCGGGGACATTTTATAATGTCATCCGGACAAAAATTACTTCAATCCATACCAATGGATTAAGATTGATAAAATTATAACATAATATCGACCATCTTGCTCGATCGTAAGGAAGAAAGGTGACGTGCTGGCCAACGCAGTGTTGCCAGTCGCCTCCAATGTTCGGAAATTAGCGAAATTTCGACTAAAAACCGTTAAAGACCACCGATGTAACGAGATTCACAAACGCGACGTTACAGGGTTCTAGGTTCTTATTACCTCCAAATGGGGCTTGTAGGTGACTATATATATATTATATATATATATATAATATATATATCGTCGCTGATACTGCAATACTGCGTAACTAACTGTGGATGATACCGCGGAAATACAAAAGTAGCAAATTTGAGATTTCGCGGCATTAGGTAAAAGACTTCGATTGGCTACGTACCACATTCATAGATTCACGTTTCGTTCATTCAATCGGCAACCAATCACAATTAGTTAAAACCGCGCGAGCGAATCTGTCAAAAATATTTTCCAATACCGCGTATTCTCGCGATTATAACTAGAAGACGTATTGTTTCTGTGTGGCGCTCCGGCAAATAAAAGTTTTTTTATAGTAATAAGAAGCTAATTGGTAAGTTTTTGATGTTGTTTTGATGTGTGTTTATCAATGAATTTGGAAACTTCTTAGAAACTAGAAATTAGCTTATTTTACATGTAAAATGTCCACTAATTGTAGTAACGACAGTTCCGCGGTTTTGATTTTTTATGTTTTACTTCACTTGCTAGCTAGTTACGCGGTTTTTTTTATATTATCGTTATACATAATTGTATTTAGAAAACACTACTAGCCCCTACTTGTTGGAATTTGTTATACGTAATTGAATAGACAGTCTACTTTGCACCTTTTTCTTTTCTTATTATGACGGATTCACATCATTGTCAAAGGTTTAATAGGACAGTTTAGAATACTCTAATAATATACACAACAAGATGCGAAAACTTATAAATGGTTTTCAGACATTATCGAAGGTACTGATGAGAATTGTATAAACTGTTTGTTTTCCTAATAAAGTAAAAATAAAAGTAAATAAATAATGCTATCACATGTGGGTAGTTGCAAAACTATTCGCTTGTGAATTACCCACATGTGAAAAATAGTCTGTATCATGTAGATACGTAGATTACAAGGTATTTCTCTTTTATTTTAGAAGATGATGGAAGAAGATTCAGAATTTGTTGACGAAACTGAAATTTGGAAAAATGCCGATGTCAATAGTAATGTTGTCACTTTGCAAGAGCTCCTGGATCGACGCCGGGCACTTCTAAATAGAAAGAAGCAAGTTTTAGATCAAAAGCTGGCAGGTAACCCACTTACACTTCAAAAACCTGTCGAACAAATTCCATGTGCAGCTACAAATATCGAAAACGCGTTTGCCGAAGCTGATACTTTGACCACAATTTTAGAGCCCCTTCCGAGCACGTCAGGTCTTCCGAAAGTTGTTAATGAGTCATTTTTAGATTTTTCATCAGATGACTCTGTCGTTGATCCTGACTATGTTCCATTATCGGAAATAACTAATGTTCAACCGATCGAGTCATTAGATCAAAATATTGATTGGTTTCCTGAGAGAGATACTGAAGCAGAGGTTGGGAGACAGTCAAGATCGAGAAAAAGAAAAGCTGATAGGTTAACATGGAAAAGAGAACATAGCAAGAGAAATAGAATGTTAGGAAAAGAATATCTCGGGTACAAAAAGATTAATAATAAATACTGTCAAACGGAATCTAAACCTGAGAGAACAATGGGTCCTGTATGCAATTCACAGTTTTGTGCTCGTAGCAAAGTATTGTTTTGCTCACGTCTTACGCAAGGTATGAGAATGTCTATTTTTAATAATTTCTGGACCATGTCTTGGCCACAAAAAAGTGTTTGTGTCTTCTATGGTGGATAAAACTGAGACTCGGAGGAAAACCAAAGGTACTGACTCTAGACGTGTAAGTTCCAAATCGTATTATTTTCAAATAGAAGGCAAAAGAGAACGAGTGTGTTTGGTAACATTTCTAAATACACTTGGTATAAAGGAATGGACGGTTCGCTATTGGCTTGGTGATGGACGTAGTAAAGAAAACCATATATTTGTGAACACGTCTTCCTCAGTAGTTACTGAGAGTAAACGAAATTCTATTACGTTGCCTTGCCTAAATTACCATCGCATTACTGTCGCAAATCGAGTACAAAGCAATATTTGGAACCTCTAATTCAGTCTAAGTCACAGCTTCACAATTTGTATGTGGAATTTGCATCCTTATCATCCAAACCTGTTGCTTCCAGGAAGCTCTTTTGTGACGTTTTAATAGAAGAAAACATAGGTTTGTTCCAACCTAAAAAAGACGACCTTTGCTGTGCTCATTAAGTGGGCAATGTTTTAGACGAAGTTTATCAGCGTCATATTGAACTCAAAAACATGGCTCGCGATGAAAAAAACATGGATAAACAAGCTGCAAAAATGGAACCATCCACACTGTGACTGCTGACTTACAAGCTGTAAAACTATGTCCATCTTTGACAGCTAGTGCTCTTTATTTTAAAACCAAGTTAGCAGTGCATAATTTTACAGTCTACAATCTTGGAACAGACAATGTCACATGCTATTGGTTTGATGAAACCACTTGTGACTTAAAAGCGACCACCTATGCTTCTTTTTTTGTGGATTACGTTACAAATCTATTAAATGAAGATGCAAAAGACGTCGTGATATGGACAGACGGTTGCACATCGCAAAATAGAAACAGTATCGTTTCTAATGCCCTACTTAGGTTAGCTATGCAAAGAAATATATCTATAACACAAAAATACCTTGAAAAGGGACATACACAGATGGAGGTGGACTCTGTCCATTCTGTCATCGAGAGAAAGCTAAAGAACATGGAAATATTTTTACCATCACAGTACGCAACAATAACGAAACAAGCAAGAAAGAAACCCTCTCCATACAGAGTCATTCAACCAGATCATACTTTTTTCAAGGACTACGGGATTAAAGAATATCAAGTTTATGACTCCATACGACCTGGCCGCACATCTGGTGATGATTGTGTGGTAGACCTGCGAGTATTAAAATACAACCCTGATGGAACTATTCAGTATAAAAAACATTTTAAAGATGACTTAACCCCATTGCCACGAAGACCACGAAATATATTAGCACTTACAGATACTCTTCCATTATTGTTTTCATCTAGATTACCAATATTAGAAAGCAAATATCTGCACTTACAGCAACTTAAAAACGTCATTCCTCCCGATTGCCATCAGTTTTATGATGACTTACCTTTTAAGAAAAAATAAAATAATATTCTTTTTATTATAAAGTCATAAAGACTGATACTTGTCTTAAACAAATTTCTTTTTATTATATAATTTCATGTATATTTTGACTGATTATATTTAGCTTATAGTTATTTGATTTTGAAACGCTTTGCGTACTCTAAACATAAAGTTTAAGTATAGAAAAATACTAATTACAATCATGCTAATAAGTAAATAACAAGTTGTTATGATGACGTTTTAATTACGAGACTATATAAGCTAGTTACTACCAAAGTGGAAATAATGAGACTGTTATTACTTGAGTAAATAAAAGTTCTTTATTATAGCTTAACTCTGTTTTATTCTCCCTCATATTACGCGTAAGTCCCAAAAAAGCGCAAATAACAAACGTTACAAAAAATAAAAATCCGCGTAAGTGTATTTTCTGACCAAATATTGATTGGTTTTAATTAAATAGTAAGGTATACGTTAACTGGTACACATTTTTATATACCTGTAAGTTCGGTAACGTATTTGATAAGTACAGCAGAAGTTATTCAGTTTTTTCGCTCTCCTGTAAAATTTGCCTCACCTAACTTACGCGGTATTGTCTGTTGCTAGTTACGCGGTATTGCAGTATCAGCGACGATATATATGTATATATATATAAAATGTAGCAAGAAAAGCCCTAGGGCGGTAGGTAATAAAAGAAAACACTTCTTTCTTTCAAAAAGATTGCGTACATCTAACCATCATACTGGCAATAGACATCATGCATTCAGCCCAATGACTAAAGATATCGCTTTGCTATTCAGCCTTATCTTCGTGTGATTATAATAGTCATCAATTTTAAATATCGAACAGCGAAGCTCAATTTTGTTCTTGATAAAAAAAATAAAAAAGTTCTTTACTTGATTCTTTTTAATAAAAAAAGGCGGGAATAGAAAACTTACTTTACTTTAAGGGTCCGTACTACCTCAAATGACATAGCATAAACGTGTATAATATCAAAAGTTCTAAAGCATGGACTTTTTAATTCATGTGTGGTAAAGTTGAGGATAAATACTAATGTTTATGTGTGGCAAAAACACGATTACGTAAAATTTTCTTGATAGAAAACCATTGCAAAGTTACCTCTAAACCGTACAAATAAAACGATATTATGGATTAATTACGCAAAATAGGATCACTAAACTTACACAATAAATGCAGTTTAGTGGTTAAAAGACATTATGTGTTTCAAATTTTACAAATATACATTGGTTTCTGCGTAACTAGCAAATATCTAAATTTTTACTCAAGCGATACCATTAAACTTAGAACCGCCCTGCCGCCCGGCCTCCTCCTCAGTGTTGCTTCGGCTATCATACGGGGAGCTTGTGTCGCACGCGCTCTGCGCAGACGATTACGATAGACGATACGAAAGTTTTCAAGTACCTACCTTTTGACAGGCGAAATGGGTTAATAAAGTAAACCGAAAGAGGAAAATTGTATGTTGGCGTAAAAAAACATTAAAACATATGAATGATGTCTTATGTAGACAGCCTCTGTGGCGTGGTGGTAGTGCACGCGACTGCCACGCAAGAGGCGCGGGTTCGATTCCCGCTCAGTGCAAATATTTGTATGCATGAATATGGCTATTTGCATTGAACTGGGTGTATTATATGTATATTATGTATATATTTACAAAAAAAAGTATATACGTATGTTTATCCGCATTCTAGATTCCATAACACAAGCTAATTAAGCTTACCATGGGTCTAGATAGCGCTGTGTAGAATGTTGTGGAATATTTATTTATTTATTACTAGCTTTTGCCCGCGGCTCCGCCCGCGTGGATGTCGGTTATCGCGACCAAACATAGCCTATGTCCTTTCTCATTGTCTAATCTACCCCTATACCAAATTTCATCAAAATCGGTTCAGTGGTTGGGGCGTGAAAGCGTAACATACAGACAGACAGACAGACAGAGTTACTTTCGCATTTATAATATTAGTATGGATTATAGTAAGTATCTAATCTACCTACCTAAGTAGCTTATACTGTACATAACAATTTGCAGTAGGTACTATATTAGTAGAAAGTAATAAATAGGTCAGTAAAATACCTAGGTACCTATTTCAAAATTTTGGATTGACATAGGCATACCTGCCTATGTATCGACAAAAATAATCTTGCAGTAGCAGCCCAAGTCTTTCAGGCAGGCCCTGCCTACTACAGGTCGCTCACTGTGACGACGCGACGGACGACGCGGTTGGGCGACTCAGAGCCGAAAGTCGAAGTGCGGTAACTCTAACTTCTGTAGGTTAGGTTAGAACTGTGACCCCAACGCATGAGCCGAGCGAGCGTAGCGAGCGTGCCGCAGCAGGCAGCGGCCGGCGAAGTGCCAGATCGGGTTATGATAGGAACGAGACCGTCGGGTCAGGTTAGGAAGAGGGTTACGTTCGGAACAAATTTTTAAAGTTTCTACCTAACCCGCGACCGGGTCTAGTTTTCGGGTCAGGTTCGGAATAAACGGAATATTTCTGTAAATACATGAGTACCTACCAACCCGAATGATCATATTATAAATATAGCAGTAGTTAGGTACTACTACCATACATATTCCTATATTTATTATAGACAGTACGTAATAATTATGAATTTCCATTCATCTGTTTCTATTGTAGGGTCATCGCCCTCTGTGGACTCAGCTATCTAGCCACATTACTGGCCGTCAGATTTGCGGCCCATACGGGGGCCCCGTATATGGCCATACTTCGCACGATCCCCAGGTACAGTCTCCTGCAGGGAGCGTTGGGTCCCCTGTGCGGCTGATGCCCCCCTCAGTTTTGGGACCAAACTTCGGAAGTGATGTCTGAAGTTCCACCGGCCATCGAGCCCCAGATACTTCATCGTGGGCTCGATGCCGCTGCTGACGCCCCTTACCTGTAGGCTGGATCCCGCAGGTGCAGGTGACCCACGACTTGAGCAACCCCTGCCGTGGCCTTTAGTGCTGCGTCTCGGTGCGCTGCTCCCCGCGCCGTAATGATGGTGTAATGCGAACCGGACGTTGGAGGTCGCAGAACGACCTCCGTCCTCCATGAGCGCTGGCCTGAGGGTGACCGGTGGAGCCGCCTGTCACCCTAGCAGAAGCAGGCCGCGGCGACGGCGCAAAGTGCGCCTCCCCGTAACCGGGGCTAGATGGGGACACTGTGGTCCCCCCAACCCGAAGGGGGCCATCTCGAAAGGGATGGTCCTGGGTCTGCCGGGGTGCGAGAGATATGCTTTTGGCAATCTCACCTCCGGCAACCAAGGACTTGGGACGGCGTGCGTTTTAGTCGGTTCGAGTTCGACATAACCACCTCCACCGGCTCCGTGGGGATTTATCGCACGGTAATAAAAAACGAGGGTGTCATCGGCGGAACACGTTACGCTGACCCCTCTGAGCAACGGACCATGCATCACCCAATCGTAGCCGATGTTCCTCACCCTCCGTAACTACGGGCACGTCGTTCTCCACCACCTCCCCTAGGTGCCGTCTTCTTAGGGGCGAAGGCCTTGGCTTGGGACCAGGAGCACCACTGGGTGCAGCCGTCGTCGCTCATGACGCGACGACGGGTGCCGCCAGCGGTGGGCGGTATGCCAGGGTCCTCGAGGACGCCGAGGCGTGGCTCGATGACCTCCAGCAGCTGGACCACCGTTGGTGTCACCTTGGATGGAGCACGGGGAGCGGGGGTGTTCACACCCCGAGCCTCCCCGGCCCCCTGGACCAGCAGCGTCAGCTGACCGATCTCCTCCCGCATCAGCCGTTGCTGCTTGTGGGAGTCAGCAATCTCCATCTCCAGGCTCGCAACCCGAGCCCGGAGTTTCACCTCCTCGCTGGAGACCCTCCTTTCCAGGAGCTCCTCCAGCGCTTTGGCGGCACCTTTTATCGCGTTCGCCACGACCCTCTTCTTTCCCGTAATTTTCTGGCCTTTTACGGCGCCAGAAATGCGGGAAAGAGCCGCCAGGATGTTCTGCACCGCCGGCACCTCCGTGTCCTCCTTTGGTAGCGGGGACACAATCGCTGGCGGCTCTGCTACTCTCTCTTTCGCTGTGTAGAGGTCGGCTTTAGATATGCTTTTGGCAATCTCACCTCCGGCAACCAAGGACCCAAGATGGCGTGCGTTTTAGTCGGTTCGAGTCCGACATAACCACCTCCACTGGCTCTGTGGGGGTGGTATCCGTGGAGATTTATCGCACGATAGAAAAAAAGCCATATTTTGTTTTACGGTTAATGTCCACCGACATTGAGGTGGAAGTAGAGAGGTTGGGAGTGTATGTGAGGATGGGAAAGGTGGGAGTGAGTGAGTGACGCCCTAGGCACTGAGTTCCCCCCAGTGATGCATCCCATTGCCAGGCATGGGGTTCGGGGTGATTTTTTATAGAGGTTTTCTTCCTCGCAACTCCTAAGAGCTACAATGCCCTTCTGTTGCCAGACGGCGGTACGGCTCGGCCGATCGATGGTCCGGAATTGGTCCCCATGGGACCTTGTATTTCACCACTGATCGTTCAGTGGCAAAGTACTCGTCGCCCTTAGAGTTCTCCGCTAGGCTTAGCAGAGTGCGTGCGGAGAACTCGAAACCGACCATAAAGGCCCCCCCTCCTTGGTGGACTATTGGCCATGGGCGACGACGTGCGCCTCGCGTGAAGCCCACGCCGTCGCCCACGTTACCAGGGTGCACCACGCGGAGGTTTTCCTACCCAGCACCTCTACCAATATGCATTGGGTTCGCGTGGTGGAGTATTTTATTGTACCTTCAGGTGAGAGAGCAGTGCCCAGCAGTGTGACATTGAAAGGGCTGCTATTATTATATTATACTAGCTGCTGCCCGTAGCTTCGCCCGCGTGGAGGTTTTTTCCCGTTCCCGCAACCCATGGGAACCTTAACCCGGAATAAAAAGCAACCTATGTGTTATTCCAGGTTCTAACCTACCCCTGTATCAAATTTCAGCCAGATCCATTCAGTAGTTTTTGCGTGAAAGAGTAACAAACATCCATACATACAGCGATACATACTCACAAACTTTCGCATTTATAATATTAATAGGATAAGTATAAATATATTATAAGTTTTATGTAAATTATCATTACAATATGCACACTTTTCTCAATTTGTTTATGGCCATAACTTTCTTGATGTCTAATTACTAGCTACTTTACCCTATCGATTGATACACGCGTGAACTCTGAACGTGAACACGGGGTCATCGCGGGAGTGAGATAGCAGCATCTGCGCGCGAGCAGTGCCGGCGCGGGTGCGTTGATGAAGCGCGCGGGGGTAAAATTTGAATTCGAGCTGGAGTGGTACGGACTCTTAAATATTGTTTGTTTTTGGGATTTTTTTATAATTACGTGCTAATTAGTAATTTACAAAACTATTAACATACCCAACAAATACCTGACCTTAAAATTTGAAAATTGTTCTCATTTCACTATAAATTTCAACAAATTAAATGTTTTATTCTTGTAATGCCGGTTTTTTCCACTTACCTTACAATCGACATGTAAAGCAGAATAGTTAGCTCGGGTGTAAGCACCAATTGTACCCTCGAAAAAAATATCTCGGGCTGTAATTGATGCCTTACAGCCCTCGGCTACTAATCTACAAATAAATTAATATTAAGTTAAAAAAGGCGTATTGCAATGAGCTAGTGATGAATAAAAATATAAATTTAATAAAATCTCTCCTAACAGGTGACTCCAGCCAAGGTCCAAGAGACACCGAATGCCAACAGGCTGGCCATCGTTCACCCTGTGATGCGCCTAACTGTGGAAGAAGCCTTGGAGCAAAACACAGACTGGAATGTACTGAGCGAGACCTACGACTTTTATCCCGACGTGAAGCTGGAACCGGCAGATACTGAAGGTATTAAGGTTCCCGGTGGAGTACAATAGGACCACCCCAGATCTTCCTGTTGGTGTCGTAAAAGGCGACTAAGGGATAGGTCTGTTCTCCATCCGACAGTAAACATACAACTCAAGACAAAGTGCCCGCTAGAAGGCAATAGGCTCACCCCCTCTTACGTGGGACCGAAAATCATAGTTGGCGAAACATAGATGTTAATACCCCTCTGCCTACCCTTTTAGGAATTTACAGGCGTGAGTATAAGTAAGTAACCCTTCGGGAATAACGGCGTGGTTATATCTATGTATATATTTTTATATGCAACTAGCTGATGTCTACGGGTTCGCCCCTGTGGAACTTGATTCCATTCTCGCAACTCATAGGAACCCATTTCCGGGCAAAAAAAATGTTCTGCATACGTTCCTTGAAATTTCTGTGAGCCTAGTCTTCCATGCAAAAAGTACCAGGCTCACAGAATTATCTATTCCGTGACAATAAGGCTGTTTTTATGGCTTTTCTGGTAATTATTCGAATTTTCTCGTCGAAAAACCGTCCTTGAACTCCAATGAACATTAAAAAAAAAGAATTGGCCAAATTGGTTCAGGCGTTGTTGAGTTATGCGCTTCTTTTTTATATTATAGATCATTAAAAAATCTGTAATAACGAACGGGCACTAGAAATAATGTTATTTATCTGTTTAGAAAGGGACCCTTTAGAGGAGGAGGCATACCCGATTACATGTGAGGTGCAGCCAGCCGCGACGTATCACGTGCCTCTTGATTGTGTGAAGAAGGAGCCGGTTCTAGTCGAGGCCAGTAAGTATACCTTTTTTTTTTCGTGCGGAAATCCCCTCGGATACCTCCCCTGCCGGAGCAACCGCACGCCGACTGTGGAGGTGGGGTTGTCATCGACATATCCCTCGCACCCCGGCTGACCCAGGGCCATCCCTTACGGTCTGGCCCTCCACGGGAGGGGGCACAACGGTGTCCCTGAGTCCAGTAAGTATACCTATTATCATTATTGGTTAATCAATTATTTTACGACAAATCACAAGAGTCGTATCTGGTTAATAAGAATTTAACTTAAAACTATTGTTATAGTATAGTTAAAATCTCGCTGCAGACTCGGTCATAAATCATTCGAGTGTTTCGTTCTCTTTCCCACTCACGAGCCTCATGGGCAGGCCACGCGCACACGTAGTCCTATGCATTACTGCAGTCGATGAGTGATATCGATAGTTTATATATTTTATAAATGGGTGACAGAAATAAAAACACATTTTTATTTTTATTTTATAACCAAATTTACAACAAAGCATATTAAATATATAAACAAAAGAACGTATATATAAAACTACGAATAGAAAATTAAAATTCTTCTTCTGAGTCATCGTCATCATCATCCATATGAATGATGAACTCTTCGCATAGACGTGCTTTTCTGAAGTCTTCATCTTGCAGCAATTCTGCATGTTCCACTTATTTTTGCACATTTTCAATGGAGGCATTGCATGACAATTGTTAATTACCCTCTTTTTTGCCTTCAGTTTATGTATAGAATTAGCTAATGAGTACAAATGTGTTCTTACCCTGCATACTTAATGAATGCAGTAAGTTTATGAGATTTTTTTTTTTTTTTATCGTGCGAAAAATCCCCACGGATACCACCCCCACGGAGCCGGTGGAGGCGGTTATGTCGGACTCGAACCGACTAAAACGCACGCCGTCTTGGGTCCTTGGCTGCCGGAGGTGAGATTGCCAAAAGCATATCTCTCGCACCCCGGCAGACCCAGGACCATCTCTTTCGAGATGGCCCCCTTCGGGTTGTGGGGACCAAAATGTCCCCATCTAGCCCCGGTTACGGGGAGGCGCACTTTGCGCCGCCGCCGCGGCCTGCTTCTGCTAGGGTGACAGGCGGCTCCACCGGTCACCCCCAGGCCAGCGCTCATGGAGGACGGAGGTCGTTCTGCGACCTCCGACGTCCGGTTCGCCTTCGCTCTGCACGGGCTTCCCGGGCCCGGAGTCTTGTCCGGACCCGACCGGCCGCCTCCTTCTCGAAGTTTATGAGATAACCTTAATGATTCCGTTATCGATAATGGCCTTGCGCAACTAGCGCATATCTCTACTCCGATTATGATTTATGACCGAGTCTGCAGCGAGATTTTAACTATACTATAGTCACTGCTCACTATACTCGTATTGTATGTCTGCCGCGGTGAGAGAGATATGCTTTCGGCAATCTCACCTCCAGCAAGCAAGGACCCAAGAAGGCGTGCGTTTTAGTCGGTTCGAGTTTTTTTTTTTTTTTTTTTACACATGACACGTCAATTTGACTTCACCTCGCCTGATGTTAAGCTAAAGGCAAAGTCTCGGAAAGAGGGTCACCATCGTAAACATGTACCATGTTAACAGTGGTGGCACTCAGCTTGACGGCCTCATTAGATGCCTTTTCACGCCCCGCTTAAAGGACCCGGGACTGTAGGAAGAAGAAGGAAGTCCGACATAACCGCCTCCACCGGCTCCGTGGTGGTGGTATCCGTGGGGATTTTTCGCACGATAAAAAAAAAATACTATACGTATAGTATAAAGCAAAGTTGCTTACCGCGTCTGCCCGTCCCTATCATAGAAAATCATTATAAATGCGAAAGTAACTGTCCGTCTGTCTGTCTGTATGTTACGCTTTCACGCCTAAACCACTGAACCGATTTTGATTAAATTTGGTATAGGGGTAGATTAGACCATGAGGGTACTAGCTTTTGCCCCCGGCTCCGCCCGCGTGGATGTCGGTTATCGCGACAAAACATAGCCTATGTCCTTTCTCAAGGTCTAATCTACCCCCCTTTTTTTGGGGAGTTTATGTCGGACTCGAACCGACTTAAACCGCACGCCGACTGTGGGTCGTGGTGCTAGGCCGGAGGTGAGGTTGTCGTCGACATATCCCTCGCACCCCGGCTGACCCAGGGCGGTCTAATCTACCCCTATACCAAACTTTCATTAAAATCAGTTCAGTGGTTTAGGCGTGAAAGCGTAACATACAGACAGACAGACAGAGTTACTTTCGCATTTATAATATTAAGTATGGAAGTATGGATATTACCAAGAGTTTTATTTATTTATTTATTTATTTATTTACACCCACTGACAACTATCTTCACAGGTAAGCCCTAATACGATAGTGCCGTAACTTAATATTAACACCGTTATGGATTATACAATTACAATACAATTATTACACAACATAACATACCTATCTACGTTAATTCAGAATAGGCGGCCCTTGTGAATTCGTTCAGACTACACGTATATATATCGACTCGCTGCGACACCGCGTTGAGCGCACGCAGCGTTTTAAAAGATTGGTGCGCGCGGGTGGCACACAGAACATCGGCGGCCGTCGCCGTCTTCCTACGTAGTCATCGGGAACACACCACCCTACTGTCTCCAGTACTCCCGGGTTGTATGTTTTGCCACGAATAATTTTAAATAAGTACGTGGTACTAACCACTTCCCTTCTAACCTCCAGCCTGTATAAACCCACCATGCCCAACAAAAATAGTGTGGGATACAACAGAGGGAAGCCAGGATACACGCGATATTGCCTAAAATATACAAATCTAACAAATTTATTTTGGACTCGCTCCAACATAAATCTGTATTTTGCCTCATGCGGCGACCACACCACCGAATTGCATTCGAGGTGACACTTAACAAGCGCCTCGTATAATGACATTAGAGCTCTGATGTTCGTGAACTGGTTCCCCAGCCGTAAGACCATTCCTAAATTACGGTATGCTTTCTTACAGGCATCCGTAATATGGCGGCGGAACTTTACGTCGGCAGTAAACCGCACACCGAGATCCCTTACCTCAGTGACACGCTGAAGCGGTGTGGCATCCATGTGGTATTGATGGTGACTCGGGCTGTGCGCTCGGCTAAACGTCAGCACCGAACATTTCGCTATATTAAAATACAGTTTATTGACCCGACTCCACTCCATGATCCCAGTAATGTCTCGCTGCAGCATGTCGTGATCCGTGTTCTGCTTTATTTCGAGAACCAATTTCAGGTCATCGGCGAATAGCAAGGGTGTTGCATTTTTGACTACTTCAGGTAAGTCATTAACGGCTATTATGAAGAGCAGAGGTCCTAGATTACTGCCTTGACTGACTCCGGATCGTGTGAAGTAGGGCTCAGATATACGTCCTCCACAGTCTACATATTGACAGCGATCTCGTAGATAACTGGCAAAAAAAGATAAAGTATGGGGAGTACAGCCTACCCCAGCCAATTTCCTTAAAAGGACATCATTGTCTATAGTGTCAAATGCCTTCCGAAAATCAAAGTAGGCTACGTCTACCTGATGGCCGGCATCCACAGCCGGCACCAAGTGTGTCATAAGGTGCAGCAAATTTCCCGTTGTTCCCCGCCCAGGACGGAAGCCGTGCTGCGCATCGGACAATAAAGCGCTAATTTGTGGATACAGGCTGCTGTGTACAGTCGCCTCGAACACTTTAGCTGGTGTTGATAATACTGCCACTGGTCGATAATCGCTGGCTGCTGACCCTCCACTACCTTTCGGTACCGGCACCACTCGTGTGAGCTTCCAGCGATCAGGAAACTTTGCTGTACTAAGGCAGGCGTTGAATATATGAAGCAACGGATTGACCAAAACCGCACGACAGTCCCTAAAAATAAACGCTGGTATTCCATCAGGTCCGGCCGAGGTCTTAGGCGGCAAACGTTCAAGGGCACGTCGCACATCAGTGGGGCGCAGGCATGACAAGTTGGCCCACGCACCTAACGCGGGAATGCTCGCAGCGTTCGCTGCAGCCACGCTTAGCTCGGGAGGCTCCTCACTATACACCGTTTGAAAAAATTGAGCGAACTCGTCGGCGCATTCATGCTCTGATAGCACTCGTCCGTCTTTAATTATCTCTTTATGATTCGAGCTGCCTTTCCTAGCTCTTATGTATCCCAAAAACGCTCGCGGATCCTTTTGCAAATGTGTTTGCACGCGGTCGCGATACTGGTCATGCGGTCGTTCCGTCTCAGCTTTGACTCTCGCCCTACATCGCGCGAACTGCTCGTAATCACTTCGCAATTTACTAGCTTTGTATATTCCATGCAACCTGGATTTACGTTTTATATCTTTAATTATCTCCGCTGTATACCACACTGGGTAACTACATTTACCTGCAGTCGAATTAATATTTTTTAGAGGAACACACATGTCAAAAATAACATATAATTTTTCGTAGAATAAATTTAATACTAAGTCCGGGTCATGTAGTGAATATATCTCACTCCAGTCTGTCTCATTTAGTAAGCTGTAAATTTGAAAGAAATCGGCTTTATTAAAATTCCATTTGTTACGAATTACCTGGGATTGAACGTGTTGCGCATGCGGTAAAGCACTGCGCTCACGAGACGGGGGAGGTGGGGACGCGCGCGCGCTGGCCCGCACGCTCACGGCGAGCGGCGGGTGGCGCTCGTCCACGGGCCGCACCGCCTCGTCGGCCTCGGCCACCGATACTCGCACGCCCCCGCTAGCGCTCAATACGAGGTCCAACTGCCTATTGTTATTATTAGTTATCGTATTGTACTGAATGAACTCACCAAAGGCCATAAAATACTCATAATAGTTACAAATATTTACGCTACACGAATACAAATTAAAATCTCCCAATATAATTAAGTTAGATTTATATTTTACACATAGTTGTTCTAAAATATGAAACATCAACAAATATTCATTGTCATCAGTCTGTGGCGGAATATATACTGCACAGCAAGTAAACAAATAATGATTTCGCATATAAACGGCCGCACAAACTAATTCAAACTGATGCGAGTCTATATCGATATTCCCCGGCACTGCCACTCGCCGTAAGTCGAACCGCGGTGTGGCCACTATAAACACGCCTCCCTGCTTACGCCCGTCCATCCTGTCGCAACGTAATACTTTGTGTCCAGGGATTACGAACTCTGCGTTTGGGATACCTTCGTTAAGACCGGTTTCGGTAATAACGAATAAATCAGATCCTGATGATTCCAGTAACGATAAAAACTGCGTAGTCTTTGTCCGGAGTCCTCTAGCATTCTGATATAAAATGTTCATATATTTACATTGTTTACTCTGTTTCCAATGTATTTCCTTTGGAAGACCGACGAAACCAAACCCATTCGCTGAATTCCGCGTTTACTGGCCATATTTCAGGATCACTAAGCTTCTCATAATCACTTACTGTTACACCAATCCTGAATGAGGCATAGTTCCGTTCCGTTTTAGGTTTTAATTTTTCAACCATCAATACCGAGTCGTTGCCCAATATTTGTTTGATATACTCTTTCATACTTTCTTCTGTAGTACGTTTTTCCAATCTCCAAACATGTAAAAATTTTGTACGTTCAACTGCTTTTAAACTAGCAATTGAATTGTTACCCCCTCTTTTTATGGGGTTACTCCTTCTATTATTTCTAACTTCGACCCAGCCATCACCATGATTCTCATCCACTTTCCCATTTGTTGTTTTTCCGGTCACCGCCGCGTAACTAAACCCCGTGTCACCCGTGCCCATGGGCCTCGGTCGAACGGGCTGAGCCTGCGCGCTCAGTGTGTTTACGCAGCTGTCCCCACAACCAGGGTTTGGCGGATCAGATACTATAGTAGTACTCTGACTACTTTGAGTTATTGATTCCGGCCTAATAACATTACTTTCCTTTTCTTTCGTGTATCTCTGTCTATCAGTTTTTAAAGTTTTAATTTGTCGCTCAAAAGAACTACACTTTCTATTTGCTTCCTTCAGTTCTTGCCTTAGTTGACTATTTTCTGGCTGCCGCCGGTACCACTCACTCCACGTACTGGTGTATCATCAGTCACCCGTAAGCGCTGGGTCACATTAGCGCAAGAACCACACTTGAACGTACGCTTCAATTGTGTATGTTCATTCTTAAATGCATCCGGGGTGATATTGACGCATCTATAATGAAATGCTGTTTTGCATCCAATACACTTAATCATCTCCCCGACATCAATTTTTTTGCTACAAACCATACAATTCATTTTGAATAAACAGTAGAACAAGGACGGCGATAGATAAGTCCCGCAAGCGCAAAAGAGCGCGATGTATTTGTTTGTGCTTCGTACTACCCTCGATTTAATTTATTGTCACAGCTGATTTTCACTTCAAAATAATGTCTTAAATGTTAGAAATAAACAGATTTAACACTGTACTCCATTTCTTATACGCTTAGAAAAGTCTAATACACTATTTAAACACATCTTGATAGCTATAAACTCCGTAACTTTTTAGTCGGTCCCGGTTGTCATACGAACATCTATGGGAGTCGTTACAGGTAGTTGGAGCACTAAAAAGTCCCCCTGGTCTAACTGCAATGCTTCGATATCGCCTTTGGGTTATGAAGGTGAAATTGCAGTCGCTTCACAGAAAATATCGAAGTTTAGCCAAATCCACAGTCAGACCGGTAAAGCGGACCCCAGACTCCAAGCTGAATGCTTTGGATGTGACTGGGATTAACGCTAGGATGAAGAAGGAGACTGAATATTATTTTGGTTGCAGATATTAAAATAGAAATCTCAGAGGAAACTATTCTAGAAGATCACACACAGTCCTCGGATCTAGAGGATGATATGCCCCTTGAAAAGGTGAAGAGAGAGCATGGCGATTTTAACAAAGGTGAGTTAATGACTTTACAAAATGATTTTTTCTGTATAGACCATTAAACCGGAACTTACAAAACGGCAATATATATTTTTATATATATAGGACACGTCAATTTGACTACACCTCTCCTGATGTTAAGCAAAGGCAAAGTCTCGGAAAGAGGGTCACCATTGTAAACATGTACCATGTTAACAGTGGTGGCACTCAGCTTGACGGCCTCATTAGATGCCTTTTCACGCCCCGCTTAAAGGACCCGGGACTTGTAGGAAGAAGGAAACAAATATTAAAGACTAGTTTAACAATAAGACCACCGGTTCGAAACGCGGCCCAGACTTGAGAAGACTCCGGCAAGATCCTAAGCGAGCATGTTTTTTGGTCATTCACTTATGGTAGATACATTTGACCAATTGCGAGTAAAGTTTATTCTGGAATAAGCAGGCAATATCACCAACATGTTGGCTGTTTATTCTAGGAATAAACAGCCAAAACACTCATGCTGTGCAGATGTGGAATACTCAGCTGCACAGCATGAACGTGCGTGGTATGAAATTTGTTTCATACCGCACAGTCTGCTCTGTTTCCATTCGTAATATGTGAGGATTGATTCCTTGCCTGTGGCGAGCGGTTGATGCACAGTTTAAAAAACAAAATTGATGATATTTTTTAAAGTTTACGCGATTTACACTCTTCTTCTTCTTCTTCAACCGGTAGTCACCCAATGCTGACACTTGAAATAATTTTTTTAACGGATTCTACCGCGATATATTTGTTGTTATTAACACGCTGTTAATAGCTTCACGTGACTTAAATCCAATATGGCGGACGTCCAAGATGGCGGACAGGCTATTTGAAATGTTTGTAATTTTTAGTGCGTGCTTAAAGCGTGTTTTTTAGTTTACTTTTGCTATTTTTTACTTTTAAACTGACGTTTCGGTCACTTTTCTGCAGCTGTTCGCAGTGAACAATGATTGTATTTGTCACATAGTTTGAAGTATAAGTTATCTCAGTACCCCATCATGTTGAATTTATGGTGTTAATAGTTCATCGTTAATCGTTAATCGTTAGTCTTACTTTATGTTTCTGCTTACTAGGTTTGATTAAATGGATAACTAACTCCCAAGCTGGTGGTACGCTCTATCAATCCTCTCTATTAAAATTTGGGTGGTATTTCAATAGTCTCACGAATCATTCTCCGTGTATCTCGATATTCTTTAGCGAGTATCTGTGGTCAGCCTTAAGTAATGGTTGGTGCTAAAAAGTGGCCGAAACGTCAGTTAAAAGTTTAAGGCTTAACTTTAGTACACGCCATTGACCATATACTGTTAGATACGAAAGGCATCGCAAGAACGGCTTTAATAATTTTGGCACAAAATATTGTATGCCAATATGGCTGAACATAGCTGATCAAATTATGTAAAAGACCATCTTTGTACCTACCTATGTTTCACAATAAAGCATTTGAATTTGAATTTGAATTTTAAATACGTATGAACTAATCTGAATTTAGTTGAAATAAATAAAAATTTCAACGGATTCTACAGCGATATATTTATAGTTCTTTACTTTTAGTTAAAAGTAAAGAACTATAAATATATCGCTGTAGAATCCGTTGAAATTTTTATTTATTTCAACTAAATTCAGATTAGTTCATACGTATTTAAAATTCAAATTCAAATTCAAATGCTTTATTGTGAAACATAGGTCTTTTACATAATTTGATCAGCTATGTTCAGCCATATTGGCATACAATATTTTGTGCCAAAATTATTAAAGCCGTTCTTGCGATGCCTTTCGTATCTAACAGTATATGGTCAATGGCGTGTACTAAAGTTAAGCCAACGAGACGAGAGAAAAAAGGTAAACAAAGCTGCCATTACTGAGTTACGTTGCGATAACTAGCGATTATTTACTCTGTCCTTGTCGCACCTGAAACATGTACGCGACAATGACCGAGCGAAAACTGTCGTTGCGTGTTTCGTAGTACAGGAAAGCTGTCAGCACAGCGGTTCTAAACTGTCAGATCCGCCATCTTATGAGCAATTTCATTGCTGTCTGGAATGCGCTTGAAGTGTAAAGTAATAATTTTCAAATAAAAAGGTTTGCAACCGCAGAAACTTTGTTTTCCTGTTTTCTCTCGCTTCGTTGGCTTTACTTTAATTCAAAATGAAATTTACTTACTAAAGTATATTGTCCTACAGGTCTCCTCGCTCCCGAAGAAAAGCGACTACCCATATCCAAACAAAAGTCAGAAAGTACAGCATCCTTCAATATTAAACCAGTGACCAATAATATATTCTCTGCTCCATCTACAAGTAATACATATTATAGTAATAACCCTTCTGTCAACGTAGAATCTAAGAGCTCTAATGGGACTTCCCCCAATGATGAATATAAATGCAATACTAGCCAAAAATATCTCAATGTAAAGGCGAAAAAAAAAGTCATTCGTACGTCCGCTGCCGCTGGTGAGAGACCATTTCAGTGCGATGTATGTAAAAAGTGTTTTAAACGAAAGGATCATTTAGAAGGACATATGCGTACGCACGCAGACACGAAACCGTATCAGTGTAATTTCTGTGATAAATCATTTGTAAGAAAATTTGGTTACGACAATCATATTCGGATACACACTGGTGAGAAACCGTATCAGTGTCATTTATGTAAGGAATGTTTTCGTGTAAAGACTGGTTTGGATAGTCATATGAGCACGCACACTGGTAAGAAAAAATTTAAATGTAATGTATGCCAGAAAGATTTCAACCACAAGTGTGATTTAGTTAACCATGTTCGTAAACATACAGGTGAGAGACCATATGAGTGCACTATTTGTAACAAGAGGTTTCGTTGTAAAAGTAATTTAGATATTCATATCTTTGTGCACACTGGTGAAAAACCATATAAGTGTAATGTATGTAAGAAACGTTACAGGCAAAAAAGTAACTTCGATTATCATGTTTGCTCAATAGCTCCCAAAGTACTCTTCAATTGTAATGTATGTGAAAAAACTTTCGCATTGGAGATTAATTTAGAGAACCACATGCGAATACACACTGGTGAAAAACCGTACCAATGTGAAGTATGTAATAAATGTTTTAGTCAGAAGGGAATTTTAAATAATCATATGCGTACGCACTCTGATGTGAAACCATATCAGT
The DNA here is from genome assembly GCA_914829495.1 of Eilema sororculum. NCBI lineage: Eukaryota > Metazoa > Arthropoda > Insecta > Lepidoptera > Erebidae > Eilema > Eilema sororculum. The sequence goes on from OU618559.1 coordinate 11,097,705, forward strand.
GTGATGTGTGTAATAAATGTTTTAGACGTAAGGGTAATTTAGAAGACCACGGTAGAGTCCACGCAACAAAATAATTCCCACGACGAAACTCTGAACTAAAAATGACATTGCCGCAATACTGTTTGTTGATTGGTTGGGGTCATGACAGGTTTGTTTAAAGCTGCCAGTACATTTTTTTATATTTTACTAGTTGTAGTAACTTATTTTAATTTATTATAGTTATCGGTATATAAATCAAACATGTAGGTACTCTACAGTACGCCCTTTTTATCACTTCACGGAAATGTTAATCCATCCTAATATTGTAAATGTGAAAGTACTCTGTCTGCATGTTACGCTTGAAGCGTAAATCACTGAACCGATTTTAATGCAATTTTGTATAAGGGTGGATTGGAACCTTGAGAAAGGACATAGATGCTAATTCTGTTGTGTCAAAACTAACTTAAATACGCAAAAAATATCTAAAATTTATTATACACCCAGATTGTATAGTCGTTTCGTGGAACAAGATAATTATAGTGAGTTTTTTTTTAAATTATTTATTTGTTCTGAGGACCAACAGCCATAACAAAGGTATAGTGACTAAAATTAGTTACATACAGCCAATTATAGGTTCTCACTGATACAATTCAGAGTTTGTTCATAATGTGGACTTAAATTATATCACTTTATGGAACTAGAATGATAGGTGATAAAAGTGTATCAGTGCAAGTGCCGCGTGAATCATAGTGCAATAAATTGAACATATATCTCTAACATTTTATTTTTTTATTTATCGTGTGAAAAATCCCCACGGATACCACCCCCACAGAGCCGGTGGAGGTGGTTATGTCGGACTCGAACCGACTAAAACGCACGCCGTCTTGAGTCCTTGGTTGCCGGAGGTGAGATTGGCAAAAGCATATCTCTCGTACCCCAGCATTATTATAGTGCGTGGCCGATTCCGGTCCGCGCCGACAGATTTTGACCGGACCTGCTGAGACGAGGTCACGGGTTCGATCCCAGGTTTACCATGGCACACACCAATGACTTTTCGATGCTTTTCGAAGTTATGTGTGTATTTATCGCAAGTTTATAAGTGCCCGGTTAATGGCAATAGGCTCGCCACCGCCGCCAATTACATTGGGACCTAAATATAAACTGGCGAAATGTGGGTGCTAGCACCTCTGCCTACCCCTTCGGGGAATACAGGCGTGAGTTTATGTTATGTTATGACATGTAATTAAGAAAATGTTATTCTTATTACGGTCGAAAATCGTTTGTCTGTTCTTAGTAGTCCTTGTAGCCGGTTCGAGTCCCACCTAACATGCCCACTAAACGATTTTGTTATCGAAGCTGTCTCCAAAATTTTTTTTTTCGAAACGACTATACAATCTGGGTGTTTAATACCATTTTAGACATTTTTAGCGTATTTTAATTATACATATTGAGAACTCTTGTACTTTTTCCACTGTATTTGTTCTGTTACACCTGACCGGTTTCGCCTTACGGCATTCTTAAGGTTTACATTTACCAAAGGTTTTGGATATTAAATAAATATTCCACAACATTCTACATAACGCTATCTAGACTCATGGTAAGCTTTTATAGCTTGTGTTATGAAATCTAGAATGCGGATAAACATACTTATATGCTTTTTTTTTGTAAATACATACATATTATACATAGAAACACCCAGACCAATGCAAATAGCCATATTCATGCATACGAATATTTGCACTGAGCGGGAATCGAACCCGCGCCTCCTGCGTGGCAGTCGCGTGCACTACCGCCACGCCAGGCTGTCGGATATTGATGTTATGGATGTCAGCGTGTGTACGCATATGGTAAATGTAAACATTTGAGAATGCCGTAAGGCGAAACCGGTCAGGTGAAATATAATAAATACAGTGGAAAAAGTACAAGTGTTCTCAATATGTAACAATGGATTCCACCAAGTGCCATCAATCAACACTATAAATTGTATTTATTTATTTAATAGTATTTTTAGTGTGTGTATGTGTGTGTGTGTATGTGTGTGTGTGTGTGTCTGTCTGTGGCATCGTAGCGGCTAAACGGATGAACCGATTTGGATGTAGTTTTTTTTGTTTAAAAGGTATATTAGCCTACCCCTTCGGGGACTATAGGCGTGAGTTTATGTTTTTTTTTATATTAGGCGGGAGTGTTCTTAGCTATGTTTGAAAAAAGTCGGTCTAAGATGGCCGCCGCCACAACATGTCGGAATACATATTTCTTCATAACTCCCTCAATATGGGTATCAAATGAAAGAGCTTGACTAGTAGATCAATATAAAAAGTATAAAATAAAAAATTAAAAACCCCCGTCCCAAAAAACACCTCCATAAAGTTGAAAATAAAACTTAACTTTTGATATTATACCTAGTAATATTTTGATTCAACGGTTGCCTTGTCGGTCGGGTGGATCTTGAACCTTACCGATAATATAACGAAGTACTTAACCAGCTAGAATCCCCCGACATGGCAACCGTTGAATCGAAATATTACTAGTTTAATAGTAATTTTAGTGTGTGTGTGTGTGTCTGTCTGTGGCATCGTAGCGGCTAAACGGATGAACCGATTTGGATGTAGTTTTTTGTTTGAAAGGTATATTAGTCGGGAGTGTTCTTAGCTATGTTTGAAAAAAAACATCGGTTCAAGATGGCCGTCGCTACAAAATGGCGGAGAAAATAATAATTTCACAAGTCCCTCAATATAGGTATTAAATGAAAGGGCTTGACTTGTAGATCAATTTAAAAAGATTACATAAAATTTAAATTAAAAATTTAGAAAACCCTCGTCACATAACACATATCCAAAAAGTTGAAAATAAATTGTGTTTGCCCTTTAATTTTGATATACCTATTAATATTTTGTTTCAACCGTTGCTATGTCGGGGGACAATGTATCGTTCCGTTAATATGACGGAGTGCTTTAACAATTATTAGAGTCCCCTGACATGGCAACGGATGAATCAAAATATTAATAGGCATATCAAAGTTAAAGCGCAAACACAATTTATTTTCAACTTACTGACGTGACAACGTCTTATAATCCGATGGAGCCGGCTGCACGTGCGAAAAAACATGACGTCATGCGGCGCTACCTCGCTCTGAGGCGTTCCATCATTGTAAAATAATAAAAATAAAAATTAACAGAATAGGGTATTTGACTAAGTCGTCGATTCTTCCCAATACTGCTTAAAATGATAGCTTGTTCTGAAAAAATATGCCTTGCAAAATAAAATATTGCATATCTAAACTGAAACTATGACTTTTCATTAGTTGAAATTCCCAAAAAAGTCAAAATATAAACAATCAAATTCAATTAAAATATAATACTTTTAAATTCCTCATTAAATTTTAAATAACTTTGATTATGAACTATATAATTATGTATAAACGCAGACCGAAATAAATACGATATTCTCTTGCACTCCATACATTAGCACTACGCGCTACAGAAGCGTGACGTCACAATTTCGTACGATTTTGTATGGAGCGTTTTCGGGTGGCGCGACAAATTGAACTTTTCAAAATCAAGTATCTTGAAAACTATTTGTCGCAAGAAAATTTTACTTTTACAGTTCATTATATTATAAAAAAGTGGTCATTTTTGGAAAGTAAAAAAAAAATAGTCAAATAGCCTATTGTATTTATGCGTACAAATAAATGTAACTTGATCAATTCAATTGTGATTTCCATTTACCCCTTTCTCTATATCCATACAAAATATCTATCTTACAAATAAAATTAAAATTTTCTTTTGAAAAATGACACCATTTCATCAGTATTGTCTTATGACGTTGTCACGTTAACTATCGTCAGTAAACCGACTTTCAGACAACCAATTTTTTTTTGGATATGTATTTTGTGACCCTGCGTATCAGAATGTCAACCTAGCAAAATGGCCATGAGGTATTATCGACATGAAAGTAAAATTACATAGGTACTAGTAAAACGTCTGAAATCTAAAATAAATTTTTAATTTAATTTTTATATTATTTGTATTGTTGACTATTAAATAAAAAAGTATCCATACAAGATCTATTACTTTTATCTTAGAAACATCCATTGTCTGAGCGGTTTTTCTGATTGGATCCGAGGCTTTTTAGATCTGCGATGTAGCCTAGTGGTATGGGTAATTAAATGGACTGCTGAGACGAGGTCTCGGGTTCGATCCCAGGTTTACCATGGGACACACCAGTTGGTGTGTCCCATGGTTAACCTGGGATCGAACCCGAACACACATAACTTCGAACTTCCATAACGAAGTTATGTGTGTATTTATCGCAGGTTTATAAGTTGGGACCTACACTGGCGAAATGTGGGTGCTAGCACCTCTGCCTACACCTTCGGGGAATACAGGCGAGAGTTTATGTTATGTTATGCTTTTGGCTCCTAGTTAAGGGGCGCTTACGTACTACTCGGACTCACACACAATAATAATAATAAATATTCCACAATTCCTTCCCCTTCCCACTCTTCAGAGCACACCACTGCCACTGCAGGATCACCTCACTGTCCTCGGTATGGATGTTCGCTGCAAGCTGAATAACAAAAACTATATCGAGAGTATCATCAAATCAGCCTCGCGTAAACTCGGAGTCCTGAACAGAGTGAGTCGTTTTTTCACGCCGGAGCAGCGGTGTCTTCTATCCAAGACCCAAATTCGTTCCTGCGTGGACTGCTCACATCTCTGGGACGGCTCCGCAAAGTACTTATTAGATGCTCTCGACAGGTTGCAGCGACGTGCGGTCCGCATTATTGGGGATCCTGAGGTCACGAACACCCTCGAGCCTTTGCAGATGCGTAGAGATGTTGCGTCTTTGGCAGTTTTCTACCGTCTCTACCATGGTGCATGTTCTGACGAGCTCTTCGAATTAGTCCCACCCTCCCCTTTCCTTCACAGGACGACACAACTTTACTAAGGCATCAATCATCATTCACCGTTATCATCTTCATCATCATCATCATCATTAACGTCATCAACTCATCATCATTATTATCATCAACAATCATTTCTAAGAAAATAAATAAAACTGATGACAAGGCAGCATGGTAATAGTACCTTAGCCTGTTCCGAAGGGAACTAAAAGAACAAAAAAATTTTTGACGTCGTTGACTTTTTCATTGTTGTAGATTTTCTTATTTTGGTATGGTATTTTGGCATCAGAGTGACCAGATTTAGTAGATTTCTACTTATATGGTAGATTTTAAGGTACTGGCAACAGAATTTAGCATGTAACATTTATTTTATTTTGTATATTTTGGTATATTTTACTTTTTTTGGCATATCAGATACATGCGGGGTGTTCCCCCTTTTATTGAATGGATTGTAATTATACACAAAATTTTCATTCTTTTTATTACTAATTCGTGCTGCATTAGCAGAGAGTGTGATAGACTTAGACGTTAATCCGTTATCGAATACATATGGAAAAATGAATTTTCTCGGGTGAGACTAGAGGGGAAAAAAGAAAGGTTAATCGGTTCCTTAAGATATTAACGTACTTAATTAACAACCGTGTAATACCATACGAAAATACGACAAAATATCTGGGCATGACGCTAGATGCTAAACTTCCCTGGAAGGCTCATGTCAAAAAGAAACGACAGGCATTAGATCTACGCTATAAAAATATGTACTGGCTACTTGGTAGACATTCTACCTTGTCAGTGTATAATAAAGTACTTTTATACAAGCAAGTACGCATGCCTGTATGGACATACGGCATCCAACTTTGGGGATGTACAAAACGGACTAACATTCAAATCATACAAAGATTCCAAAATAAGGTACTACAGTAAATGCTCCCTGGTACGTCTGAAATGATGACATCCATCGAGACCTTGGAGTGGAGCTTGTAACTGACTTTATACAAAAACACGCCGAAGCACACGAACAAAGGCTTCTTCATCATGTGAACGTCGAGGCTATCCAGCTACTAGACAACACTGACATAGTGAGAAGATTAAAAAGAATTAAACCTTTTGAGTTATTTTTATGAATTAATGTAACAAAGTGCAGTGCGTGCTATGTTTAAAGAACACAAGATCAAAGTGTCTATCAATAACAATTGAAACAATAAGAAAAGTGCCAATGGACACATTCTTAACTTGTAAGTGCTAGCAAATTAAGTTAAATTTAAATTACTTATTAGCCTCAAAGTCTAGACTGTAATTGTCTGAATGTCCGTTTAATAACGAATACTACATAATAAAAAAAAGAAAATTAACGATTAACGGATTAACGAATGAATGCCGAGCTATTCTTTCTTGTACTGTATTTTTAATAGTAAAGTAAAATTTTATGCTTTCTATCTCTAGTTATCTCTCTGACTCTCTGCTATCTCTCTCTCACTCTCGCTCCCTCTTTCATTCTCTCTTTCTCCTAAAAATTCCCTTTGGCCCTACCGGTGGTATCATGGGGAATACATAGGGAAAAAGAATCTTCTCGGGCGGGACTCGAACCCGCAGTCTTTCCCTTACAGGGGGAATGCCTGACCAATTCGGCTACCGAGACACGCCCGATATGATTCAAATTTCCCATCTTATACGTCTTTAAGGCGACTTGGCGTCATCTACCGATTTTCTTACGAACTATCGGAATCAATGAATGATGTTACAATCATTTTTAAACATTGATTTTTGATAACTACGCCCAAACAATTGAAGGAATTTTTACAGCATTAAGTATGCTAACTATACAAATCGAATACATAGGGAAAAAGAATCTTCTCGGGCGGGACTCGAACTCGCAGTCTTTCCCTTACAGGGGGAATGCCTGACCAATTCGGCTACCGAGACACGCCCGATATGATTCAAATTTCCCATCTTATACGTCTTCAAGGCGACGCCGACGTGGCGTCATCTACCGATTTTCTTACGAACTATCGGAATCAATGAATGATGTTACAATCATTTTTAAACATTGATTTTTGATAACTACGCCCAAACAATTGAAGGAATTTTTACAACATTAAGTATGCTAACTATACAAATAGAATACATAGGGAAAAAGAATCTTCTCGGGCGGGACTCGAACTCACAGTCTTTCCCTTACAGGGGGAATGCCTGACCAATTCGGCTACCGAGACACGCCCGATATGATTCAAATTTCCCATCTTATACGTCTTTAAGGCGCCCGAGAAGATTCTTTTTCCCTATGTATTCGATTTGTATAGTTAGCATACTTAATGCTGTAAAAAAAAATTCCTTCAATCATGGGGAATAATTTTTACCTTTGACACTACCAGTAGTTTCATTGTGTAGTGCCACGGGCCAGTCACCAAACTTTTATGGTGGATAATTTTGCAGTCAAGTCAGCCCAATCGTGATACGAATACCATACCAAAGTATGGCAATATGTCCCGATATGTGAAGCAAATGACGAAATAATACTAACTTTGTCAAACGCCAAAGTAGAAAGAATATTTTCCTATTTTTTAATTAATAGATTAATTCCGGGTCTGAGCAGGAGGGACGGTAAGAGGCCAGACGGGCTGACTTTGGTGCCTTGGAGGAACGACAAGTGCTTAATTTGGGATGCAACTTGCGTTGATACGGTAGCTGCCAGCCACCTCAGTCGCACCATTCACTCTCCGTCCGCCGCGGCGGAAGACGCTAGCTTAGAAAAAACCATTAAATATGCCGAATTACAGCTACTGTACCACTTTGTTCCGATAGCAGTGGAGACCTTGGGATGCTGGAGCAAGGAGGCCAAAAGCCTTGAAGAAATAGGAAACAGGCTTATAGAAACAACTGGTGACTCCCGTTCCGGAGCGTTCCTGGTGCAAAGGCTGGCCATTGCAATCCAGCGAGGCAACGCGGCGAGTGTGATGGGCACTTTTGCACCGGGAACGGTCAGGGGCGGGTTATTTGATTAATTTATTGACATAATGTATTTGTATAAATTAGTTTACAAAACAATTGGTAACAAAATAGATGTACCTTAAATAAATAAATAAAGATATTTGTAATATAACTTATATTCGCTACAGAAACTACTGCATTAAAAAAACATTGATTTGTTTGTATTGATGTTTTTTCGTAGTAACACAACAGAAAAAAATAGATTTTTAGTATTTTCTCGTTCTCTCTTGGTAGATTTTAACCTCCACAATCAGTAGATTCATCAAATGAAACCTGGTCACACTTTGTGTAGTCTGTGGTGGTTTGCCACAATCCGCCTTTCAATTTCAAATTCTAGTTTCATGTTTCATCAGTCGACAGGACACAGGCAGGTGAGGCAGGACCATGAATCTGTATACTAACTAAAGGTTAATATAAAGGTAAAAAGGTATAAAGTATAAAGGTTCATGGGCAGGACAGTCAGCACCATAGACATAGTAAACATAAAGACGTGAAGCTACTACGAAATTCATTCATCAAATCATATGAGGAAAACGCCAATTCTCCATCTTGCTTTCCAACGTAGTGGGGATGTAGTAGCACCTGATTGGTCAAATAAAATTGCTAGTGATGTGGTGATAGAATTTTAATTATCGATATTTTCCCAAATATTTAAAGAACGAAGACCACTTTCCATACATAGTGAATGACTTTTGAAATGCCGTTGACTTTTTATTATTCTATCACATAATGGTACTGGTATTACTGATGAATAGATACTAAAACATTTTTTACATCTATAAAACTACAAAATCAATATGATATAATTAAAAGTATGATTTTATACAAATCTCCTTGATTTTGATTTAATTCCGAAACCCTCGCGCGACCTTTGTACGGTACAGTAAGAACATAGCATAGGACTGAAATGGCGGATTACATAACTTTTCATTCGGGTACCTACTGGGCAAGTCGAGCACTTCTATTTTGAAGTAAATATCTTTTATAACAAAGGTAGTACAAATGTATTATATATACTGGGTGTAAGGGGAACGCTCACGAAGCCGAAACCCCTAGTAGTACTCCAGGTACATAACAAATTGGCATAAAAATAAAATCAATATGGGCCAAAAAAAAATGCTTCGATTTTTTTTTGGATTCTTTTTATTTTTTATTTTGCATTACTTACTCTCCATCTTGTTAGTAAAGCTAAACAAAACGGTAATTTTATAAAAAAAACACCACTACAAAAGAGCACACGCTTGGCGCTCTAGTTGTTTTTTCTTTGTAGTGATGTTCTTTTTATGAACTTACCGTTTCATTTAGCTTTACTAACACGATGGAGAGCAAATAATGTAAAATAAAAAAAAATACAAAAATATTAAATAAAAATTCGAATAAAATTTATTTTTGGCCAAATCGATTTTATTTTTATGCCAATGTGTTATGTACCTGAAGTACTACTAAATATATTTATATATATCGTTACTCAAAGACTGTAAAGAATCTTTGTAGATTTTACGTCCTTCTGGGCGAATTATTCGAAACTCCGGCTATCACAAGGAAAGTCTGACAGAAAGCCCTAAGCACACTGCAACCTGAGAATACAAATAATCGGAATCCACTTAAGCTAACCACTTAATTTTTTCTTTCAAATGTATAAATTTTTAGTCTGTGCCCGTTTTATATCGATAAGTAGTTATCGACAGTTTACTGGATTCCCTGCTAGGCCGCCATACTGCTTTCAGTTCATTCATAAAATCCATGTTTAGGTAGGCAGTTTTTTTTCGTAGGTATGGCAGCTCTTGATACTCTAAGGTCAGCACAGATTAGAAGGATGTTCGATCTGGGTACTTTGTATCGATACTCTGGATCGCAATGGATCGTAATACACTGTATCGATCCAAATATCGATCCAATAGATTTGTTACGATTTTTTTGGATTGATCCAAAATCGAATCAAGTATTTCAAGACATTAAACAAGTTGTATTTTTAACAATTTAAGTTTATTTAAGAACAAAAGAAGCAAAAGAGTAGTTTCCATTTCAAATTTCAACATATTGGAAATTTCAGTTATGTCTTTGGCACTTGACTCTGGATTATTAAAACAATTTTTTTTTAATTCGGGATCTAAAACAGAACTTCTGCCAATATATGGCCTTTTCGATATGTTGGAAACGATTATTTATTTCTATTATTACTATGGCTTGAAATTCTGAACCTTATTCACTTGTCTCATTCTTGCTGAAATTCAAGGTATATACAATGTATACAATGGACTATCTTCGTATCCAAACATCACGCTGATAGGAGACTTGAATATTGACATTAAAAAAGAAAATAAAAACAAATATAGTCTCGAGTACCTAATCTTAAATGCCTCACATGGTCTGTTACCCACCCATTTGCTACCCACTAGAATCGAAAACTGCCTTGATCATATTTTCTTAAAAACTAACTTACCTGCCACCACCGTTCTTCTGGAATCTCATATAACCGATCATAAACCACTAATACTAAGTATCGCAAATAGTAATCCGTCTCGGAAAGGTGATTACTATAGAACCAGATTAAACTACGAGGCCGTCAAGAAAGAATTAGAGGATACGAATTTTGCGTATATTTATACAATCACGGATCCTAATGAGGCAATGAACAAACTCACTGAAACAATCTCGGCCTCTTTATCAAAACACCAAGTGACAACCAAGATCCCTAAAAAGCAGAGAACAATCAAACCATGGATAACTCCTGGTTTGCTAAAATGTATCGCAAACCGTGACAGGATGCATCTCAAAACAAAAGAGGCACCTGAGAACTTAATCCTTAAAATTACATACACTCGTTATCGGAACTTTTGTAACGATTTACTTAAAAAACTGAAAACAATATATGAAACTAGCGAGTTAGAAAAAGCTAAGAAGAATCCTAAGGCCCTATGGAATGTCATCAAGGATATAACACATATGCAGAAAACACAGACCAGTTCGAGTGAATTACTAAAACTAAGTGAAAACCCCCAGTCTTCTATAAATGAAGTTTGCAAATATTTCACTAATATAGGAGAATCCTTGGCATCAAAAATAACATCGCGGAACACTTCAGATAACCCCTCTGATACAATTAATATGTATCCCACACCAGTTAATTCGTTGGTTTTCCTCCCAATAGACGCGGCTGAAATTGAAGCCCACATTCTTCAGCTACGTAGTAATTGTGCTGTTGGCTGGGATGGAATACCGTCCTCAATACTGAAGCAGTGTCGATCCTCTGTCGTACCACCTCTCACATATATTTTTAACCGATGTCTGCAAAGTGGAATTTTCCCAGAGGGCCTGAAAAAAGCTATTGTACACCCAATCCACAAAAACGGTGACAGAAGCTGCGTCAATAATTATAGGCCGATCTCTATATTACCATCAATATCCAAAATCCTGGAAAAAATCCTGAACAAGCAGCTGAGATCTTTCCTAGATAGGTACCAGATTATAGCCAATAATCAGTATGGTTTTAGACCCGGTATCTCCACTGAGGACGCTGTTCTGGATCTAACGGATTATATAGCGAGAAGCTTGGACAAGGGCGACAAATGTCTGGGTATTTTTCTAGATCTATCAAAAGCCTTTGACACAGTTTCTGTTCCCAAGCTCATAGACAAGATGGAACATATTGGCATACGAGGCATAACATTGGAGTTATTCAAGAACTACTTGACAAACCGTACCCAATGTGTCAAAATTGAAAGTTCAGTGACGAACAATACATTACATATGGTGTACCACAAGGCAGTATCCTGGGGCCTACATTATTTCAAATATATATAAATGATCTGTGCAAGTTACCCCTCCCAGACTGTAAGATATATGCCTATGCTGACGATACTGCTATTCTCATCAGCGGACCCACCTGGCAAAGCATTAAAAGAAAAGCAGAGTCAGCTCTAAGGATGGTCATGACTTGGCTAAACTGCAATTTACTGACCCTCAACTTAGCCAAAACAGTATTTATTCCTTTCGCACTAAGAAGTACAACAAAACCATTGAGCACCTTCAATCTAACGGCTCACTCATGTTCAAATCCGTCTGAACCCTGCTCATGTTTCCCACTAACCAGAGTAGAAATGGTAAAATATCTGGGAGTGCGATTGGATGATGGTTTAAGATGGGAGGAACAATGTCTCATAGTAACGAATAGAGTCATGCGGCTCATACGCACTTTCAAAGCGCTACGCGAATCAGCCAATCTTGATACTCTAAAGATGGTATATTATGCCCTATGCCAATCAATAATAGGTTACTGCATTGCAGCCTGGGGTGGTGCTCACAAGACACTTCTCCTTAAAGTTGAGAGAGCGCAAAGAGCAGTACTCAAGATTATAATGAGGAAGCCATACAGGTACCCCACTACTGAACTTTACGCCGATACTAAAGTACTTACGGTTCGGCAGCTCTTTGTTCTCCAATGTAGTCTCAGGAAACATAGCACTAGCCCTCCACCAAAAACACACACACACACACACACACACACACAATCTACTACCACCAGTGTACTAATTCCCTTTGTCAGTTCTTGTCAGCATGATTGTAAGCACAAAACATAATAATTTTCGAGATGAAAACTGGCTCTTAAGATACAGGGTTTTCCCTAGTTTAAGAGGCAGAGTTTTAAATTTCCTGTACACAGCTCACGATGTATTTGTACGATGTATTCCTAATGCTTATAAAACTGTAAGTTAATTGTATGTCAGCTGTGTATCTTTTTGCAAATAAACATTATTATTATTATTATTTATTATTATTATTATATTGAAATAAAACATGTAACAAAACCTACCACCAGATAAATATTTACCTTAGTGTAAAATGAATCGTTTTGTATTTAGACCATACTTAGTAGTAAAGGAACGCGGTCAGTATTCATGTTACGAATAAATATTATGGATTATGTTTGTATAACTTTATCTTGTATCGATCCGCTAACGGATCGAAAGCTATTGTATCGATACAAAAATCGAGTGGATCGAATTGCTTTGTATCGATCCACACAAGTATCGGATCGGATCGAACATCCCTATCATATCTTCTAATCTGTGGTAGTGGTACTACGTCAGTCAGTATTCTTCTATTTCTAGTGGTATTCACTATTATAAATATTTTTTTGTGCAGAATACAATTGATAGAAGTTGTGCATTGTATTATCATTTATTCATGTAATTCATTGCTCATTGCACGTGTGACATAAGAACAGTTCAGGATACTATACAGTTCAAAGTACTCAGTAAAAGGGTCTCTAATTACTATTAATCCAAGCAGTATTGAACTGACATGAACTCAACCATGGAGAAGCTGTCGATGTGTAGAATATGTCTCTCGGACGTTACGCCGTTGTGTTCGATTGTGAACACACATCTACACGACATCTACGAGGCTTTCACCAAAATGCCGGTAAGTGATCCGTCCATTAGACAGTCACAAGCTTGACACTATCATCTGTAGCGTCCTCACAGAAACATAGCAATAAAACACCTCGTACCAAAGCCAACCAACCAATGTTAATGTAACTAAAGTAAGTTACATTGGCAGAGGATGGTACTTTCATTGATGTTGTGGTCTAATATGTAACATGTTTCCCTAGAAGGAACAGTATTCATACTGAAGACTTGATGACGCCCAGGTTATAGCTTTCTGGAACCCAGATTCAAGCTTAAGACTCACTCACATGAGTGTGATGAATCTAATTATGTGCTGAATTTTTAGTAATTCTGGCTGATGGGTATGATTGGTAATATGATTATGTTCCACAGTTTGTTACAGAAGACTGCAGACCAATACGGGTCTGTGACCTCTGTCGTGCAAGCCTCAAGAACAGCTACGAGCTGTGGAGGAGATGTCTCCAGAGTGAGGAGCTGTTCAGTCAGTTGCTGAGAAGTAATGTGGTGAGCGGTCTGATATTGACTCATACCTGCAGCAAGTATCTTAACAAGGAAAGAGAGAGTCCGCTATTAATGTGGTGTTATTCTTACAGCAAGTGAACCTACAAATAATGTCCAATAAACACTTGGACTTTGGAGATGTGGTCCAGATGACTCCAATTGAATGTGACAATGTTGAAGTGAAACAAGAAGACTTTGAAGGTAACATTGATACTTGTGTACATAGTAGTTGTGACTGTAGAAGGAGGCTATTGCCAAATCTGTATGAACAGAGAGTTTCTGTGCCATCAGTGCAGAAGACAAAACAGGACAAGCCTTCGGTCTTCCCACTGAAAGCACTAAAACTCTCCAGTGAGCTTTGGCTACTGCCAACATGTTGTTCAGGATGTATAGTGTGGAAGTTCTCAAACGAGCACCCCGCAGTTATAACTGTTTTGTGTATTTTTACTTGCTCAGGGCATCCATGATGATGGTTTAGTTGTTTATTGTCTTACCGAGTGTAGATACACCAGGCTACCATATAGGTTCAAAACAAATTGCACAAATAATCACTGTCTAAACACAATCACTATTGTATTGCTGATATAATCGCATACCCAGAGCTAAGACAACATCAAACTTGGCAGCAGTTGAGTTTTTGGTTTTAAATCATTATTATTAAATTTACAGATGAACGAGATGACAACAGCTCATCTCCAGATTCAGTAGATGTTACTGCAACATGCAGCTTCCTAAAAGAGGAAACAGAAACAGACAATGAAATGCTCGGTGAGTGTGTGGTGTTTGAATGAGTTTGTATCTTCTGACAGCGAAGTATTTACACAACCATATGTTTCGGTTCTTGAGATATAGGTATTACGTAGGTATGTGTGTATCAGGTGCAAAGTTAATCATGCGCATGGTGACAGAAAAAGAATACAAATATCACTGCCCCGTCTCATCGCATGGGTGTCTTAAGAAGCGACTGATGGAAACGGGTGTCTCGCCATCAAGTGGGCACTATATCATCGGCATGTATGTTTACTTTCTGATGAAGGATCCTATCCCTCAAAAACACATGTAAATAAAGTAAGACTAAGAAGGTATATCCTAGTAATATTGTATGATATAGACCTTAACTGTACGAGAGTCATCGGCGCCCTTCACCCCTCCGCATTCGGAGCATTCCCGTTTGTGTCTGTAACCTTTAATTACATTACAGCAGTTTGTGAAGAAGATCCTTTAAAAGGAGATGATCACTTTCAACCATCAGATTCAAGAGAAAGTCTGGCGGTTCTAAAGAAAGATCAGAGTGACGTCACAGCAGGTAAGTGTACTGGTATGTCAATTTCATACATTCGTTGTGTATAGCAGATGGTGTATGGGACATTTGTATAAGTAGTGTGTAAAGATAAAACATGTATTGTACTCATTCGCAGATGATACAGCGGTGGAGCAAGATGACACAGATCTATATCATGACGCTCTAGCTTTACACACGGAGTGTGACATACCGCCGGACATCGTGAAGGAGGAATCAAACGCTGGCGATGGTAAGTGTTCTTCATAAACGTGATTGACTCACCGCTGGAGCCGGTAGGGACTGTGCTCGGCTCTGGGCAACTGATCTAGGTAACGAATTTGTATCACTGAAGTACTCGAATTCGAATCCGAATCCGAATCCAAACCCGAACCCGAACCCGAATCAATATTGAAATCGAAATCGAAACCCCGATATCGAAATCCCGAAACCGAAATCGAAATCCAAAAACTGAGACCTAAAATATTACGTTTGCTTGATCATTATTGGTTGAGTAGAACTGGAGATATAACCAAAAGTAGCAATATCCGACATCCATGCGAGCGGAGCCGCGGGCGTCAGCTAGTAATTTAAATCAGTGTGAGTTGATGTGCCTTGACAGAACAAAGAGACCCATAGGGAAAAATAAATTATAAATAAAAACAGAAGTCACAACCCTGACAAAACTGCAATAGGCGGCATTTCCGCAATCATCAAACGCGATGAACTACTGTAAGATCTCTCGTTAGACTGTGCTTATTATTATAAAGAGTAGCCAAATGCGGCTAACCACAGAAAATACGTGTCAATACGAAACCATTGCAACAGGGTGTGTAGGGACGCACAACGCCAGCTATTCATAGTACCATCCAAAATGGAGACCCAGCAAGGGTTTGGAAATTTCTGAAAACATTGGGCGTTGGAAAATCACGTGAAGACACCATCCCAAAAAAATTGAATATTGATCTTCTAAATAAACATTTCGCTGCCTCGTCCAACCTTGATGGGACCACAAAAGCGCAGACATTGGCATTTCTTTTATCTCTTCCAACGCCCACTTATTCACCTTGCGTCTTTAATCTTTTCACTGCTTGTGATGTTAGGAAGAGCATAATGGCAATAACATCAAATGCAATTGGAGACGACAGTCTCAGCCGTAAGATGATTCTTCCCATTCTCGATGAAGTCCTTCCTATCATATGCTACATCCTTAATTATTCCATATCCAACTGTTCTTTCCCAACCACATGGAAAGATCGGTGCTTCCGTGTGGCCAAACTATTTTGTCAAACTGATTTGACCACAAGGAAAAGCTATTCATTGTAGTTAAACTATTTCGGTTTAAGATAATCGAGCTTCGGAGTTCTTGCAGGTAAATGCTGGCGTGCCGCAGGGTTCCGTCTTATCTCCCACTCTCTTTCTTCTGCATATCAATGATATGCTCTCTAACCGTAGCATTCATTGCTATGCAGACGACAGCACCTTACACGGGAGTTATTACGCACATCCTGCTGCCAAGCAGTCTGATATCGCGGAAAAAAGCAGCTTCTTGTCACTGAGCTGGACCGGATCCAGGACCACATTTCTCAATGGGGTGCTAGGAACCTGGTCGAGTTCAATGCCAAGAAGACCCAGGCATGTGCGTTTACAGTAAAAGTATCTCCTTTCCTTCCCCTTCCCACTCTTCAGAGCATACCACTGCCACTGCAGGATCACCTCAATATCCTCGGTATGGATGTTCATTGCAAACTGAATAACAAAAACTATAAACAAAAACTATATCTAGAGTATCATCAAATCAGCCTCGCGTAAACTCAGAGTCCTGAACAGAGTGAGACGTTTTTTCACGCCAGAGCAGCGGTGTCTTGTATACAGGACCCAAATTTGTTCCTGCGTGGAATACTGCTCACATCTCTGGGACGGCTCCGCATAGTACTTACTATATGCTCTCGACAGGTTGCAGCGACGTGCGGTCCGCATTATTGGGAATCCTGAGGTCACGAATATCCTCGAGCCTTTGCAGATGCGTAGAGATGTTGCGTCTTTTACAGTATTCTACCGTCTCTACCATGGTGAATGTTCTGATGAGCTCTTTAATTAGTCCCACTCTCTCCTTTCCTACACAGGACGACACGTGCAGGGCTAAGATGCCATCCATATACGGTGCAGAGTATACCAGCTAGAACCAAGCGTATCAGTGACTCATTCCTATGCCGCACCATTAAGACCTGGAACTCCCTGCCAGCTCACGCGTTTCTTTCTTCCTACAGTCCCGGGCCCTTTAAGCGGGGCGTGAAAAGGCATCTAACGAGGCCGTCAAGCTGAGTGCCATCATTGTTAACATGGTACATGTTTCCGATGGTGACCCTCTTTCTGAGACTTTGCGTTTAGCTTAACATCAGGCGAGGTGAAGTCAATTGATGCGTCCTATATAAAAAAAGACCATTACTGAGTTACGTTGCGATAACTTGTGATTATATTCTCCTTATATTATCCTTGTCACACATATCACAGCTGTCGCTGTGTGTTTCGTAGTACAGGAAAGCTGTCAGCACAGCGGTTCTTAATTGTCAGATCCTGAACAATTTCATTCCTGTCTGGAATGTGCTTGAAGTTATACGTAATCATTTTTAAATAAAAATGTTTGGAACCGCTGAAATATTGTTTACCTTTTTTCTCTCGCTTCATTGGCTTTACTTTAGAAGTATGTCTATCTACGTTCTAGATCCAATAACCCGGGCTTATGAAAGCTATGCTGCTATGTTATTCTGAATCAAGGCTATAATAAATAAATGAAAGCTATGCTTACCTTGAGTCTACACAGAGCTACGTTTAATACCGAATCTAATCCAAATTCAATATTCATTTATTATTAATCAACCAATACTAGCCTGTTGCAGTCCCCTGGTAGACTAACCTGTTCCTATGTGCACCTTTGCACCCGATCCTCCGCCGTATTTCTCCACAGTTGCTCTTTTTCAAGTCGTCTGTCGATCTTTTTATTTTATTCAGAATACTTATTTTCTGTACAAATATAGAAAAAATAAATAAAATCCAATATAAAAATATAGACAATCCATGTGGTTTCATTTTCAGGTGCTCCTGTTTTTGAAAAGCCTCGACTAACCACGCAGATGAACTATGAAGATACGCCTGCAAACAACCTTACGAGAAGTGACCAAACAAAGGACAACGTTGAAGAACTGAAAAGTGATACTAAAAGAGTTGTGGAAGACAAACAAGTGCAGAAGAATCAGATAGTGGATACACGCGACCAAATAAATATCAGATTACGTCACAATAAACAAAATGATAGCACAGCCGATCATAAAGACGTTCACAAAAAAACACCTGAAAAGAAAATCAGTGCAGACCAAAGTGTTATTAGTAACTCAAGCAACAAACTTAAACAGCTGTTATGCGACACTTGTCAGAAAGGTTTTAGTCGTAAATATAATTTAATTATACACATGCGTACACATACTGGCGAGAAGCCTTATGACTGTAATGTTTGTAAGAAATGTTTTAGTCGAAAGGGTAATTTACATAATCATATACGTACACACACTGGCGAGAAGCCTTATAAATGTAATGTATGTAAGAAATGTTTTAATCAAAAGGTTCATTTAAGTAATCATATGCGTTCACACACTGGCGAGAAGCCTTATGAATGTAATGTATGTAAGAAATGTTTTAATCAAAAGGTTCATTTAAGTAATCATATGCATTCACACACTGGCGAGAAGCCTTATGAGTGTAATATATGTAAGAAATGTTTCAGTGCTAAGAGCAGCTTAGAAAGACATATACGATTACACACTTATTAAAAATTACAGTCGCTCACTTGTTATAGAACCCTGCGAGTACTTTAGGTGTGCTAGAGTTAAGTGTGGCGTGAAATGTGTGTGTTATAACATTAATACTAATATGTGTTCTGCGCCATTACTACATTGCTGTGGCGCAGTGGTAGAGCGTTCGGCTGCTAAGTCTAAGGTCGCGAGTTTAATTCTTGTCCAGTACATATATTTTAAATATGAATATTGTTCGGTCACCGGATCGGGCTATGTAAATAAATAAGTGCGTGTTCTTTTATTAATTACTCTGTTGCCTTCCGCCCGCGCGGATGTCGGTTAACGCGACTATGCTCATCTCTCACGTACTGAACCGATTGCGAATCTTATGGAATGTAATTTATTTGTAGGAGATATGATTAGGATAAGATGGTATTTTTTATTTATTTTGCAGTATATCTCACATTCATTAGGCAGATTGAATCTTGTACATAAATAATATTATTATTTTAATACTTACTGTTTTTTTTATACAGTAGGTACACGTCAATTTATCTTCACCTCGCCTGATGTTAAGCTAAAGGCAAAGTCTCGGAAAGAGCGTCACCATCTTAAACATGTACCATGTTAACAGTGGTGGCACTCAGCTTGACGGCCTCATCAGATCTCTTTTCACGCCCCGCTTATACCTATAGTGCGTCAAGAAAGTCGTGAAATTAATGTTGGAGGAACTAAAATTTTTCCTGATTTCTTTTTGACTAATCAGATGTCAATACCAAGGCTCTTTGGAGATGTTTCGTATATTATTTACGTGTATTTAATTACTGTTCATAGGATTACAGTTTTGAGTATAAAAATGAATTGATATGAGAATAATAGTTGTGCGAAACGTGTCGTATTCAAAGTATTTCAGGCATGTAGTATGAAACACGGCAGAAGTTCAAGCCGGCAAGCTGCTTTCCGACTTTGACGATTTTGATGACCAAAATGCTAAACTAACCAGTACGTACATATAATTTAATGTTAAACAAGGTATGGAAAGTGTAATCTATTAAAAATTATATAATTTAAGTGAATATTTTGTGTTTCAAAGCATTGTTTTCATTTATTGTGGTTATGTCAATATCCTACGATTATAACAAATCATAGTGCATCACCATAGATTATTATATATACTAGGTGCATCACTTTGACGTTTTTGAACATTCTTGATCTAGGTAATTTGTATTAACCACTTAGGCCCAAACTAATTAAAAAATACTCGAGGTATGAATACAGCTGTATTTATCCAGGACGTTTCTATTTGTTTCAGATTTTCAAAAGTACATTGCCAGTGAGTCGGAAACTATCGAAGATAAAATAATTACTCATGAACTTTCAAGCAGCATTTCAGGTGTTCAATACTCATACCAATAAACTATTCTTATAAAATATTATTGTTTTAATTTTTTAATACTATATATATCGTGAAAATTTCGACTGTCAAGCCATCCCGGTTCATGACAGACCTTAGTGATAGGGTCCCGTTTTTTTCTTTGGGTGTGCTTTGAGTATGGTATTGCTCAGGATATGTATCTTGGACCTAAAATGTGGCCAGCAGCGGTGGACGAGCTCAAAGTCACCAAGCATAGATTATTACAAAACATTTGTCGTTTGTCTCGCAATTTATTAGGTGCAAGACACGTGTCCCGAGGTATAAGCTAAAAAAGTCCGACACGTCGTGTCCTCGTACTTGGGGTCCTCAACTAATTACTGAGGGAGGTGTTAGGTTAAAGAAATAAGGCATTTCCCTCGCACCCCAGTAACCTTTGGCGATATACGGTTTTAAGTTGGCCCTCTTGGGTGTGGGAAGCATGGGGTCCTCATCTAACCTCTATGTCTTCTGCTAGTCACAGGGACCCGTAGCGAGCCTATAGGTAGCCCTATAGGCTCGCTACGGGTCCCTGTGACTAGGGACTCCCACTGCGGCCCTTAATTACAGTAAGTGTCAGCGTCTCCTTAGTGCTGAGGAAGAGAGAGCAGAGAAGCATTGCCATCTCTGTTGTATAGATTGCACCAAATGGAGGTTTCGGATCACACGCCCAAAATTTTACATAATTGTGAGTGTGGTATGTGACGGTACATGGCGAAAGCAATATATTGAGAAAGTGCGGGTAGATGAAGAACCTACTACCTCACGGACTCGAAGACGGCGGGCGTGCACTACTGCGCCAGTCAGCCTGTGACCACGGCCGGTGTAACCTGGTCGAAACGGCAGGCAAATCAAAGGTATGTACCTATAGCATGATCGCGTTAATTCCCGTTATAATTATAGTATATTTAACTTTTTTTTTTAATTACATTTTTCTGGAAACAGTCCAGTCACTGTATTGAATAACATCGTATGCAGGTTCTCTGCACCGCACGTCATATCTTTTCAAGAACTTTAGCGTGAAGCGCTTAAAATCAAGAAACATATTAATCATTCGGGTTTACATTATCAGCAATATGGAGTCCAGTGATATGAAACATGCAACTTTACTTTTCGGCGTGGTCAAAGAATATGGTAAAACGAGTATATAATAGAATGTGTGGGTTGTGCGGGTGAATGTAGAACTATCTACCGCACGGATTAGACGATGACGTGACGACGGACGTGCAGGGTGTGATCTAGTCAGTCTGTGATCACGGCTGGTTAATCTGGTCGAAACTTCAAGCAATTCAACCGTACCATAATCGTGTTAATTTCTGTTAACATTATTTTCGGTTCCATATATTAATAATACCTAAATAAAAGCCTGCGGTAGCCTAGTGGTATGGGTAATGGACTGCTGAGATGAGGTCTCGGTTTCGATCCCAGGTTTACCATGGCACACACCAATGACTTTTCGATGCTTTTCGAAGTAATGTGTGTATTTATCGCAGGTTTATAAGTGCCCGGTTAGTGGCAATAGGCTCGCCACCAATTACATTGGGACCTAAACATAAACTGGCGAAATGTGGGTGCTAGCACCTCTACCTACCCCTTCGGGGAATACAGGCGTGAGTTTATGTTATATGCATACATGATGTAAATAAAAGTAAAAATAAGTTACTGCCGTGATTCATTTTTCACTTTCATTTATTTATTATCTTTAGAGGTATGTACTATATTTAACTTTATACCATAAAAAAACAACAGATCAAGACTGTTCAGTTGTAGTATGACAGGGATACCAGATTAAGCGCAGCAGCGCCACCCTCAATTTTCACGACTTTCTTGACGGGCTATAGATACTTAATGTAAACAATATTTCGATGATCTTCCCAACTCTATGCGCAGGGCTATGGATTGAGTAAAGTGATCGACAAGGACACAACTATTAGGGACAGCATAGGAGTGTGACGTGTGGTCGCTCCCTATTATTTTGAATATAATTATGTTATGTGGCAGTAGTTTAATTTCTATCTAACAGTTCAGAAGTGGGATCTAGCTACGCCTACTAAAGTGATGCCTACCTAACGTACTCGTAGAGTTATACATAGGCTTATCGTATCGTGCCTAGTGTGTGTACTTGTTAATTGTGGTAAAAGAGGACACTTGGACACTTACTATAATGTGGCGAGAAAAGACGGGTGTGTGTGTTACCAACCCCTATTGTTGTGCTTTGGACGATTGCATTATACCATAAGTGAACTATAGGTATATGGTATTGCCGTAAGAAGTGACATTTTTGTATAATCACGTTTAAGAGAAATAAAATTGCAGAAGAGAACATTTTGGGTTAAAAGGGATAACCATTGGTTGGAGGTTTCATTTCAACGTATTGAAAGTTGCATTGAAAGTGTTGAAATTAAGAACATTCCTGGATCATAATTATTTACCGCAATCAACTAGGCGAACAAAGAACTAAGTTAAGACATTCTCGTACGGGCGCAGAACGCCTTCCGGTGACGTACCAACAAAAAAATCCATTCAAGTGCTATATAGCGTCGTCGGCTCCGCTGTACGCAGTCCCTTATCGCCGCGGCCCTTCACTATCAACGAACTCGGTCAGATTGTTACTATGTGATCGTTTTACTTTTTTTGGCCAGTTCAGCGAAGTGTCTATAAATAGATTTAAAGAAAGCTACCATCAGGCGAGGTGAAGTGAAATCGACGTGCCTTATATAAAAAGAAAGTAGTTTTATAAGTCGATTGTATTTGTATATATTTTGGACACGATAACCCTTTTGTGTGTACCCATTTCGTACTTTACTGGCTTATAAGATGGGACGACACAACACAAGGAGAAGATCACACAGTTATTCTTCCTCGAGCTCGAATGAGAAGAAAAGCCGTTCTATCAGTAAGAAATATAAAAGGAACCTAAAAACTAGTGAAAGGCGGACAGAACCTCCGGAGATCCTGGTAATGGAAATGATGGAGAAAATGATCATAGAAGAAAGGGCTGAACCTATTAAATATTATAATATGAGCGAACACAAAGCCCAGACGTGAAAAACACGTAATTAATGAGGAGATAAAATGTGAGTAAAAGTAAACAAGGGATGTCTTGTGAAGTTATTATTAAATAATCAACCGGACCAGTCCAGTTGAGAAGTTTCGACTGTATTGTTCAAGGTCCAGTATTATATAAAATAGTGGAAACAATATAACGAACAACTCGGAAAAGGCTTACTTATATCACTGGTCAACGAGTAACGAGTATGTGGACGAAATGGTATGAAGTTATATTACTGTAATATAGAGATGACTAATAAATTGATTGACAATGGCTTTTTTTTATCATGACATAAGAAAGTGGTTAATCAAGGCAAAATCAAAATCGTGATGTGTTTGTTAGATGAAGATTTGGAACGAGATGATCAATCCTCTATCAAATCTCGATGAAACTGGTAAAAGATCATAAGATTATTATATTAATGGTTGCTTTGCCACACCATAACAAAGTGGTTACTCAAGACACAATCAAATCGTGATGTGTTTGTTAAATGTAGATTTGTAACGAGATGATACATTTATTTATATCCTCTATCAAATCTAGACGGAACTGGTGAAAGACTGTAAGATTGTCAATAGTTTGCTTACGTGCCATAAGTGGTCGAGACAGAGAATAAGTCTATGCTCGAGACAAAAACAGATTAAGTGTAGATATCAGATGAATATTTGGAATATCCTCTATGAAATCACGAGCCTTTGACGGCGATACTTTAAGGCTGGATCGAGGTTGTATAAGTCACTGCCTTCGGGGTGTCAACGTGACATTGCCTAAGGGGCTATATCAAGTCACTGCCTTCGGGGCGTCAACGTGACATTGCCTAAGGGGCCGTATCAAGTCACTGCCTTCGGGGCGTCAACGTGACAGTGCATAAGGGGCTATACCAAGTCACTGCCTTCGGGGCGTCAACGTGACATTGCCTAAGGGGCCGTATCAAGTCACTGCCTTCGGGGCGTCAACGTGACATTGCCTAAGGGGCCGTATCATGTCACTGCCTTCGGGGCGTCAACGTGACAGTGCATAAGGGGCTATACCAAGTCACTGCCTTCGGGGCGTCAACGTGACATTGCCTAAGGGGCCGTATCAAGTCACTGCCTTCGGGGCGTCAACGTGACATTGCCTAAGGGGCCGTATCAAGTCACTGCCTTCGGGTCGTCAAAGTGACATTGCCTAAGGGGCCGTGTCAAGTCACTGCCTTCGGGGCGTCAACGTGACATTGCCTAAGGGGCCGCATCATGTCACTGCCTACGGGGCGTTAACGCGACATGGCGTTGCCTCGCTTCAGGTTCATTTTCAGGTGGTTACTGCCTTCGTGGCGTTAACGTGACGTCTAATAAGAGGCCGCATCATGTCACTGCCTTCGGGGCGTTAACGTGATATGGCGTTGCCTCGCTTCAGGTTCATTTTCAGGTGGTTACTGCCTTCGTGGCGATACGTGACGTCTAATAAGAGGCCGCATCATGTCACTGCCTTCAGAGCGTTAACGTGACATGGCGTTGCCTCGCTTCAGGTTCATTTTCAGGTGGTCACTGCCTTCGTGGCGTCAACGTGACGTTTAATAAGAGGCCGCATCATGTCACTGCCTTCGGGGCGTTAACGTGATATGGCGTTGCCTCGCTTCAGGTTCATTTTCAGATGCCTCATGGGCTTAGGTATAACGAGATCGTCTATGGCGCAGTCTTTGAAAACTTGGTGATGTTACGAGCTTGGATGTCAACCGCATACTCCTACGAGGACGCAGGAGAGTCAGGAAGGCCGAACTGTAAACAATATTTCGATGATCTTCCCAACTCTATGCGCAGGGCTATGGATTGAGTAAAGTGATCGACAAGGACACAACTATTAGGGACAGCATAGGAGTGTGACGTGTGGTCGCTCCCTATTATTTTGAATATAATTATGTTATGTGGCAGTAGTTTAATTTCTATCTAACATTAATTATTTTTTTTATTTATTTATTTATTCTTTATGTACACATAAATTATATTTATATGAAATAGTGAGACGAGATGTACAAAGGCGAGCTTAACTCAAAGCTGAGTTTTCTTCCAGCAAACCTGGGAGTGCACAGAGGAATTGCTATATGAGTGGCAAAGTCTAGTGTACAAGAAGCATCGAATTTGATTTAGGAGGTATACGAGACGTATACCCCAGGTAAAAGGCATAAATATACATAGATACAACATATACATACATGCAACATGCACATATACTTACATACATACATAAACACATACATACATACATACATAAATACATACATACATAAATACATACCTACATACATACATAAGTACATACATACATACATACATAAATAAATACACACATACATACCTACACCTACGTACATATGTCTGCTATAGTTGCGAGAGAAAGTAGTCTCTTGTTCGTTTTTTAAAAATGTTCGAAGATGGACTATCGCGTATGGTGTGAGGAAGAGAATTCCAAAGACGCACTGCAGAAACTGTAAAAGAATTGTCGTAGCAGGAAGAACTATGACAAGGAGTTCGAAGTAGAAGAGAGGAGGAAGTACGACAGGGTTTACCCCTGGGCACAAGGAATTCAAAGCGCTCACGAAGATATGAAGGAGAATGAGGATTATGAAGAATAGAGAAGAGAAGGGAAAGAATATGAACATCTCGACGCCGCCGAATTGGTAACCACTTTAGTTGCTTTCGGAACTCGGAAACGTGATCGTATTTGCGGAGACCGAAAATAAAACGAATGCATAAGTTTTGCAGTCGCTCCATCTTGTTCCACAGTTCTTCAGTTGCATCCAAAAAGGTGACGTCGGCATAGTCTAGAAGAGGAAGGAGAAGAGATTGAGCAAGACAGACTCTGGTCTTAAAAGGAAGGAAATTCTGAAGAAGCTTAAGAGAGTGAAAAGTGCTAAAAACCCTCCTGCTCACCTCGTTGACATGACTAGTCCATGACAAGTTGCAATCGAAGATAATACCAAGGTTTTTGGCAACCGAGGTAAAAGGTATCAAGGTGTTGTTATAGTAAATAGGAGGCAGAGAGGCATGGTCAAGATTATTGTAAAAATATCTGCTCCCTATAATGACTGCTTGCGATTTAGCTGGATTGACAAGCAAACCAAAAGATTTTGCCCATGCACTAATGCCTCTGAGATCACTATTGACGGCCGCAATTGCCCCACCTACCTCGTCAGCCCCAAAATGACGGTAAATCTGCAAATCGTCTGCGTAGAGATGATAATTGGAAGATATAACTTTGTTGATAGCATTAATAAAAATGGAGAAAAGAAGGGGAGAGAGGACGGCACCTTGCGGTACACCCGCAGCAAGGTCACACCAGTCCGAGAACGCCTCATCAGAGCGAACCCGCTGCGAGCGACCCCGAAGATAGGAGTTGAACCAAGCGATTACAGAGGACGATATATTTAACGATGAAAGGATACCCAAGAGGATGTCGAAATCAACAGAATTGAAGGCACTACTGAAGTCCAGTAAAACCAAAACTGTTAAGAGTTTGTTCTCCATGGCCAGTCTTATATCATCTGATATTTTGACTAGTGCCGTGACTGTACTATGGCCTGAGCGGAAACCAGATTGGTATGGACTCAGTAGACCATTAGAGGAGAGGTAACTGGTTAATTGATTATGCACCACGTTCTCGAGCACTTTGGAAAGGATCGGTAGGATTGAAATGGGCCGAAACTGGGATAATAAGGCGGGATTGGAGGTTTTGGGTAAAGGGATGACAAGTGCTTTCTTCCAGGCCAGTGGAAAGGAGCTATGCTCAAGCGAAAAGTTAATGAAGTGAGTAATGGCTGGCAGGATATCATTTAGAATAGGTAGTAACATTTGTTGTTGAATACCATCATTACCTATTGCTTTCGTTGATATTGATAGGATTTGTTTTTTTATATCGCTCTCTGTAACCGGGTTGAATATAAACGAAGCACATTCAGGCAGGGGAAGACTGGAAATATAACTTAACGTGGATGCCTTATCTACGTCATCTAACAAAGTCGGAGGCATGGAGAAATGAGTATTCAGCGCATTGAGATCAATATTCTGCGTGATGTCATCGATTTTATCGGTTTTACCGATACCAAGAGATCTTAAAAATTGCCATACCTGAGATGTGTTGGAATTATTGATGGAGTCGTGGATATGGCGCCTTTTTGCATCCCTACACAGACGACTGCAGCGATTCCGAATAGTTTTATAAGAAGCCCAATTGTTGTCAGTTGGATTGCGATTGTAGCATCTTTTGGCTTTATCGCGCTTAGACATGGCCAGTTTAATATTTTCGGAGAGCCAAGGTGCAGGCTGATGCCTTACCTTAACCTTCCTCAGTGGAGCATGTTTATCAAAGAGACACATGAGGATTTTGTTAAAATTGTCTACCTTTGTGTCAATGTCCCCGGAATTGTAAACAGGAGAGAAATCAGCTTCTCTCACATCGGCTCTCAAAGTTTCCAAATCGATTTTTTTGAAACTTCGAAGAAAGAAGAATTTGGGATTAGGTTTTGGCGTACGAATTTTATAGGAGAGGTAAATGAGATCATGATAAGAGAAAGGAGCAGGAAGTTGACCATGAGTAGCAACCTTATCACGGTCAGACACAATAATGAGATCTAAGAGAGAAGGAACAGAGTGAGGGGCGCGATGTGTTACATTTGATGATAGGATATGCATGTTTACTGAAGAGACCAGGGACTGCAGGCGTCGACTACGCGCATCTTCCTTAATTAAGCACGTATTAAAGTCACCCAGGATTAGGCAGTGCTGGTATATAGACGAAAGGTTTTCTAGCAAAGATTCGAAGGAAGAGAAATAATCAATTTTTAGGGAAGGGCTGTAATAAACACCCAAAAGGCATTTAGTATGGCAAAAGTCAACCTCAACAAAAATATATTCAGTAAAACCACAATAAACATGAGGAGACTGGTCTATTACTTTAAATTTTATATCGTTGCGAAGGTAAATGCCGACCCCGCCATACCCTTTGCCCACCCTATCTCCTCGTATCAGCCTATACCCTGGTAATGTATACTGAGTAGAAGAGAGTGAAGGTTTGAGGAAGGTCTCAGATATGAGCACAGCATGTATAATATCAGAATCGAAAGCACAAAGTAGATCAGGGTAGTGGGCGTGAACGCTTTGAGCATTGATATGCACAACATTAAGAAATTTGTTTACAGAGCTAAAGATAGTATGCAAGTCTTTGCGTAGGCGAACTGCATCCTCATTGCCATCGCTACACGCACTGGCGTAATCGTCATCAGAGACTTCGGACGAAGAGCAAGAAATATAACTCTCAACATGATCAGACATGAATAAATTTAAATATATAAAGCGTCTATAAAACTATGTAAACAGACTAAATGATAAGAAAAGAATAATAATATTAAAGTATATATAAAAATAAAAAATATATTATAATAGGTATTTAAGTATATATAAAAATATAAAATATATTATAATATTTAAGTATATATAAAAATAATAAACTAATATAAGTTCTTATTTAGATATCCTCAATGCACTACAGGGTTCAGATAACAATATTTTTTAACAACTAAACGCACTGAACACTGACATACATAATGAATGATTCTGAACGAATCTTAATGAACAAATAAACAAAGTTTTACGTCACAACTGTCACAACAAAATCCGGTATGACATCGACCTGTCATTCACGTCAAGGAACAACAAACTCAGTAATGCGAGTAAAATGAAAACTAAAGATAATTAACAACCAACAATAAGAGTGAAAAGATATTACATTACATTTTGAACTTTGAAAGTTAGAAAGAGACAATGCATAATTACAACTAACCTCAATTGGCGGTTTTAAAACAAATTAACGATAATGAACTCAAAAATTAACTGGTCGATGGAAGGTAATGTTAAAATAAAAAATATTGCTGCTACTTCACTTGTTTCCGGGTTCTTCTATCACCGACGGCGGCTCCACTGGATGATGCATGGATGACTGGCTGTGAAGTCTTAGGTATTCCGGGAGGCGGCAACTGCGGGGATGGGAATTCTATGCACAACTTACGTAGCTCCGAGGGCGACTCAATCCTACGACGTATATTGTTTGGAAGTTGTACGACTATTTTTCCATCAGAGGTCCAACACTGTCTTACACCGAAATGCTTGCGGGCATCCATAAAGACGTCATGGCGGGGCTTGGTTAAGAACTCTGACAGTGTTAAACCTGTACCCTTAAGCCTAGTCTTGGCATTCCAGACCTCATTCCGCAGCAGGCAGCTCTGAAATCTGATGAGAAGGGGACGAGGCTTTGAAACATTGTTTCCCAGGCGGTGACAATTCTCAACATCAATAACTGTGATGTCAGGCAACTGCAGTTTTTCTTGTATAGTAGAAATGGCCTGATTAATACAAGTGACTTCTGCTGATTCGGCTAACCCATGCAGCAACAATACCTTCCTTCGGGAGGCCATCTCGTGCCGGTCCAGTCCAGTTAATAACAGCTCCATTTGCGTCTTCAACATGCCCATGGTTTGCCATATCAGGGCCTTGAACTCAGTGAAGTCCCGTGATAGGCCGGCAATTGTTTTATGGGCGGTATCAGTGGCAGCTGCATTCCTTAAATCCTCATCGTATTGGCCCATGCGCGAGGTAAACATTGAAGTGAGCTCCTCCATGCTGTTTGACAGTTTCGTGTAGATGTCCATTCTGTTATTGTGTTATATCAGTGCGGCAGTAAATGTGATAGGAGAAACCGTAAGTTATTTAAGTGCACTTAAGGATATTGATAACTATTAGTTACTGTTTAACATTTAAAATTGATTGTAAATATTTTTTAAATAAATTATTCACAGAGCTAAAATTTTTTGCTGTGTACAGTTAGACTACCCACAGAAAAAAAAAGCTAAAATTAAAAAAAAGAAAAAATTATGATTGAATTGATAGTTGTAAACGAATTTCAATGAAATAAGGACAATTTCTCCATCCGACAGTAAACATACAGCACATGACTGAGTGCTCGCCCCTTAGTACATGGGACCGAAAATCATAGGTGGCGAAAATTGGGGGTTAATATACCTCTGCCCACCACTTCGGGAGTTTACAGGCGTGAGTATTGTATTTATGTAATGTGTTTTTTTTTAAAGAAGATTAGAACCGAAGTTACTAATATTCCCTCTAACCCCTACAACTAAGCTAAAATGCTTGTGTTAGGAGTGGGTTCACGTCGGTAGTGTAATGGCCAGGATCGAACCCGG
Source organism: Eilema sororculum (assembly GCA_914829495.1). Classification (NCBI taxonomy): domain Eukaryota; kingdom Metazoa; phylum Arthropoda; class Insecta; order Lepidoptera; family Erebidae; genus Eilema; species Eilema sororculum. The sequence continues at coordinate 11,128,248 of OU618559.1, forward strand.
GACGTCTCGATCGTAAGGCTGGCGCCTTAACCACAAAGCTACCGATGTATTATAAGGCCGCGTTTCCATTGACGCGGAGCAGAGAAAGATTAACCAATAGAATTGCAATTCTAAAAACTCCGCTCAGCTGCAGAAGCGGAGTCTTATGCAATGCTATTGGTTAATATTTCTCCGTTCCGCTCCGCTCCGCGTCAATGGAAACGCAGCCTTATGATTAGTTTTCACAAAAGTTCAAGTAATTTTTACACATTATTTACTTATTATACCTATATTAGCTAAAGCATTTACATACTCAGATTGTTAATATAAGATAAGATAAGATAATCATTTATTCGCTGAAACATGAGTATACACACATAGGCATGCAAGGTATTAGTGTCATTTATTATTTCAGTCATGTTTAGCCGTTTACATATCGGCGTGCAAATGTATCGAAAATTAATTTATTACAGTAAGTAGTCACATGCAAAACATAATATATGAATGAAACTAATTAAAAATATAAAGAAAAAAGAAAGAAAGAAAAAATAAAAAAAGATTAAAGAAATAATATTTGATGTCCAACAATTTGTGAATTTAAAATAAAATTAGGTATTGTTCAATGTCTATATAAATTAATGTCAAAAAATAAAATAAAATGTCAGTAGGTAACATAATCAAAATAAGGTCCAAGAACAACTGAGCAGGGTCATGCTGCAGTTGGCGCCATTGGCGACGTTAGCGGAAGACGTGAAAACCATTTAGACTGAAATCAACAATCTGAAGGATTCCATCGAAATGGCTCACCAGTTGATCAACGACTTTTCAGGGAAAGTCAAAGTATTAGAATACCGAGTAAGTACTGTGGAGGAGTTACTAGTGGAAGTCCCTGCACTCCGAAATGTAATAGCTATATTGCAGCAGGAAATGAACGATAAGGATCAATGGGCTCGAGCAAACAACGTAGAAGTTAGAGGAATCCCCTTGAAAAAACATGAAAACTTATACGAAATCGCCAACAAAATTAGCCAAACATGTAACTTTCCTATAAAAAGGGAGGAATAAATTACATAGCTCGCATTCCAACCCGTGTAGCGGACAACATAAAACCAATTCTAATAGCTTTCAACAATCCCTGCTCACGTGTTTCCTTCTTCCTACAGTCCCGGGTCCTTTAAGCGGGGCGTGAAAAGGCATCTAATGAGGCTGTCAAGCTGAGTGCCACCACTTTTAACATGGTAAATGTTTACGATGGTGACCCTCTTTCCGAGAATTTGCCTTTAGCTTAACATCAGGCGAGGTGAAGTCAAATTGACGTGTCCTGTATAAAAAAAAATCGATATACCAAAGAAGAATTAATAGCCTCATCACGCAAATGCAGCACACTTACCTTGTCTAACTTGGGATACCCCGAAGATGGTTCCATTTCTATCACAGACCACTTGACTCAACGAGCCTCTGAAATGAAATCTCTGAAATGCTGCTTGAAACTCATGGAGTTTCAAGCAGCATTTCAGGTGTTCAATACTCATACCAATAAACTATTCCTATAAAAGATTATTGTTTGAATTTTTCAATACTATAAATATCGTGAAAATTTCGACTGTCTAGCCATCACGGTTCATGACAGACCTTAGTGATAGGGTCCCGTTTTTTTTCTTTGGGTGTGCTTTGAGTAAGGTATTGCTCAGGATATGTATCTTGGACCTAAAATGTGGCCAGCACCGGTGGACGAGCTCTAAGTCACCAAGCATAGACTATTATTCAAAACATTTGATTATTACAAATCAAGAAACATAAAAATATGGAGTCCAGTGATATGAAACATGCAACCTTACTTTTCGGCGCGGTCAAAGAATATGGTGAAACGAGTATTTAATGTTGAATGTGTGGTTTGTGGGTGAATGTAGAACTATCTACCGCACGGATTAGACGACGTGACAGCGGACGTGCAGTGTGTGATCTAGTCAGTCTGTGATCACGGCTGGTTAATCTGGTCGAAACTTCATGCAATTCAACCGTACCATAATCGTGTTAACTTCTGTTAACATTATTTACCTATTAATAATACCTAAATAAAAGTAAAAAAAAATTACTGCCGTGATACATTTTTCACTTTCATTTATTTATTATCTTTATAGGTATGTACTATATTTAACTTTATACCATAAAAAAACAACAGATCAAGACTGTTCAGTTGAAGTATGACAGGGATATAACGCAAATTCTCCATCTTGCTTTCCAACGTAGTAGGGATGTAGTAGCACCTGATTGGTCAAATAAAATTGCTAGTGATGCGGTGATAGAATTTTAATTATCGATATTTTCCCAAATATTTAAAGAACGAAGACCACTTTCCATACATAGTGAATGACTTTTGAAATGCCGTTAACTTTTTATTATTCTATCGCATAATGGTACTGGTATTACTGATGAATAGATACTAAAACATTTTTTACATCTATAAAACTACAAAATCAATATGATATAACTAGTTGAACAAGAAATAACTTCCATTTTAAAATTAAAAGTATGATTTTATACAAATCTCCTAGATTTTGATTTAATTCCGAAACCCTCGCGCGACCTTTGTACGGTACAGTAAGAACATAGGACTGAAATGGCGGATTACATAACTTTTCATTCGGGTACTTACTAGGCAAGTCGAGCACTTCTATTTTGAAGTAAATATCTTTTATAACAAAGGTAGTACAAATGTATATATATATACTGGGTGTAAGGGGGGCTCACGAAGCCGAAAACCCCTAGTAGTACTCCAGGTACATAACAAATTGGCATAAAAATAAAATCGATATGGGCAAAAAAAATGCTTCGATTTTTTTTTGGATTCTTTCTATTTTTTATTTTGCATTACTTACTCTCCATCTTGTTATTTTTTTTTATGAACTTACCGTTTCATTTAGCTTTACTAACACGATGGAGAGCAAATAATGCAAAAAAAATACTAAATAAAAATTCGTTCTTTTTGTCCAAATCGATTTTATTTTTAAATATATATATATCGTTACTCAAAGACTGTAAAGAATCTTTGTAGATTTTACGTCCTTCTGGGCGAATTATTCGAAACACCGGCTATCACAAGGAAAGTCTGACAGAAAGCCCTAAGCACACTGCAACCTGAGAATACATATAATCGGCATCCACTTAAGCTAACCACTTAATTTTTTCTTTCAAATGTATAAATTTTAAGTCTGTGCCCTTTTTATATCGATAAGTAGTTATCGACAGTTTACTGGATTCCCTACTAGGCCGCCATACTGCTTTCCATTCATTCATAAAATCCAAGGTTAGGTAGGCAGTTTTTTTTCGTAGGTATGGCAGCTCTTGATACTCTAAGGTTTTCCCTTATATTATTTTATGAATGAATTTCGTAGTAGCTTCTAGTCTTTTTTTTTTCTTCTATGGCGTTCCCATTGATTCCGCCAACGACTCAGTTTTTATATACTGATCGAAATAACGCGTGAAAGTACAAGTGTAAAATTCTTCCATACAAACGGTTGATTTTGAAGGGAGGCCAAAAGGTTTATAGTGTGTTGGAAGTACCTGTACAGAAGAGACAATATTAAAGCAAACAAAGTTATGTGGTAGTGCAAACGAAACGAACAAAATTTTAAAGGTTAATATTGTTAAGATCTATAAAATGACATCCATACTAATATTATAAATGCGAAAGTAACTCTGTCTGTCTGTCTGTCTGTCTGTCTGTCTGTCTGTATGTTACGCTTTCACGCCTAAACCACTGAACCGAATTTAATGAAATTTGGTATAGGGGTAAATTAGACCTTGAAAATGGACATAGGCTATGTTTGGTCGCGAAAAGGGGGATTAAAGGGGGGAAATAGGGGTTGAAAGTTTGTCATATTTGAAGATAGCGTGATGAAATTTGGTACAGAGGTGCATTGGAGCTTGAGTACGGATATAGGCTACCTTTTATCCTCAAAAAAGGGTAAAAGAGGGGGGGGGGGGGGAATAGGGTATGAAACTATATGAAAGTTCGTTATTTTTGAAGTAATCCTAATGCAATTTGGTACAGAGATGGATTACATATCGGGAATGGACGTAGGCTACCTTTCAATGAAGGAAAAGAGGTTAAAGGGGAGAAAATAGGTGTTATACAATTTATGACATTAATGAAAATAGCCTGATTAAATTTGGTAGAGAGGTGGATTAGAGTTTGGGAATGGATATAGGCTAACTTTTGATGCTAAAAAGCATTAAAAAGAGGTTGGGGACGAAACTTCGTAATTTTTGAAGATATCCTGATGAAATATGGTACTTAGATAAAGCTACGTTTTGTTTATGACGATGGTATGAAGGGTTTGGAATGAGGAATGAAAGTTTGTGTGAGAGACTGTTTAGAATTTACACACATTACAAACATGGATGTGTGTATGATTAAATTGATCAGTAAAAATACGGTCATAAATATATTTATGCTAGCAGTACCGCACAATCATAGCATAGGTAGGTAGGAATGGTAGTAGTGGGCTTCCATGTTCAAGTAGGTAGGTACAGTTTTGTTTATAACTAAAATATTGCGTAGGTTAATTTATAGGTAGTCACAACTATTTTGTGAATTTATTTCTTTATTAATAACAGGAGTTGGTTGCAAGTTCAATTAGGTAGGTAAGTACATGTTTTATTTCGTACCTATCGTGTATAGGTAGGTCCAGTAGGTTTTCTTTTTATTCCAGTAGGTAGGATGTTTTCTTTTGTTTGATCACGTTTTCGTTCATTAATTTTGTAGTAGGTTTGAAGATGTATTTTATGATGTAAGCATCCACTACGAAAGGATTTTTTGAAATTCTGCTACTAAAGGGGTAAAATAAGAGATGGAAGTTTGTATGAAAGTCCGTCATTGTCAGAGCTAGATGCACAAAATTTCATAAATCTGTGACCTTTAAAGAAAATGAACACGTGTATCAGCATTTTTCTAAATTTAGCTACTAAGAGGGTAAAATAGGTGATAAACGTTTGTATGGAAAGTTCGTCATTTTCAAAGTTAGAAGCATGAAACTTCGTACACCTACATCTTTTGTGAAATGTTTTGTCACGATAACCAACATCCACGCGGGCGAAGCCGCGGGCAAAAGCTAGTAACATATAAATTAGTGGGGAATTCACATAAGTCAGGAGGGTGTTAAAGTTGGCTGGAAGAGGGATATTGTTAGGAGGTAGGAAATCATACAGGATCCCTGTACATGAGAAGAAAATGTGGTCAGGAGTTCCTGTCTTTATATTTACTATGTCTATGGTAAAATGACAAGTGCAACTGTCACTGATAAAAAAAGGGTGACCCCATAGACATAAATATACAGACGTGAAGCTACTACGAAATTCATTCATAAAATCATATTAGGAAAACGCCAATTCTCCATCTTGCTTTCTAAAGTAGTGGGGATTGGTCAAATAAAATTGCTAGTGATGCGGTGATAGAATTTTAATTATCGATATTTTCCAAACTATTTAAAGAACGAAGACCACTTTCCATACATAGTGAATGACTTTTGAAATGCCGTTAACTTTTTATTATTCTATCGCATAAGGGTACTGGTATTACTGATGAATAGATTCTAAAACATTTTTTACAAAAAAAAAACAAAAATATTAAATAAAAATTCGAATTTTTTTGTCCAAATTTTTTTTTGTTTTTTTTTTTTTTTTTTTGTGCCAATGTGTTATGTACCTGGAGTACTACTAAATATATATATATATATATATCGTTACTCAAAGACTGTAAAGAATCTTTGTAGATTCTACGTCCTTCTGGGCGAATTATTCGAAACTCCGGCTATCACAAGGAAAGTCTGACAGAAAGCCACACTGCAACCTGAGAATACAAATAATCGGCATCCACTGAAGCTAATCACTTAATTTTTTCTTTCAAATGTATACATTTTTAGTCTGTGCCCTTTTTATATCGATAAGTAGTTATCGACAGTTTACTGGATTCCCGTTTAATTTCTATCTAACAGTTCAGAAGTGGGATCTAGCTACGCCTACTAAAGTGATGCCTACCTAACGTACTCGTAGAGTTATACATAGGCTTATCGTATCGTGCCTAGTGTGTGTACTTGTTAATTGTGGTAAAAGAGGACACTTGGACACTTACTATAATGTGGCGAGATAAGACGGGTGTGTGTGTTACCAACCCCTATTGTTGTGCTTTGGACGATTGCATTATACCATAAGTGAACTATAGGTATATGGTATTGCCGTAAGAAGTGACATTTTTGTATAATCACGTTTAAGAGAAATAAAATTGCAGAAGAGAACATTTTGGGTTAAAAGGGATAACCATTGGTTGGAGGTTTCATTTCAACGTATTGAAAGTTGCATTGAAAGTGTTGAAATTAAGAACATTCCTGGATCATAATTATTTACCGCAATCAACTAGGCGAACAAAGAACTAAGTTAAGACATTCTCGTACGGGCGCAGAACGCCTTCCGGTGACGTACCAACAAAAAAATCCATTCAAGTGCTATATAGCGTCGTCGGCTCCGCTGTACGCAGTCCCTTATCGCCGCGGCCCTTCACTATCAACGAACTCGGTCAGATTGTTACTATGTGATCGTTTTACTTTTTTTGGCCAGTTCAGCGAAGTGTCTATAAATAGATTTAAAGAAAGCTACCATCAGGCGAGGTGAAGTGAAATCGACGTGCCTTATATAAAAAGAAAGTAGTTTTATAAGTCGATTGTATTTGTATATATTTTGGACACGATAACCCTTTTGTGTGTACCCATTTCGTACTTTACTGGCTTATAAGATGGGACGACACAACACAAGGAGAAGATCACACAGTTATTCTTCCTCCAGCTCGAATGAGAAGAAAAGCCGTTATATCAGTAAGAAATATAAAAGGAACCTAAAAACTAGTGAAAGGCGGACAGAACCTCCGGAGATCCTGGTAATGGAAATGATGGAGAAAATGATCATAGAAGAAAGGGCTGAACCTATTAAATATTATAATATGAGCGAACACAGAAAGCCCAGACGTGAAAAACACGTAATTAATGAGGAGATAAAATGTGAGTAAAAGTAAACAAGGGATGTCTTGTGAAGTTATTATTAAATAATCAACCGGACCAGTCCAGTTGAGAAGTTTCGACTGTATTGTTCAAGGTCCAGTATTATATAAAATAGTGGAAACAATATAACGAACAACTCGGAAAAGGCTTACTTATATCACTGGTCAACGAGTAACGAGTATGTGGACGAAATGGTATGAAGTTATATTACTGTAATATAGAGATGACTAATAAATTGATTGACAATGGCTTTTTTTATCATGACATAAGAAAGTGGTTAATCAAGGCAAAATCAAAATCGTGATGTGTTTGTTAGATGAAGATTTGGAACGAGATGATCAATCCTCTATCAAATCTCGATGAAACTGGTAAAAGATCATAAGATTATTATATTAATGGTTGCTTTGCCACACCATAACAAAGTGGTTACTCAAGACACAATCAAATCGTGATGTGTTTGTTAAATGTAGATTTGTAACGAGATGATACATTTATTTATATCCTCTATCAAATCTAG